>SJYO01016970.1:45047974-45459485 GCA_006410555.1 Capra ibex | reverse complement strand
GTCTCTGTAATGAAACGGCTGATTCCAGGTGGATCAGTTCCGATACCAAAAAGGACACCAGTACATACCTACACTCTCAACCTGACACTTCTTCCGACTCACGGCTTCTTAACTACGAAAACTTGACACCACAATCTCTTCTGAGAACTCTCAGGGAACCTGACGTTCCTCTAGGTTGGTCAAGTAAGACTTCCTCTAGTCGGGACCCTAAAGAAACCTTCCTTATTACGATTTCGACTTCGAGGTCATGAAACCGGTGGAGTACGCTTCTCGACTGAGTAACCTTTTCTGAGACTACGACCCTCCCTAACCTCCGTCCTCCTCTTCCCCTGCTGGCTCCTACTCTAGCGACCTACCGTGGTGCCTGAGCTACCTGTACTCAGACTCACTTGAGGCCCTCTACCACTACCTGTCCCTCCGGACCGTACGACGCTAAGTACCCAGCGTTTCTCAGTTTGTGCTGACTCGCTGACTTCACTTGACTTGACTAGTCCCTTGAGACGATTTATAAAATTTCCGACAATTCTTAAAATCTCCCTTATTGTCTTTGTTCTGTATAGAAGGACGAAATTTGTTGATTTATTAGGGTCCGTTTACATATACAAAAATTTTTTTCCTAAACCCATAACCTTCAGTCCATTGAGACCTCTCATCAAGGACTCTGTTTACCAAGATGTACGTTGACACAATCGGGTGACGTACTTACCACGACGTTACGTCCCTCTCTCTTAGGGGTTTATGGGGTCACCAGAGATGTTCTACTTTCACTTTCAGAGAGTCAACACAAGTTGAAAAACGCTGGGGTACCTGATATGTCACGTGTCTTAAGAGGTCCGGTCTTATGACCTCACCCATCGGTAAGGGAAGAAGTCCCCTAGAAGGTTTGGGTCCCTAGTTTAGGTCCAGAAAATGTAACGTCCACCTAAGAAATGGTCGGTTCGGTGGTCCCTCTGGGTTCTTATAACCTCACCCTCCTCTGTCTTAAACCCGACCGGTTTTCCCGATGTGAAACCTGTTTTACGACCCCTCTGTTTTCTCTGTATCACTCTCTCTCTCTCTTTCTGTCTGTCCCTGTCTCTGTCTCTCTAGATCTCACGTCAGAAATCGACTCATAACTAGTGATCATTTCACATTTCTTTGAGATACTTCGATTTTTTTCTCGGTCTTTAGGACTCAATCTGTTAAGAACCACGATATGGTTAAAAGACAATTAGAGAAATTCTCCGATTTACGTGTCCCTTATGAAGGATTGAGTGAGATACTCCGGTCGTAATAAAATTATAGTTTTAGTCTGTTTCTATAATATTCTTTGATGTCCGGTCATAGAGAGTATTTGTATCGACATTTTTAGACGTTGTTTTAGAACCGTTTTACTTAGGTTTTATCACATTTTTTCTTAAGATGAAGTACTGGTTCACCTTAAACAGGGTCCATGCGTTTTAACTAAGTTGTAAGATTTTAGTTATTACATTTGATAGTGTAGTTCTGACTTTTTCTTTTTAGTGTACCAGCATATTGTTACCTACGTCTTTTCGTAAACTGTTTTAGGTTTTGGGTAATACTGTTTGGGCACGGGGGTGTTTTGAATCATTGGATCCTTGTCTCCATTCGAAAGAGTTGAACTATTACTGATGTTTTCTACATATCGATTGTAGTATGAATTACCACTCTTTAAGTCTCGAAAGGGTTACTTGAGTCCATGTTACGTTCCTACAAAAGAGAGTAGTGAAAAAAAAGACGTAATTTAACCTTCAGGTACAATTAATTATTCCTTTCCTTTCCTTTATTTTATATAAAGGAAACCCTTCCTTTATAACCTTTACTTCTGTGTTTTGACGGAAACAATCTGTCGGTCTACTGTACCGACAGATTCATTCTTTAAACTTTCTTCGTTGTTTTTTGGACCTTGATCATTGGTTAATATTGGTCCAACGGTCTACATTCTAATTATATATTTTCAGTTATCGAAAGGATATATATGGTAGTTACTGGTTTCATCTTAAACTTTAATTTTTACGTTATATTAAATGTGATCATAGGGGGTGTTTTACTTTACAAATCCATATTTAGATTGTTTCATACATGTTCTAGATATACTTTTTTTGACATATTAAGAGTACTTACTTTATTTTTTTGATACCTTTACCTCTCTATAAGGAACAAACGTCTGTCCGTTGAGACAGTTCCACAGTCGAGAAGGGTTGAACTAGATATTTGAGTTATATCAGTGTTAGTTTTAAGTCGTTCAAATAAAACACTGATAGTTGTGTAAGTAAGATCTCAAATATGTCTCTCCGTTTTGTTAGGTCTTATAGGTTGTTTTATACCTTTCTCTTGTTTTAACTTCCTAACTGAAATTCTGAATACTGTTTCGATATCATTAGTTCTACCACACCATAATCGTTGTCTTTGTTTTTGTTTTGGTCGTTTATCTAGCCACCTTGCCTTATCTCTTGGTGTTTTACCTGGGTTTATTTATATTCGTTACTTAGAAAGTATCTCCTCGTTTCCTTTAAGTTAATTCGTTTTTATCAAAAAAGTTGTTTGTAACGATCTTGTTCACCTGTAGGTGTACGTTTTCGGTTCAGATATACGTATGAATGTTGGAAGTGGCTTTAATTGAGTTTACTTAGTATATGAATTTACATGTTGACCTTTGATATTTTAAGGATCTACTATGGTATTCTCTATAATACTAAACTCTATATGACAACAGGAACGTCCATATTATGGTTCTTGAACTAGATACTTTCTTTATGAAATATTCGACATGAACTCAAAGTTTTTTTAGAAGAGACATCTTAATCTTTTGTTCTTGTCTGATCCTCTTTAAAAAACGTTTTCTGACAATAGGTTGTATATGTTTCTAATTAAAAAAAAAAAACGATGTTTTTGGGATGTTGTTTATATATACTAGACTAATTCCCGAAAAAGGAAAGGATCTACGGAGTCACCCATTTCTTAGGTGCATGTTACGTCCCCTGCACTTAAGTAAGGGACTCAGTCCTTCTAGGGGACCTCCTCCCGTATCGTTGGGTGAGGTCATAAGAACGGATCTCTTAGGGTACTTCTTTCCTCGAACCACCCGATGTCAGGTATCCCAGTGTATCTCAACCTGTATTGACTTCGTTGATTCGTACGTACATGAGATGAGAAACCTTGTTACATATCTACATACGAGAATGGTGAAAAAAAGTTGAAATACGATTTCCAGGACCGATAAAGACAATTTTACCACTTCATTAATTTTTCGTGTGTCTACATCTTATGTTTGTAACGATTTATTTACTCGTATCCCCATCGTTCACAAGTACAAATTACTTTGGAACTAAACAAAGACCACGTCTACTTACATCTAAAGAGATAAAAACGTTTAAATTTCAAGGATAAGTAGTAATCTATTTTATTTCTCCATTTATTTGAAGGGTCACCATAAAAAGGTTTACTTTGGAAAAAAAGAAGATGGTCACTTCTTCTTCACCAAAACTTTCCGACTACAGTTTATTACAGATACAATGTTCGGATAAAATATTTCAGACAATTATAACTGGTTTATTCATAAAAGTATAGGAATATACCGTCAATCGGATGATTAAAAAACCGATCGAGATATTATAGGATCATATAAGAATATCTGTATTATTGACGGTCCTTTTACGAACCGGTCCTGAGTAAGTTCGTTCCCTTTCCTATAAGTACTAATACACTGTACATATAAATCTTATATTATAAAGTTCAATCTAAACCGTTCTTTTATCAGTACGTGATTTTGTACACTCTATAGAACTTAGGAAGACCTTTTTGGGAGTTTCCTTTTACTAAATCCTCAATGTTTGTAAAGAGAATTGAGACTGAAGAGTTATTTGAAAACCAAGTAAACATAAAGACAACTGACCAAAGGATAGATTTACCAGTAATTTGTACAAAAAGAAAGGTTTACAAGAAACAACTTTCTCTAGTACACTAAATATAAAAGTATGCTTAAACATATTCACTCGTCTTTAGTAAAATACATAAAAGAAACCCTTTGATAGGACCACTGTCCCTTAAAGAGAGGATTAATACATTTTTATTGGACTCCTGATCCTTAGATCCATATCCACGTAGATATGAACCTTGTAGTATTATTTGTGTAAAGAACACAACCAACTGATGTTAATCTTTGGATCCTGTAGTTGATATAACGTCAAGACCGGAGGTTAACAGAAGTTCGATGTATGCACCTCGGTTTAAAGCGTTTTCTGAAACGTTAGACTGTATGGTGAATGACGAACTCTAGTACAGAGAGACCAGCTTAAACTTCATTAAAACATTAAAAAACGTACCATGAACCTCGATGTGTGTGTGTGTGTTTAGGTCGACCAAACTAAAGTTCAACAAAACTGAGGTAGAGAGAGAACATCATAGAGAACAGTTTTGGTTAAGATCAGAATCCATTATTTTTTCCATGATTTTTAGTACCTCTGTAACTATTACACTAGTAACTTCACAACCACTGACAACGTTTATAATCTCTTACATTTGAACTATCACTCCCGAACTTTTCCGAATAACCATACCTCTGACCTTCTATTTCTCTGGTTCGGGTAAACAGAGAAGACCGACACACAATCACCTCTGTCTAGAAGTCAAGGTGATTGTAGTGAGTTCTTATACGGACCCCTTAGATCGGAAGATACTGAAAGACGGTTTTGTCGAACCCTTTGTCGACCACTATTAAGACCGAAGGAAGGGGGCGAGTTGTCGACTACAAGTCTTCGTCCCTCCGTTAACTCACCCACACAAGACTCGGTAGCATAGTGACGAAGGGGAAGTCGACGAGGACGAGGGTGCGAGTCCTTGTCTAGTCTTCCGACTGAAGGATCTTTACCGGAGTTTCCCTCCTGTCAGGATGTCTAAATCCATGACCCCCCTTTTACTAAAACCGTTCTTCTCCAGGTCTCTGTTCCCATTAATAGTTCTCGAAGATAGTAGACATCTTCCTTGGGAATAAAGTCTATGTGACAATTCTTAGATAAGAGAATGTCATCTTGTTATTCATACCTTAAACCGTTCATTAATAGGTTTTGATTTTCGAGAGTTAATTATGAAAAGGAATTAATAAAATTTACAATGGAAAAGACTTGGGATCCGGGATAACTGATTTTCCACCATCGAAATCTATTCGTGTGAGAACAGTTAACAGGTAAAAGGGAAAATGATCAGAGTGTATCACTCTGAAATTTTTTTTTTTTTTTCATTTTTTTTTTTTTCGGGGAGGAATTGACCTTCAAAAATCCGTACATAAGGGTAGAGTTCAAATAGTCGTAGATTTTTCAGTGACACTTATTTAGTGAAATAAAGATGTCGACTTAAAAGAGGGTTATTTTACTCTCTTAATCAAATTTTAATTAAGATTGACAATCCGACTATAATCATGTAACATTACTACTAAAACCTAGTTACATCTGAAATTAGGGAGAAAACGAATTATCGAAAGGAGTATAAACTTCTTGTGTGAAAACACGAAAAATATAAAAGAAGGACCTAGAGTATAAACAAGAAGAACGCATAGAAAAAGAGTGTTTAGTCAAAGATCAATTTACTCAAACTTGTACGAGCTCTTATAGTCTGACCAAGAATTTGGTATACACACGAATCAACGAGTCAGCACAGACTGAGACTTTAGGGTACCTGATGTCGGGTGGTTCGAGGAAACAGGTACCCCTAAGAAGTCCTTTCTTATGACCTCACCCAACGAGACGAGAGGACGTCCCCTAGAAGGGTTGTGTCCCTAGTTTGGGTCTAGAGGACGTGACGTCCGCCTAATAAATACCGGATTCTGATATCGAAGTTTATAATGTGTACAACAACGTTCACACAAGACCAGTTGGGTCTCATTGTAATTAAACCCCCGTCAATATAGTAAGAGGAATAAAAATGACTCGAAAATTAGTTGGGTTCAGTAAAATTCTACAACAGAAAGTAATCGCAATATAAAACTCGGGATGAAAAATCTAAAATTCACGTCTATAAAACAGAGATATATTTTACATCTGAAGTGCAGGTAAAATTTTCCTTGTCTTTAAAAACAAATTTTTCGTTTATAAAAGGAACAGTCTGAAGACCAAATTTAGGGTTGAGACTACGAAGTACAGACCCTGTAATAATCATCACTTTCACTTTCACTTCAGCGAGTCAACATAGACTGAGAGACGTTGAGGTACCCGAAATCGGATAGTCCGAGGAGGTAGGTACCCTAAAAGGTCCGTTCTCATGACCTCACCCAACGGTAAAGGAAGAGGTCCCCTAGAAAGGTTGTGACCCTAGTTTGTGTCCAGAGGGCGTAACGTCCGTGAAATGGCAACTTCGGTGGTCCCTTCGTAATAACCCTGTAATAATTTAGATCAATTTTAGAGGTAAGAGGGTAGATATTTCACTTTTATAAGGGAATTATCAAAACCCACTTGTAAAGGACTCAGTCACACACACATGGTGAAACCATGTCGTGGATCTTGAATCACTTGACAGTAATTCCTATTGGTAATGGTAACGGTGATCAAGGCAAAGGGAAAAATTGTCACATACCTTTTTTGGTTTACTTGTAAAACCGATTGAGATATAAAAGATAGGGTAACTTCAAAAGACTTATTCGGTAGGTACAAAAGTAGATCCCGACACTATTTTTTAAAATCTTAAAATTTAAGTGACTTCACACTTCGTACGATAGACACTAGAGATCAGTTCTCCACTCCCAAAAAACAAACAAACATCATGAAAAATAATTCGTGAGGAACCTGGTGTAATAAGTCAGTAATTAGTAGATTACCAGTAGACTCAATTTAAGTAGGTAAGATCAGGTAGAATCAAACGACTAAGGATCTTACAGCTACAAGTGAGAACGGTAGAGGATAAACTGTTGAAGGTTGAACGGAACTAAGTACCTGGATTGTAAGCTCCAAGGATACGTTACTTTTTCATCCGAATTTCGAGTTGTAAGTATTTTGATTCTAGTACAGTAGACCAGGGTAATGAAGTACCCTTTATCTACCCCTTTGTCACCTTTGTCACCGACTGAAATAAAAACCGTCGAGGTTTTAGTGACGTCAACCACTAACGTCGGTACTTTAATTTTCTGCGAATGAGGAACCTTCCTTTCAATACTGGTTGGATCTGTCGTATAAGTTTTCGTCTCTGTAATGAAACGGTTGCTTCCAAGCAGATCAGTTCCGATACCAAAAAGGTCACCAGTATATACCTACACTCTCAACTTGACACTTCTTTCGACTCGTGACTTCTTAACTACGAAAACTTGGCACCACAACCTCTTCTGAGAACTCTCAGTGAACCTGAAGTTCCTCTAGGTTGGCCAGGTAGCATTTTCACTAGTCAGGGTCCACAAGTTACCTTCCTGACTACGATTTCGACTTTGAGGTTATGAAACCGGCGGATTACACTTCTCGACTGAGTAAACTTTTCTGGGACTACGACTCTTTCTAACTCCCGTCCTCTTCACCTACTGTCTCCTACTCTACCGACCTACCGTAGGGGCTGAGTTACCTGAACTCAAACCCATTAGAGTCCCTCAACCACTACCCCTCCCTCCGGACCGCACGACACCAAGTACCCCAGCGTTTCTCAACCTGTGCTGACTCTGTGACTTGGCTTGACTTAGTAAATTATCATAAAAGGTTTAGAGTATAACAATAGAACAGGTATTCTTTGTAAATCAAGACTGGATTACCTAAGGAGTACTACAATAAGGCCGAAGTTCACTGTAGGTAAAGGTAAGATCCAAGAGTGTTTGTTAGAGAATTATTAAACAAGATTTAAGAGTAGGTTTAAATACCGTTCAAATGACTGTTACATGTGACGTCGTACAGGAAATAAGGAGTAAAGACGAGAAACTGTGACGTGTGGTAGTAAGGACGTTTTGACAACGAGTATTACTTTATTAAAGAAGGATGTCATAAAGATAAAGGAACCCGGGCCAGTCTTTTAGACGGAGACTCTTGTAAATCTACAAGAACGACATTTGAATGACTGAACCCAAAGTTTAAAGAGGATGGACACAAAAAAATTGTGATACGTCAGACCACTATGAAGAGAATTACAAATAGATGAAGGAAAGAAAAGGAAAGTTTTAGTAAAACAAAACTCTTCGAACCTTCGAAGAAAGCATTTCGTAATACTTAATCAATCTCAAGAAAACCTACGGTCATGGTCTTTTAGGGTAGGTTCCCTCAAATAACCCTTTGTTGACTTGTCAGATCCCTGTTATACCGAGTCCATAATAACCGTTCTCCCTCAGTTTGTGACAGAAGTCCTAGATCAAATAGAAAGGGACACACGTAAGAACAATGGAAATTTTAAATGAGGTAAACGTCTATAAACAGTAGGACACATAATTTCAGACACCAGTGTTATACTTCCAAGAGAGTTCTAGTCACCTTTCCCCGTGAACCGAAAGACCGTTGAAATCGTTTCTAAATGACTACAGAGAAAACCGAGACGACTCTAGTGTACGAGTAGGGACTTGATTAGGTATACTGGTCCCTTTAAACTTCAAGACAAGTGATCCGGACTGATAGACGATAAAGTGCTATATCCTTCCTAGGTTGAAGTTGTCTTAGTACACCTTACACTTACTCCTGGTTCGATGTAATATTATGATAGAGAGATTTAACTACATCATTTGGTCTCTTCTTTACATATTAATATTAGTTTGTTTTTGGAATAAAAAGGACCAATATTAGGGAGAGTTTTCGTACACACGTGTGTATAAATATGTGTACACTCACACGGTCTATTAGTAAGTGAACAAAACGAGAAGATTCAGAAGACACATGGACAAATAGGGAAAACAATAATTGACCTGAAAACGTTTGTTTCTTTATAGGAACAAGAATTGTAATTTCACTATTAATCGTCAATTCATATTTTGAACTTATTTAAATGGAGACAAGGGAGGGGTTTGACCTCACATTAATGTCATTACATTATTTATGTGTTTCTTTTTCTCTCATCCTCATCTCTGTTAATTTCTGATCTCTACATTTGTTTTAAAACCTCCTATCTTTAAAACATCTGTTCGTTTTACTTCTTTCATTTATAGAGTACAAGATCACTCTCTCCGGTTATACTTTATTCTCTTGACCTCTTGAACGTAACCTCTTGATGTCTTTCTCAGTTCTTCACTTCTATATGTGTAGACTTTCGAAGTCACACTTCAACCCGACTTTTACTCTACCAACTAATTCTGAGACACAATTCTCAAGAATCTGGTGAGTATAAAGAAGAGAACATGGATGTCTTCTGACTATCTCCCACGTAAGATATATCTCTACCTGAGACCGGAATCTTCAGGGATCGTGTCTTCTACCATTCCACTCCAAGATCTTACTTTTGCACTTCTAATTAGGAAGAATGACTTAGAACTCTAAGTCGGAGGAAAATATTGAATCGATACCTTACGACCATCGGGTCGAACATTGAGGTCTCTCCCGTAACTACGTAAGACATCCTTTTAATGGTCACGTTCTCTTTTTTTTAATATATATAATTGTAAACCTTTAGGAAATTATTTCGAACTTTTAGAACGGCTACATGAATCTTGAATATTAGTCGTAAAATCTTGGAATGGGAATTTTTCACTTACTACTCAATTCCTCGTGTCTATATACTCCTTTCGGATATTGAATTTACCGTTTCTAGTTTTATATATTTATTTCTTTTGTGCGTTAAGTCTCTCCTGTCTCTGATTCTCATTTTAGAGAGTGTTGACCTCTTGTACCTTAGGTCCAATTCTCGAGTACAGGTCCTATTAATTATTATTATTATTATCTATATAGTGGTGTAACGATGAGTGTGTACTATCCCTTATCACAGATAAGCGTAGTCGGTGTCACTTTTTAACATACTAACTACCCTGTAAACCATATCTTGTCTTTTAGAACGGAGTCATCATCTTGGAACGATTCTTCATGAGACTAGGATGTGTTATCTAGAATTTTAGTTCTTTCCTAGTATGACAAAGGTTCATTGATTTGGTGTAGATTCTTGTTTCTAGTTCTTATAATATTTTCATAGATTGTGGGTTATTCCACATTAAGTACATACGACAGATTAGTTTTAATTCTCAGTCTGTTTCTTTATCCTTTTGTACTAGGTATAACTAAGTACTATTCCTCTTTTCAGTCAGTTAACTTTAATTGGGTCTTAACTATGTCTACAATTTTATCCGACTCTTCTTGTAATTTTCAGTAATATTAATATAAAGGGTTCAAGTTTTTCAATTCACCTCAGTACTTTTTAAAATTTTTCAAGATTTAGTTTGAAAATCTCTACTTTTCATATTCCAAACTCTATCTTTAATAGGACCTACCTTGTGGGTCGTCTTCCCTTTTTTTATCGGTTTAAATTACTCATTAGTCACTAGTTTCGTTTCTTTATCTCCCTTTGTTGTCTTACCCTTTTTGATCTCTAGAGAAGTTCTTTTAATCTTTATGGCTCGCTTATAAAGTACGTTTCTACCTGAGCTCTTTCCTGTCTTTAACATACCTGGATTTTCTTCGTCTTCTATAATACTTCTCCACCGTTCTTATGTTCTTCTTGACATGTTTTTTCTAGAAGTACTGGACCTATTAGTACTACCACGCTAGTGAGTGGATCTCTTTCTGTAGGACCTTACACTTCAGTTCACCCGGAATCTTTCGTAGTGATACTTGTTTCAATCAACTCCACTACCTTAAGGTCAACTCGATAAAGTTTAGGACTTTCTACTACGACACTTTCACGACGTGAGTTATACGGTCGTTCAAACCTTTTGAGTCGTCACCGGTGTCCTGACCTTTTCCAGTCAAAAGTAAGGTTAAGGTTTCTTTCTGTTACGGTTTCTTATGAGTTTGATGACGTGCTAACGTGAGTAGAGTGTACGATCATTTCATTACAAGTTTTAAGAAGTTCGGTCAGAAGTTGTTAGCCACTTGGCACTTTAAGGTCTACAAGTTCGACCAAAATCTTTTCCATCTCCTTGGTCTCTAGTTTAACGGTTGTAGACGACTTAGTACCTTTTTCGTTCTCTCAGGATCTTTTTGTAGATAAAGACGAAATAACTGATACGGTTTCGGAAACTGACACACCTAGTATTCTTTGACGTCTTTTAAGACTTTCTCTACCCTTATGGTCTGGTGGACTGGACGGAGGACTCTTTGGACATACGTCCAGTCCTTCGTTGTCAATCTTGACCTGTACCCTGTTATCTGACCAAGGTTTATCCTTTTCCTCATACAGTTCCGACATATAACAGTGGGACGAATAAACTGAATATACGTCTCACGTAGTACTCTTTTCGTCCCGACCTTCTTCGTGTTCGACCTTAGGTCTAACGGTCCTCTTTATAGTTATTGGAGTCTATACGTCTACTGTGGTGGGAATACCGTCTTTCACTTCTCCTTGATTTTCCGGAGAACTACTTTCACTTTCTCCTCTCACTTTTTCACCCGAATTTCGAGTAGTAAGTCTTTTGATTCTAGTACCGTAGACCAGGGTAGTGAAGTTCCCTTTAGCTACCCCTTTGTCACCTTTGTCACAGTCTGAAATAAAAAGGGCCGAGGTCTTAGTGACGTCTATCACTGACGTCGGTACTTTAATTTTCTATGAATAGTGTTATTTGACGCCTTTTAAGACTCTTTTTACCCTTATGGTTTGGTGAACTGGACGGAGAACTCTTTGGACATACGTCCAGTCCTTCGTTGTCAATCTTGACCAGTACCTTGTTGTTTGACCAAGGTTTATCCTTTTACTCATGTAGTTCCGACATATAACAGTGGGACGAATAAATTGAATATACGTCTCATGTAGTACTCTTTGCGACCTGACCTTCTTTGTGTTCGACCTTAGTTCTAACGGTCCTCTTTATCGTTATTGGAGTCTATACGTCTACTGTGTTGGGAATACCGTCTTTCACTTCTCCTTGAGTTTTCGGAGAACTACTTTCACTTTCTCCTCTCACTTTTTCAACCGAATTTCGAGTTGTAAGTCTTTTACTTCTAGTACCGTAGACCAGGGTAGTGAAGTACCGTTTATCTACCCCTTTGAGACCTTTGTCACAGTCTGAAATAAAAAAACCCGAGGTTTTAGTGACGTCTACCACTGACGTCGGTACTTTAATTTTCTGCGAATGAGGAACCTTCTTTTCAATACTGGTTGGATCTCTCGTATAAGTTTTCGTCTCTGTCATGAAACGGTTGTTTCCAGGCAGATCAGTTCCGATACCAAAAAGGACACCAGTACATACCTACACTCTCAACCTAACACTTCTTCCGACTCGTAGCTTCTTAACTACGAAAACTTGACACCACAACCTCATCTGAGAACGCTCAGGGAACCTGACGTTCCTCTAGGTTGGTCAGGTAAGACTACCTCTAGTCGGGACCCTAAAGAAACCTTTCTTACTACGACTTCGACTTTGAGGTCATGAAACGGATGGAGTACGCTTCTCAACTGAGTAACCTTTTCTGAGACTACGCCCGCTCTAACCCCCGTCCTCCTCTTCCCCTGCTGGCTCCTACTCTACCGACCTACCGTAGTGCCTGAGCTACCTGCACTCAGACTCACTTGAGGACCTCAACCACTACCTGTCCCTCCGGACCATACGACGCTAAGTACCCCAGCGTTTCTCAGTCTGTGCTAACTCGTTGACTTGACTGAGAAACCTTCCTTTCAATACTGGTTGGAACTATCGTATAACTTTTCGTCTCTATAATGAAACGGTTGTTTTAAGGCAGATCAGTTCCGATACCAAAAAGGTCACTAGTACATACCTATACTCTCAGCCTGACACTTCTTTCGACTCGTGACTTCTTGACTACGAAAATTTGACACCATAACCTCTTCTGAAAAGACTCAGGGAATTTGACGTTCCTCTAGGTTGGTCAGGTAGGATTTCCTCTAGTTAGAACCCACAAGAAACCTTCCTGACTACGACTTCAACTTTGAGGTTATGAAACCGGTGGAGTACGTTTCTCAACTGAGTGACCTTTTCTGGAACTACGACCCTCTCTAACCCCCGTCTTCCTCTTCCCCCGTTGTCTCCTACTTTACCGACCTACCGTAGTGTCTGAGCTACCTGTACTCAAACTCAGTTGAGGCCCTCAACCACTACCGGTCCCTCCGGACCACGCGATACTAAGTAGCCAGCGTTTCTCAGCCTGTACTGACACGTTAACTTGACTTGACTTGACTTACTCATCATAATCTTTGATACGTTTTAATATTAATTCCTTTACTATTAATTTCACTTGTATCGAAGTCATTCGATACTCTCTTTAAGTCTGTCAGTTGACCTCAGAAATTTCGTGACCTCCTTTCCACTGTCCTTCTTATGTACTTTTTTAATTGCTTATGTTCTCAAGATTTGAATCATTTGTGATATAAGAACATATATATACTTGGGGTTACTTGAAGTTCAAATATTTTGGACTTCATGTAATGTCCGTCCGTTTAAATTAGTTCAATCAATTTTGGTCAATACTTTCTTTTTTTTTTACAATTTTGTCGATTTCCTTTTTTTATGGGTGTACAATGTATATCTCTTGATTTCTATTCTTACTCTTGTGTAAATAACAGTTTTTGTAACGTCACTATTCTGTCATCTTGTTGTGTCAAATTAATACTTTAGTTCTTCTGTTTTCTTTTGTCATGTTTTAATGATAATTATTGTACTTTAAAATATGGGACACTTTTACATAAAATTATTGTTTACACTGTATTTCCAAACCGTCTTTATAGGAGTGTTACTCTTTCAGACAGTCCATGTTCCTTGTACTAAGGTCTACCTTTACACCCAGATATTTTCCATCATTTCACACAACCTTTATGTTTGTTTGATCCACTTCTATATTGTAGGAAAGAATAAACTTATATAAATTTTCTATCAGACGATAAATTTTCATTGTATCACACTTAAAACGTTGTACATTTTTTACACATTGTTTCTAGTCGTGTCTCTAGTCCCTCCCTATTTCCTTTACATCATTATATTTTACTAATATGTATATGTTTCACCATATTATCGTGAACTTCCATCTGACACTATTCAATTTCTATATATGATATTCGGTTCGTAGGGGAGTTTACTAATTTACAATATCGATTATCCAGTTGTTTCCTCTATTTTACCCTATTATTTATGAGTTAATTTGGTTTCCTTCTTTCTTTTCTTGTTCATTATCTACCTTGTTTGTCTTTTATCTTATCTGATATTTCCACTATCAAAGTTTGGATGGATATAGTCGTGAGTTTAATTTATGTTTTAAATTTGTAGATTAAATTTCCTCTTATTAAAAACTTAACATATTTTTTTAGTTCTGGGTTGATACACAACAGGTATTCTTACATGAAATTTATATTCTGTGTTCATCTGATTTTCCTATTTTTTTTTCTATACAGTATGATTGTGATTAAATGTCGTTGACTTTTCCGATATGATTATAGTCTTCATATAACGTCTCTTTTACTACAATGATTTCTGTTTCTGGTAAAATATTACAAAATAGTACATCTTTTTCGTTACAGTTTAAACATACGTGGAGTATTCTCTCGAAGTTTTATAGACTTTGTTTTTCTTATTTTAAAGTTCATCTTTATCAGTCGAGATTTTATGTAAACCTTTAAGGAGATGGAAAGAGTTGATAACTATTTTACTCATCTGTTACAGTTATTCCTATATCTAAACTAAACATGATAGTTAATGGGACTAGAAAACTGTGAATAATTTTTAAGGTACAGGTTGTTGTTGCCTTAAGTATAAGAAATGTTCACGTGTGTTTTATAAATAACTGTAACTAGTACAAGACCTAGTTCAGAGTCATTTAAATTTTACTAAGTTCAGTATATTACGGATAAAAGACTCTTACTACATTAATTCAAATTTTAGTCATTAACTTATTAGAACCCTTTACAGATTTATGAACATTTGATTTATTGTATTAAGATACATTGGTTGATCAGTTTCTTTTTTAATGTTTCTTTTAATCTTGTAAAAAACGTGACTTACTTTTAATTTTACGTTATACGGTTTTACATACCTCACATGACTTTATCATTATTTCTCCTCTATGTTAGTGTGTGAATCACGTACATAATCTTTTGTTTTAACAGAGTTTAGTCACTGTGATTGAGGGTAGAATTCTTTAATTTTTAAATCTCGTTTAATTAGGGTCACACCCGTCTTTTATTCTTTATTTTTGGACTCGTAGTCCGTTACTTTTTTGTTTTTTTATTGTCTTTTCGTTATTTCTTTTAGTCATTTAGTTTTTCGATTAAAAAATCCTTCTAATTATGTTTACTACTTACAGGTCAAAATAACTAGTTCTTATTTCCTCTCCTGTGTGTAATGGTTGTAGGTTTTACTCTCCTCACTGTAATCATGTCAAACCTCTATAATTTATTACTCTTATAATACTTGTAATATCGTTATTAAACTGTCAAATCAACTTTACTCGTTTAAGGTACTTTCGGTGTTTGATGATTTCGAGTGACTTCTCATTTATCTATTATACTTATCCAATAAAAGAACGGGGTGAAATAGTGTTAAGATTGAAACTGAATAACTGATATCTTTAAGAAAAATATAAGACCTATAATCAGGAAAACAGTATACATAACTTTTATTATTGAAGGGATACAACATAGAATGAGAAAAGTGTGAGAATTATCACAAAAACTACTTTTTAATTGTGATCACTTCAGTTTAAAGAGTTGGAATACGAAATACTAAACACTAAAAGAACGTATAGTAAAGTCTTTGAAAAATGTTCTATTATGTCTATAAAGGTTACAATCAAGTTCGTGGAGTAATAAAATATAGAGTGTAAATAATGTCCAGATGTCGTCAGACGTTAACTAAACCCTCATGTCATTCTTCATATACAGATAGATAGGGAGGAGGGTCATATGTTAACGGAGATAGTAGTGATAAATAATTTTTCTGAAAAGAGAAAGGAGACATGAATTCACTGTTATTTCTTTCCTTCTTTCTCTCTCTTCTTAAGTTCTCTTTCTTTCCTCTTTCTTTTTTTATTTTCTTTATTTTACTCTTTTTCTCTTTTCTAATTTCTCTTATTTATTCAACCCGATAAATAATAATAAAGTTGGAATAAATATAAGAGAACGTTACGAATAACCTTAAGAGGTCTCTTCGTTCATAAACGTGTTCTGACACATTGAAAGTGAAAAGTGAAAGTCTCTTCGTTTTGGTTTCATATGTGTGTGTATGTATTTTTATACATTCATTTTCAATCAGTGAGGTCAGTACGGGTTGAGAAACACTGGGGTGCTTGACGTCGGGTGGTTCGAGGAGACAGGTACCCTAAAAGGTCCGTTCCTATTACCTCACCAAGTGGTAAAGGAAGAGGTCCCCTAGAAGGGTTGGGTCCCGAGTTTGGGACCAAAGGACGTGACGTCCATCAAAGAAATGACTGACTCGATGGTCCATTCGGGTTTTATACATCTTTCTGTAAATAACACTCCCTAACTAAAACCAAGTACCCTAATACCTCTAATACCTGATTATTTAGGGTATTAGATGACAGATGACCTTCCGATTACCACATTAAGGTCGGATCTGGGGTCACTGACTCTTGGTCCACCTATCTCTATTTAGGGTCAGACTCAGACTTTTGGGTTCTTGGTCTCTGAAAGAGGGGAATCAATCCAACCACAATACATCTTTTAGAACTGATTACTTGACACCTATCTTCACTTAACACGGTGAAACTAGACTCCGTCAATTCCCACCCGTATACAAGAGGTACATGAAAGAGAAGGTCACTACGTCGTTTAAGACTACGACGAAGAACTATATCGTCGTGGTGTTCTACTACAATCAGACTCTAAGATTTAATGACACACCTCGTCACAACGGACGGTTGGAAGTGACTTGTATATTGTACTCGTTCTTTATATCAAAACAAAATAATTCGGTGACTTTTATATACTACGAAACAAAGGGGCAACATAGGATCTGAGAGTATCATTGAAATACTCATTAGTACCGGTACATCATTCATAAGGAATTCTCTCTCAACGATAAACTCACAATACTATGTATACTTTGTATGGAAAAATTTCGAAACTTCAAAATTTCACAAAATTGTATAATAGTAAACCGAAGTGTTATTAGCATACTCCATCCATCTCTCCAAAATGCAAGAGACAAAATGTTTAATTCTTTTGCGTCGTGTTTAGACAATTCACTGTTTAAGTTCTCGGGTGAGTATCCTCGGTCTTAACTCTGGATCTGTAAGGTTCAAGTTCAGATCTCTAGTTTATAAGATTTAAATATCGTTTGAGACATAAGATTTAATAAAAAGATGTCACTTATAAATATAAAGAGTGGTAGTTTTCAGTGAAAACATTTTTCTTGACTAAATAGATTTCTTTTAACTAAAAGGTAACAAAGGACGGGAAACCCTGGACGATAAGTGTAAATCCTTAACGTGTAAGGAACTCTTCGTAATTAATGTAATTATTTACCAAGTAAAGTGATATACTATTTATATACTCATGTTATAGGGAAAAGTCTAAAAAACGCAGAAATATATAACATTGTTTAAATTTATAAAAATATATAAGGATGACTTAAGTTGATTATATACTCAAGAATATAAACGAAGACCCTATTTTTAGAAAGTGGTTTCTATAGAGTCAGTGTTGGACAAAATTTCCACTAGCTAGACTAAGTAGACTAAATTTAATTCAGGTCATCTGTAAAAGATAACGGAGAAAAAATAAGAAGGGACCCCGTTAGACGTACCCCGTACGTCAGTCTACCTCTTACTCAAATATGTCGTAGGAAGTCGTCTCTGACGTACCCTCATCTTCTCGAAGACCAGTCTCTCCCCTTGAACCCTGGAACGACTGAAGACGAAAAAGGTAGACCAGGTCCCTATACGGTAGATGACGACTGTAGATGAAGGTTACAGGTATCAGGGACGGTACTAGGACCAGTGTCACAATTGGTGGGGTAGATGGAACAGGGGTGGAGTCGACGGAAGACAGGAGGGGTCGGAAGACTTTTGAAGGGACGGACTCGCACCCTTCTTAACGTCACCCCTCTTAAACCCTGTTAAATCCTTAAGAAAAGGTACACGGGTCGAGGTGACTCGAAGATTTTCCGACGGGAGTTCTGGGGTACATGTTATGGAGGTAGCCTTTACCGTTGGGTGAGGTCATAAGAACGGACCTCTTAGGGTACCTACCTCCTCGGACCACACGAAGTCAGGTACCCCAGCGTGTCTCAGTCTGTACTGACTTGCTGAATTGATTGATTGATTGATTGATCGTCAAAGAACCTGTAAGTCGGAGAGGTTCACTGAATTCGAAAGGACCCGATACGGGACCGAAAGTAAAAATAGTTCGAGGACGAAGGATCTAGAATTTCTAGTTCTCGAAGTTTCTTAGCACAAAATTTACTATTACGACTCGACTCGACAATTGCCCTATTTTCTATTTTTCGATTTTAAAGGAAGAAGAGTTGTCTGAAGAAACAGTCATCGACAATTGACGAAAAGGGGACTCCCACCAGATATATCCTTCGATGAAATAACCATTCTCATAATTTACTTTTGTCAAATGGTAGTCGTATGACAAGAAGTCATATGGATCTAAAAAGAACAGTAGTCACGAAAGTAAAAGGGGAACAGAGGTCACGGATGATTCCATGTATCATCGATGAAGCAAGTATGTGCGACTAACACGAACAATCCTACCCACAGTGCAACATGGAAACACATGACATAGATCTGAAAAACTAAGAAGGTTTGCGGAAGTTTTCACCATTTGTATTCATTAGTACATACAAATGACTAAGTGACTATCGACTTAGTCTTCAGAAAACTGATATTCCTAATCTTTCTACTGAAATATACTCCGCCTTCATTTCATAAACTTCCTATGACATCATAAGTCATATTGAGTCTTGTTCCCCGGTTAGTCGAGAGTCACAATTTCTATGGTGTCTTCACTTAGGAGGTCTAGTGACAGACAAGAGTAGAGACGAGATTTATGACCGAAGTCAAAGAGTCAGGAATACCGTCCTTTGTACTGGTGACTTGAGGTTTCGGAGTGTATAGTGTTGAACTGGGGGTCTCTCCTTGATAAGAAGTAGGGAATCAAGTAAAAATCTCGGAAATCCCATTTTGTAATCATTTAAATGTAACCCAGTCCACAAGCGGAGTCCTTGTTAATCATAAGTATTATCCAACGATAATGACTAGGGTGACCTGAAGGGACCACCGAGTCTACCATTTCTTAGACGGACATTACGTCCTCTGAGTCTAACTAAGGACCCAGACCTTCTAGGGGACCTCATCCTTTACCGTTGGGTAAGGTCGTAAGAACGGACCTTTTAGGGTACTTACTTCCTCGAACCACCCGATGTCAGGTACCCTAGTGTTTCTCTACCTGTACTAACTGACTAATTGTCAAAAAAGTGACTAGAGTCAAGTCAAGTCAAGTCAAGTCAGTGAGTCAACACAGACTAACAAACGTTGGGGTACTTAGTGTCGTACGGTCCGGAGGGACAGGTAGTGGTTGAGGGTCTCAAGTGAGTCTGAGTGTAGGTAGCTCAGTCACTACGGTAGGTCGGTAGAGTAGGAGACAGTAGGGGAAGAGGTCGGGGGTTAGGGAGGGTCGTAGTCCCAGAAAAGGTTACTCAGTTGAGAAGCGTACTCCATCGGTCTCATGACCTCAAAGTCGAAATCGTAGTAAGGAAGGTTTCTTTAGGGTCCCGACTAGAGGAAGTCTTACCTAACCGACCTAGAGAAACGTCAGGTTCCCTGAGAGTTCTCAGAAGAGGTTGTGGTGTCAAGTTTTCGTAGTTGAGAAGCCGCGAGTCGGAAGAAGTGTCAGGTTGAGAGTGTAGGTATGTACTGGTGACCTTTTTGGTATCGTGACTAGAGTGATTTCGATTTTACCAACGACAAAAAAAGAATTTACTCCACTGGACCTTACTTGTTTATTATTACCGTAACATAGGGACACAAAAATTGTCCCACTACTTGTGTATCACTCACAAGAAACACGAATCAACGAGTCAGGACAAGCTGAGAAACACTGGGGTACCTAACATCGGGTGGTCCGAGAAGACAGATACCCCTAAGAGGTCCGTTCTTATGACCTCACCAAAGGGTACGGGAGGAGGTAGAAAGGTAGGGTCCCTAACTTGGGTTCAGAGGGAGTAACATCCGTCTAAGAAATGGTAGACTCGGTGGTTCCTTCGGACTTGTACACCATCCATAAATATTAGCAAATCGACTAATTAACTTATAGAACAACTAACTAACTTCAAACAGACATACCGTCATAGTAAATTCCTTGTAATAGAAAAACAGTAACACAAAGGAGTGTACCTAGGTTGAAGTAACACGTGAAAAACTTTTTGGTAAGAGGTAGATTAAATACTTTTATTAGTGACTTCACTATTTATAGGTAATTATACCTAATTATTTCGTGTAGATTTGGTTCGGGTATTGTCAAATTAAACTTTACGTAAGTCTACCTAAAAGGAAACAAAACTTCGAAAATGTCAAGGGATGGTCTAGGAGGAAAAACCTATTTTCGGGTTTTATGAGAGAAACCCCAAATAAATTCATTGACTACTATTTACTGATAAAGAAACTGTATATACCATTTTTTTGTAGAAAGGATCACAAACACCCGAATCAAAAGGGTGGTATGTGGAATCATGATGTACACGTATAATAAAGTGTCTCGTACCTCAAACCAGTGATCAAGATGAATTTATGATATTGTGTTAAAGGAAACTGAAAAATTTCTACATGGAGAGAGGGAAACCCCCCGAACACATGAATTACATTAAATTTATTCTGACAACTAATTAATTAATCCAACGGTAATCGACACCAAAAAGATCATCAGTACATACCTATACTCTCAAGCCAGTATTTCTTCCGACCTTCGGTTTCTTAACTACAAAACTTGACACCACAACCTTTTCTGAGAACTCTCAGGAAACCTGACGTTCCTCTAGTTTGGTCAGTTAGGATTTCCTTTAGTTGTGACTTATAAGGAATCTTCCTGTCTACGACTTCGACTTCGAGATTATGAAACCGGTGGATTACGGTTGAGTAATCTTGGTTGAGTAATCTTGGTTGAGTAATCTTGGTTGAGTAATCTTTTCTGGGACTACGACCCTTTCTAACTTCCATCCTCCTCTTCCCGTACCGTTTCCTACTCTACCAACCTCCGTTAGTGACTGAGTTACCTGTACTCAAACTCGTTCGAGACCCTCTACGGCTTCCTGTTCCTTCGGGCTGTACGACGTCAGGTACCCCAGTGTTTATCAGTCTGTACTGACTCGTTGACTTGTTGTTGTTGTTGTTGGTGGGAACAAGTGTCGATTTTACTTTCTCCCAATCTTTACTCTCGTAGATTTACAATTACCTTTTCTTCTCTACCTCTAGTTCCTAGAGTAAGGGTACGAGTCTATAATTATGATGTGTACTGGGATTTAACAAAAACCTAAGACCTACTTTCATAAAGATTAATTTGAAGAGTAAATCCCTATTTCAACACGTGTAATTAGGGTTTGGTTCCATCGAAAATGAATCCTATCGACAATACTAACACATTTGACGATTTCATCCTATACACATACATATATGTATGTGTGTACGTATATATATATACGTATATTATGTATATAAAGTATATACGTATATATATATATAGACATAGATATAAGTCACATTCGGTACAGAGTTAAAACAAACTATCAGACGGTTTCCATAGTTTCTTTAAAAAAAATTTAAAGAAGATTTTAACACTTTTTAATTCATCTAGACAACTTCGTTTCCGACAATCAGTGAATTTAAAGGGACTTTCCTCCTTAACTTGTATAGTGATAAGTTTCCGAAACAAAAATTCCTACTCCTATAACCCTAAAATAATTTGGATCGTACGACAAATAAACTAGTTTAAATACCTCTGTGGATTTTTTGTTTTAATATACTGTTGTATTGTATTAACTGTGACACTGTGTTATAATCTTACTAAGTACCCTATTATTAATGAAATAAGGTTTGTTGATAGTCACTTTAAGAACCGTAGATTGGTCTAAAAGATATAAAGGGTCAACGTTAAATAGAGATCTTAGACATTCCGATTTTCAATAAAGGAGTCTTAATTCCTTAATAATGTATTATCTTTCCTTAATCTAGTATTAAGTAAAAGATTAAGTCACATAAAAAGTAGTGAAAGGAAGGGTTTTTAGTTTACGTTAACAAAAAGATTGAAATAAAAACACTTTACGTTTAATCTTCACAATATCGATTAGTTACCGTGGTTTTATCAAGAAAATTTATTGGTCCTGTACTTGGGAAATTGTTCTAAGTCAATCAAGATAAATATCAAGGGGATTCGATACTTGATAAACATGTGGGTACAAAGACGTATTACTGAAAAGTTACACCAAAGTCATTAGTAAGGTCTTCCGTGTTAGAGTTTTATAGATATACGTATTTCTTATATAAATTTTATTTCCGATTTAACCGACCGGTACGTAATTTGGTAAACGAACGCTTTAGTGAAACACTTTAGAGAGGTATGTCCTCTACAAGGTCGGCTCATATCCTGTATCGTTTGAAAAAAAAAAAAAAAAAACGAATGGTATAACATAGTGGTATTGAAGAAAACCTTTGTGAAGAAAGAGATTCACAGGAGAAGTTTGTGAAGAAGGAAGAAAGAAATTCTACTGTTCGGTAAAACTCTTAAACCTAAATTAAATCGGGTGTGTCCTAATCGTCTTCTCTAAGAGTTTGTTGAACGGGAATTTATGAATTATCGACTTTACTCTCCACGACTACTAAACCCCCCCTTTTTTTCACACAATCGTAGTCTGAGTGAGGGAGTTGAAGGAACTTTCCTCACGTTCTTCACGTTTCTCATTTTTAATACCTAAAGGAGTCTTCTTACGTCTTACTCTTTGACAAGAAGGAAAAAAAGTTTCTGAAACCTTCCTTTCCGTAACTTTTCTTGGTATGAAACTTAAAGTTTTGTTCTTATTAGTAAATAAAAACTCTAAAAAAAAAAGTAACTCTTACACTCACTTTAGAAAACCGTCTTTACTTATTGTGAGAATTTTCTGTTATAGTTCCATTCATGTAGTACGAAGAATGACGGGAAAAAGATAGAAACACTCACACTTCTCTCTGTAATCTAGGTCTGAACGAACACCAGAGTTTAGAGATCCGTATGTCTTTTTTGAAGGACGTAATATGGGAATTGAAAGTTTAAACTAGGGAACGGAGGTGGGTTTATTGTAGTACAAGAATTTAATAACGTTAGTCTAACCGGTCTTTTATTAAGTGACACGAATAACATAATGTAAAAAGATTTAAAATTCGTTTAGGTAAGGGACTGTAATTAGAAACTGTTCACAAATGTCTCCCTTTCCTATTAATCATTTAAGTACTACTAGAGAAGATTTTCATTCAAAATAAATGATCGGAGACAACAAACACACGGAAACCTTTTATTTTTACATTAAGATGTTTGAACCGATAAAGGACTTCAGAACAAAAGGTATGGTACCCACTTCCCAGGTATGGTTGATATGTGATCCCTAGAATTAGTTCTATGACCTTATACTCACTTATTTCTGAACGTTAAAACTTAAACTATTAAAAAAGAACGACGGTGTTTTATAAAAAATATACAGATAAGACCGTTCGATGTCAGGTACCCCAGCGTTTCTCAACATGTGCTGACTCACTGATTCGTGTCGTGTCGTAAGAATAGAGAAGATAGATAGATACATAGATATACCTGTATGTATAAAAATGTACTGTGTACTACCGTTTTTAACACTTCCACAACTTTGTACATTAAATGTACAAATATCGAAGATTTACCTCTATGGACGAGTGACAGACAAAATCCATTTTTAGCAATATATGAAAGGGTAGGTTACTGATGTGGATAAAAGGAAATATTTGTGTACTGTAGTAGTAAATTTAGTTTGGCTAAAGCTTCGTGGTGTCGACAATGATCAATAAATCTTCAGATTAAACTCGTCTTACACAGTGCGGTTGAAACGTGTGTGTGCGAGTGTGTCCGTCATAAGTGTAATTTTGAAAGTGGAGATAATTTATCGTTGTCAAGAAGTTTTTAAGGTTGTGAGATGAGAATTGTTGATTTATTTTATACACAAAAACTTCTCATTACACGGATAAAATAAAAATAAGGATCTCCGTTTAGAACATCGCTCACCACGTCAAAACAATGGGACGACAGCGAAATTAGGCGAGAGTTTCTGCGTACACTGTTCCTCACTCACATCAGAAGGTTGTCGTAACAAAGTGAGAAGGACTAAATTCCCATTTAGAGATACTGAAACAAAAGTTACCTCCAGTGTATCTGTATCGGTAGTTATAACTTTGTCGTAAAAGAGTACGTCTGTCTTCGAAATTATCGGAGATGTTCCCAAACGAGGAATCCCTCTGATTTAAGTTTTACCGTGTTCGGTAGACAGCACCCCCCTAAAAGTCAAGGGAAGACAACGTGGAGAGAGAGAGAGAAAGAAGGGGAGAGAGAAAGGGAGAGACAGAGGGAAGGATAGGGAATTGACATATTTCACTGTCAAAATATTAGGTAAGAAAGTACAACTGATTGAGTATTTTTATATTGTCAAGGTGTTTGGAAACATCTCTCTGTGTAACGTATGGGTCTATTGACTTTTTTGTTTAGACGGTATAACTCGGGTTATCACTTAAGTCACAGATGACCCCTTAGAAGGTTAGCGAGACCGGTACCACATGAAACCCTCTGTCCCTTCGACACCTGTCTAGGTTTACCTACAGACAACGTCCTAGAAAAATAACCCATGTGGGGATCTAGGACTAGAGTCTTCTGAAAATCGACTAGACCTTAATTATACTTTTCTTAAAAAATTCTTCTAAAAAGAAACTGGGTTTCATTGGCAAGAAGTTTTTAAGGTCGAGAAACGGACAGACTGAGAAACGTTGGGATATCTAAAATAGGACGGTTCGAAGAGACAACTACCTTAAAAGGTCCGTTCTTATGACCTCACCTAACGGAAAAGGAAGAGGTCCCCCAGAAGGGGTGGATCCATAGTTTGGACACAGAGGACAGAAGACGTAACGTCCGTCTAAGGAATGGACGAGTCGGTAGTCCCTTCGGAAGGAAACCCATCTGGAATCCCTAAAGGGGGTTTAAATCTCTAATTTATTAACTACTTACTTTTTAAAATTCAGGAGTATAGGACTTTAATATGATGATGAGGTATGTTTTTTATCTTTATTAACATTTAATCATATCCGAAAGTACCCCATCTAACATTCGAATTAAGTTCGACTGTGACAGAGTAAGTAATATATCGTGATCAGAGATCGTCCCATGGACCATTTACAATTCATAAATCCATTGTAAACACCTCTCTTCCTTCCTCCCTCCCCCTTTTATTTACTTTCCTTCCCTTCTTCCTCCCCTTTCTGCCCTCCTGTCCTCTTTCCTTTTCTTCTTTTAGGTGTTACCTTTCAATTTTCGAGAGTCGAGAAATCTTTCGTGAATTGGATACCTTAAGGTTGACATTCGATTTTATGATTTTCTTACCACATTTTTCACTTTACATGTTCAATACCTTTTACAAGATTTTTGATTTATCGTCTTAAACGCAATGTGATCCATACTATGTCTTAACCGGAGTCTAAACTGTAGAAAAAGAACCTCAGTAACCGAAGGGTCCACCACACCACCATTTCTTAGACGGACGGTCACGTCCTCTGTGTTCTCTACGTCCAAACTAGGGACTCAGTCCTTCTAGGGGACCTCATCCTTTACCGTTGAGCGAAGTCATTAGAACGGACCTTTTAAGGTACCTGTCTCCTCGGACCGCCCGATGTCGGGTACCCCAAAGTTTCTCAGCCTGTGTTGATTCGTACGTGTGTGTGTACAGAAAACTCAGATTTTGACCTTTATCAAAAACTTTTTAAATGTTGAAATCGACCAGATTCCATTACAGGAGTTATCGTTACCCTGGCCTGTTACGAAACTCAGTTTCATACGAATGAGGACAAAATATTTAGAGGCCCAATAGTGCTCCCTAGGTGGTTAGTGGTAATTGAGACTTTGAAATAAAAATTTTTTTCTTTGAGACCTGATACAGATTAAGTTAAAAGATCTGACACAAAAACATAAGATTAATTAAAAATCACTGTTATAAACGTCCTATACGGTTTCATGGAATATAGTCTGATATACTTTTTACAATACGTAAAGATATGTTCACGTTATAAAAGAACCCTGTACACGGAATTAAAAGTAAAACAAAGTAATCTTCCCGTACTCTTGGTCTTCAGTGTTCGACATATTCTTTATATCATGTATGTTTTCCCTTGTTACCATTAGTATCTTTTTGTCTGACTCCGGTTACACGACCACAAAGTGACACAGTCCGGAATCGGTGAGAAGGTATAAACTGGACCAAAAGTAGACCGTATTTCAATCTAATCGTAAGTTCGGAGGTGTGAGGGGTCGGACTACAATACGGTAGAGTAACTTGATTTTATTATGTTGTAATTAGAACTTTCTTACTCTCTTTTTCTGAAGACTCTAGTAGGTCATTTACCATTTTACAAAAAACCGTCGATTCAATAAAGAAGTTTTCCAAAAAAAAAAAAAAAAAAAAAAAAAGTCTTTGACGTGTGTGTTTTTTTTGACTATTTAAGGTTCAATAAGACCAACTTCGGCTCCACCCGACAGTGGGATAAGAGAATAACATCGGGTCGAGTTTAGTGAAGAAGGTCCACCTGAAAACACTATCTTAATAAACTGAAAAGTGGGAAAGAGGTACTTTGAGAGGTATTAAAAGTTGAGTTGAATATGTCTACAATAAAACAACTAAACAAGTCAACATCAACCCATGAAATACTAGCTTTATATACACGATGTAACAAGTGATTTGACATTTACGAAAATACTGTTCCAACCCGGGACCACTGAGTACGAAGGAATTACAAGTGGAAACGAAGACGGTGTTCGTTGACTCCTGATACCTCAGAAGGTAAAAACAAGATTTTATTACTGTCGAGAAACCTCAAGTATCACTAATCACTATGTGTTTGAATTGGAGTCGTGAGTAGACATAAGTGATGTACCCCGTACCGAAATTTTAATTTGAGATTTTCAAGACCTCTGTAAATAAATCCGGACTTATACGAACTGGGATTTCTCCGTACTAATAAATCATCATAAATTCCTATTTTGAGAATGGTAATACAAATTATATATTAAAAATAACAGATTTCAACGTGTCAAATCCCTCATTTATCCCTGTGATAATCACTAATGGTCTGTATGTTCTAATATGGTCCGTGTAATGGGTAGGATCTTATAACCGAGTGATAGAAAGTAGATAAATAAGTCTTCTATCAACAACTCTCGAATTACAACAATTATACTAAGGTCCCACAACATCATCTTTCATTTGCGGGACTTACCCTTAAATCTCTGAGATCGACACACTTGAAACCAATTCGGTAACTTAAATATCCGAAACCAAAGGGTTTTCCTCGGAAAGTTAAGTGTATCTTTTTGAATCATTGAGTGAGTTGGTGTCTCTTCTATCACCGATTCGGATCTTGAACCTGGAGGTCTGAGAGGACTCATTAGAACCTGTACTCCCGGTGTCCTGTAGTAAAAGACAGTGACATAGTAGAGAGTGAATCAAAAGAACAGACACTTTACCTTCACGTAATAGGTTAACGTGGATCCCAATGAAGTACGAAGGTTCTTGATCCTATTTTCCAGTTGAACT
Organism: Capra ibex; assembly: GCA_006410555.1. Classification (NCBI taxonomy): domain Eukaryota; kingdom Metazoa; phylum Chordata; class Mammalia; order Artiodactyla; family Bovidae; genus Capra; species Capra ibex. The sequence continues at coordinate 45,431,647 of SJYO01016970.1, read as the reverse complement.
TACTACTGAAGAAATCGTTGTATTCCAAAAGGTGACCTATAACCAACCTTTCAATAATTTATAATTACGGACTTCCACGGTAATGTGTCCTCGACGACTTACTATTATATGTCCTTAACGAATTTACCTTCTGAGAGTAAGTAATAAACTCAAGGTAATTACCTCTACAAGTAACAATTGTTACCTATGTCACTGTCTGAAATAAGAGAACCCGAGGTTTTAGTGCCGTCTACCACTGACGTCGACACTTTAATTTTCTGTGAACGAAGAACCTTCTTTTCGATACTGTTTGGATCTGTCGTATCATTTTTCGTCTCTGAAACGGGTGTTTCCAGTTAGATCAGTTTCGATACCAAAAAGGTCATCAGTACATACTTATACTCTCAACCTGATATTTCTTTCGACTCACGACTTCTTGACTACGAAACTTAACACCGTAACCTCTTCTTAGAACTCTCAGGGAACCTGACGTTCCTCTAGTTTGGTCAGTTAGGATTTCCTTTAGTCAGGACTTATAAGTAACCTTCCTGACTACGACTTCGACTTTGAGGTTATGAAACCGGTAGACTACACTTCTCGACTGAGTAAACTTTTGTGGGACTACGACCCTTTCTAACTTCCACCCTCCTCTTCCCCTGCTGTCTCCTACTCTACCAACCTATCGTAGTGACTGAGTTACCTGTACCCAAACTCGTTCGAGACCCTCAACCACTACCTGTCCCTCCGGACTACACGACGTCAGGTACCCCAGTGTTTCTCAACCTGTACTGACTCACTGACTTGACTGATTTGTCTCTGAAAGTTGATTTCCGTCCACTTGAGTTAGACTAAAAAACGAAGTCTAATAAAGGGAGATATATACAATCGACAAGTGGTTTTAGGTAATGGGTGAAAAATTTTGTATTGTAGACCGACTGATATACTAACAGGACGATATCCCATGTAAAGGACCGGAGACAAAGTCGATCCACCAAGTTACTCTACTTTAAGAACAGTTCCCTTACATGTAAGTCCACTACACAAGGTAAACACGTGTTGTACAAGGTGATACAGTAAATGTGTTTTTCTTTACAGAAATAGGGTAAAATAAGAAAGTGAAGATAGGGTACACGACCTCTACTCTGGTACTGGGTCGAATTAGTTCGTCTACTGTTACTACGGGATCCTCTGACCCCTCCTTATTTTATTTCCATTTGACTCAGGACTTATTGAAGGACCTCGTCTCGACACGGTGGTAAGTCTTGAAAGGTAGATAAAGATCAGACCATAAATTTTCTCTTTATCTTACAATCAGAAAGAGTTAAGTGAGAAACCCCAGGTAAATAATGTCTCCGAATCCGACATTGGACTAATTACCACATATTGAGGGTCGACCCCCTCTCACGTAAATGGTTTCGATCTCTGTCTCATAACTAAGATTGTACACTCTCTCCGTCACTGGGTTGACGGGAAGGTGTCAATCACACACATGTCGTTGTCAGGGAGTACTTTTTGAGTCAAGGATATCTGATTCGTAACTCGTTCACGTTTTAGTTTCATATTCGATCCGAAAGTTGACTTTTTGTCGGTACTAACCCGTTATGTTAACATGACTTAATTTCGTTATTCCCGATACAATTCTATTTTTACAACGTATTTTACAGGGAATCAGTATAGTCAACTTTCAATAGTAGATAAGGAACCAGTCCTCCTTGACCTCTTAGGGTTTGAGAATGTATAGGAAATATCAAGTAACCTATCTACTTGATTTGTATAAAAGTAATGACTACCTTAAACGAAAGAATTATTGCAGTGACAATAGAAATACTGTGGTACTGAAACCAGTAATTTGTTAGGCATACCCTTGACGTTATAAATCTATGGATAAGTTGTTTGGGGTATACCGTAAGTCTTAACTATTTTTATTAATCAGTTTTAAACAAAAAGAAAAAGACCCTCACGATCCAAGTTCAAAATACCTTATATCACTGGAGTAGGAGTGAAACTATTGTCTTACGTTAATTATAAGTAAGTAAAGAAGTATGTTTCTTAGAAAAAACAACTTATGGATAACAGATGGGAGGTCTGTCACAGTACCTATGATCTCCAAGTTCCATTTTAGTACCGGGAGGGTCATGTCCCTTCTCCTACTATCGTAAGTGAGATTGATGACGGTATTTCTAAATACCTGAAGCAAGAGAACTAATAAAAACAAAAGAAATAGGAAATAAGATTAGTGAAGTCGTTCCACAAAAGATTCATGACATCATCAGCATTTATTTTCCACTACTAGTAAGAGATGAGTAATAAGTTTAAAAGTATAAAACATCATGAGTATAACTATAACTGTTGTCAAAATTAACCCTAGAAATAACCACAGGAGTATTCATCGACTAACATTCGTCACCAGTAAAACCCTTCATAAAGGTAATTTTCTTATAAAGTTTATAACTTAAACTCTACATAAATATACAGTATAAAAATACAAATTACTAATCGAGTTTCTATTTTATTCGAGCGTAACAGAAAAACCTACAGGGTTCGAGTATATGAATACAGTCGAAATCATAATAACGATAACGACGACGAGTCAACGAAGTCAAAACAGACTGAGAAACTCTGGGGTACCTGACATCGGGCGGTCCTAGGAGACAAGTAACCTAAGAGGTCCGTTCTTATGACCTCACCCAACGGTACGAGAGGACGTTTCACAAAAGGACTGGGTCCATCACTTGGGTCCAGACGACACTGAGGACGTGACGTCCGTCTAAGAAATGACGACTCCTGACCCCTTCGGGAGATATAATACACCACTTCCATTTAGTCCCCAGAATCTATAATGACAACTAATACACAATATCGATCAACCATCAAACCGCTTTCATCTAACAAAGAGTTCCATCCAAAAGGAGTAGACGTACGAGGTCCGTAGGGTTATCAATTATGGATTGTTGAATATAACCGACTCAAGGAAGAAGGTAAACTATCGAGTTGACTTCGAACTACAAATACCACCTTTAACAGAACTAAAGAAATCTACTCTACTCGTAGGTTCCTCAAACTTTTACACAAAATTAATTCTAAGACGATTTAAAATGGTCTGTGGATGAACCTTTTGTTTCGTTGACTTATTAATTGAGACTACTCTCGTCTACGACCAGATTACTGTTGGACAATGACGAGTTCACGTAGTAATCAACAAAATGACACGAGGAAATTATACAGGTCTCGAGATGGGACAATTACTTATGTGACCATCGACACGTGAATTTTATCAAGGGGTAAGACCTGACAACATTCCCTATAAAGATCGTAGACGTTTTAAGAAGTAAATTTATTAAACCAGGGGTGGGTGATTGGGGAGAAGGAAGTAGATACACCGTACACGAACCTTGATTCGTGAAGAAATCAAAAGGAACACCCTAATAAAATCGGTATGTAGTTCGCTTCGAATGTTTAACTACTCTTTGATTACTACGTAAATAAATGTCTACACGTAAAGTCAAGGGACAATACAACAACTCCCCATCTTCTCAAATTTCTGAGAGAGGAGCGAGATGGGGGTGGTCGCAATACCCTTATCGACTCGTGAACTGTCTTATTCTTTATTTTTATCGGAGTACAAACTAAAAATGTATTTCAACAGTTTACGCTTAACCATAGTTTAATAAAAATTCACGTATCAGGTGGAAAGTTTAATCAGTTTCTGATAAAATAAGGAAAAAATAGGAAGAAATTACGATGTGGTAGTGATACAATACCAAAGGATGATATCGTATGTCATAAAAATATACTTTTTCGTATCCGAGTAAATAATTCGGAATCAGTGTCGTGTTTTATTGGACTGGTTGTTGTTGTCAGCAGTTTGACGACGTTTCGTTCCTGTACATCTTTGGTTAAACCTAAGACACAAGTCTCGGTGTTGTATATATGAGAGTAGAACTCTGTAAATTTACCAAAATCCCTTTGAGTACTTATTTTCTACTCATACTCCTTCTCTACAAAATCTGGTGTAGTACGATTAGTTTGGTTCCGTTCCTCGTGTCTTTGTCCACACTTCCCCTTTCTATTACTAAATCTGGATGACACAAGGTACTGTAAGACACGATACGAAGGAAATAAAAATAAAATATTAAATAAAGATAAATTAAAAACCAACGCGACCCAGAAGTAACGACACCACCCTAAAGAGATCAACGTCGTTCACCACCGATGAGAGGTCAACGTCACACACCCGAAGAGTAACGTCACCGAAGAGACCAACACCTCGTGTCTCACATCCCATCTACCCGAAGTCATCAACACCGAGTACCTCAATCGACGGAACTCCGTACACGTTAGAAGGGTCTGGTCCTTAGCTTGGGTACAGTGGTCGTAACCGTCCACTAAGAATAGACGATACGGTGGTTCCTTCAGGATACGAAGGTGATTTAGACAGTCCTTTAAAGGACCCTCAACCAGTCTGTGACAAGTCCCGGTCCTTCTAACGTCTTTTCACTGAAGAGAAGGGAACATGTAGGGTTTGGGTTTACGGAAGTAGACTATCTTCAAAATCGTAAAAAATTTCTAAAAAAATTTGTCCTTTTATTTTTTCTCGATATGTATTTTTACCGACTTCGTAAAATGAAATAGTTCAGTATGAAGTCTTACCAGGAGATAGACATCATTCGTTCAAAGTTTTATGAAGGTTGAGAAAAACTACACCTCTCGTTTCCCTTCGTTTCGTGTAGTCATTAAACAAAATAGTTTATACGAAATTTTAATAAATTGAGCAAGTGTTACTATATATTGACAGATACCGTTAGACAGATACCGTTTCGACACAAATCTTACACGGACGTTTTCGACCAAAGGGAGGACAATTTGTTATGAACAAAGTGACGATCTCGACCTGTGTCGTTCCTTCGACGACAAACGAATAAGAGGACCATCTCTTCTTCTGTGGTAACTGACGAAGTTAAGGTAGGAAAAGATACATCCTAAGGTATGCTACCGTGAGTCTCCAATAAAATTGAAAGATGGAAAAGTTTTTTACCCATTACACAAGGAACAGTGTCTATGTACTACATGTAACAAAATACACCAAATAATATACAAGGTAGGACAAAGTTTACCAAAAGTAAGAAGGGGATAAAGTCTTACGCCTTACACCCCTATAATACCTTTCTTACCTTCGATTACACTACCCCCAACACTTCTCAGTGACACTAGAGTCCTTTTCGTGGTTCGGGTCTTGTCCACGGATCCTTACATGAAGTGAGGATCTAAGTGAGGGTGGGAAACCACATCACATAGGAGACTAGGGTCCTCTTCGTCTACCACTTCGTCGGACTGGAAGTTTTAGAGTCCAATCGGGTCTGCAAATGTGGGACAGGTTAAAACTTGAGACCTTTTTAAAATGGGAGTAAATATTCTACCTTTCTCATTGTAAATTAGGTTGGTAGAGTATCTTAATTTACGTTTATCCAAAATAGCTGACAGTGTGTGGAATGTGTAAACTTCATAGTAGGAGTACTTAGTGACCTCGTCTTTCTTTGCAACCCGTCAAAAGGGTGAGATGTGTCTTCTTTATCATTCTTTGTCTTGGTTTACGGGGGAAATGTAAATTCTTTCTGCCTTTTGTCTAAACCATATGGTTAGATAATACCAAATACCACCACTTATGCTGAAATTTTGGATGGTAAGTGTATACGAAAGTCAAGTCAAGTCAGAGAGTCATAACAAGCTGAGAAACACTGGGGTACCTGACGTCGTGCGGTCCGAAGGGACAGGTAGTGGATGAAAACTTCGAACGACTTTGAGTACAGGTAGTTCAACCACTACGGTAGGTTGGTAGAGTAGAAGATAGTAGTGGAAGAGGAGGACGGAAGTTAGAAAGGGTCGTAGTCCCAGAAAAATTTACTCAGTCGAAAAACGTAGTCCACCTGTTTCATAACCTCAAAGTCGAAGTAGTTAGGAAGGTTACTTGTGGGTTTTGACTAGAAATCCTACCTGATCAACCTAGAGGAACGTCAGGTTCCCTGAGAGTTCTCAGAAGAGGTTATGATGTCAAGATTTCGTAGTTAAGAAACCGAGAGTCGAAAGAAATATCAGGTTGAGAGTGTAGGTATGTACTGATAACCTTTTTGGTACACGAAATATATAATATAAATGTATACGAAATGTATAATATTTTCAAGATTATAAATATACATGAAAAATCCACTAAAAAGATTTAACGTCCTTCTCCACTAACTATGTAAATTACTGATTTATATAAGAAATCAAAGTTAGGATATTTTAGAATCTAAACAACGGAGACCGTAAGTGTATAAAATTTTACACTGCGAAACCCCTTTCTGAGAGAATCCTACCATAAATGATTCCTTTGTGTGTTCTACCGAAAAGTCCCATCATTGTCAGGACAGGATACTGGAGTAGATGAAACATTCACTAGACCTAATACGTATAGAGGAGATACACGGTTCTTTTATTTGTGGTAATAATTCATAATTTATCACTTAACTATGTATGAGTATGACATCAGCCATTAAAAATTATATATATAGAGGAACATCTACACGTCACAAAACCTTGGTAGTTCTTGGAGTCACTAGTCCATTAATCTACATAAATCGAATGTCTCTTCCTCTCTCTACTTCGCCAAATACAGCCAAGTGTCTGGCGAATTGCCACCTCCTCCTGATTTTTCGAACACTAGAAAGCAGTTAGATTAGGTACACGTCACACGTAACTCCTAGACTTCCAATTCATTTGATAAAATGTAAGAATGTCAATAACACCGGCGACGCAAATGGATAATACCGGATCAAAAAACAGTATCAATACTAAATACACCACACTGAGAACCATTTCTTTCGTTTTGAGGTCAGTAGTCTGGACAGATGTCTCGTGTTAGATGAAATACTGTGGGACAAAGGACCGTCAAAGGTCTCTAGGGAATGTTCGTTTCCCCTGTCGGACCCTTTAGTTACAGAGGTTATTTTATCAGAGATCAAGATGACAACTATCACAAGAACGTATGTATACTCCAGTGGTTATACGGAAGGAAACCCAGACCGCGACACCCAATCCTGTCTGACGCATCCGCGTACGCACCACCAATTACGTTGTACTAACTTAGTAAAAGTCAAAGGAAACCAGTCCAACATGGGTTCTTAGACTTTAGTCCTCGGACTAAAAGTAAAACGGAGAAGTAGACCGTCTAGAGGAAATCCAGGTCCCGAGTCAAGTCAAGTCAAGTCAACGAGTCAACACAGGCTGAGAAGCGCTAGGGTACTTAACGTCGTGCGGTCCGGAGGGACAGGTAGTGGTTGAGGGCCTCAAGTGAGTCTGAGTGTAGGTAACTCAGTCACTACGGTAGGTCGGTAGAGTAGGAGACAGCAGGGCAAGAGGAGGACGGAGGTTAGGGAGGGTCGTAGTCTCAGAAAAGGTTACTCAGTTGAGAAGCGTACTCCACCGGTTTCATGACCTCAAAGTCGAAATCGTAGTAAGGAAGGTTTCTTTACGGTCCCGACTAGGGTCCCAATGGTAATGAAGTTTTCCTTACGAGAAACATCTCCTCCATAGGTCATTTCCTTCTTTTTACTCTGAGGTGGAGTAACAAAATTTCTGCCCGTACTTTAATTTTCTGCAAATGAGGAACCTTCTTTTCAATACTGGTTGGATCTATCGTATAACTTTTCGTCTCTGTAATGAAACGGTTGTTTCCAGGTAGATCAGTTCCGATACCAAAAAGGACACCAGTACATACCTACACTCTCAACCTGACACTTCTTCCGACTCTCGACTTCTTAACTACGAGAACTTGACACCACAACCTCTTCTGAGGACTCTCAGGGAACCTGACATTCCTCTAGGTTGGCCAGGTAAGACTTCCTCTAGTCGGGACCCTAAAGAAACCTCCCTTACTACGATTTCGACTTTGAGGTCATGAAACCGGTGGAGTACGCTTCTCAACTGAGTAACCTTTTCTGGGACTACGACCCTCCCTAACCGCCGTCCTCCTCTTCCCCTACTGTCCCTTACTCTACCGACCTACCGTAGTGCCTGAGCTACCTGCACTCAGACTCACTTGAGACCCTCAACCACTACCTGTCCCTCCGGACCGCACGACGCTAAGTACTCCAGCGTTTCTCAGCCTGTGCTGACTCGTTGACTTGACTTGACTTTTATTTGTTAAACCGTTACGTACAAAAGAAAATATGATGAGTTAACCTTAGAAAAAAAAAACCAGTTTCTTCCAATTAAAATCTCCGAAGATAATAGACTAGCGGTACACTTCCCCTAGTTCATATAAAAAGCAAACTACTTCAACCCATCCTAAACCTGAGTTGACTTAATGTGACTAACGATAAAAGGTATTAAAGGTTGTTTGAAAATTTTATGTGAATGGATAATATGGGGAAGTAAAAGATATCGACGTCTTCTTTCTTTTTCTGAACATGTCTATGCCTTTGAGTTTTTTTCGTTCGGTCAGTGAACAAAAATATGTCTTGGGTCGTATGACTGTAAAATTACTACGACCCGATGACGGTATCACACTTTAAAACATAAGTCTCGTAAATTTTTCCCTCACCACGTTTCTGTTCATTCGGAGGGTACCTTACCTAAGCTACTCAAACACATCCTCTATCCATGGTCCATTACGAGTCGGAGGAACCCAGCAGAAAGGAGGAACTTTTTAATCTCCTCAGGAAATTTAAATACCCTAAGTGTCGACTGACATCACGGAAAATGCCTCTGGAAAAACCCAGACTAATTAATCATTAACCCCACTCTCGATACGTGAAGTCACTGAGAACGACGGAACTAACATTTAGCGTTAGACCACGCTTTAGAGTCGTCCAGTGTAACGACAAAAACGACATGGGGTCACTGTGTTGACTAATTTAGACACATTTGTCATAGTAATACTTTTATAAAAACAATATCCGTACTCCTCAATTGTGTAAAAATAAAACCTACCTTTAATTTTAATAAACACCCTCGAAACATACAAAAGTAGTTAACAGTCAGTAGGGTTATCTCGTACATCGCTTCATTTGACAAAATTAAAAGTGTTTCCCCCTTTTTTTTTTTCGAGAGTCTGTCTCCCGAAAATTTTGACTCTTAATACTAGTAATACAGTAAGTATTATGTGTATCTCTGTAATGTCCGTTCATAATACAGTGAATTATCAATCAATTTGTTCATTTGTCTTTATACCCTTAAGTGGTCGTATAAGGGGAACGTTGCCCCCGTGAAAACTTACTTATCTATACAAAATTACCTACGGTCGTGTGTGTGTGGTAGAGTGTGTGTGTGAGGGTCTACGGAGGAAACATAAGATGTACAAAGAATTTAATCGAAATTGTCTTGAAACTCAACGGACACCTATCCTCTTGGTCCTCGAGTAGACAAGGATGTCTTCTGTGTCTAACCCCTACTACTGAGTCCCTACGAATCCCTGGTTCTCCCTCAAGTCACCTCCCTATTCCACTCGGTAATCTAGTGGAATCCGTCAAGCACATTACACAAATGTGAACTAAGACTTAGTCCGTTCAAACTAAAAAAAAAAGTGATATGGGTGAACCGTTAGACTGGGGACCGTGGAGAGTTTTTAAAAAAAACACCTCCCCATTATTCCAACTCGTTTACACGTCAAACGGTCCTAACATTTGATACATTTGAAGTACAAAGAAAACAAGACTTACCACTGGATTAATATTCCATCGTTTTTTGATATAAACTATTAGAATTACTCCTAAAGTGGAGATAAACGACTCCGACCACCATTCAGTTGGGTTCGTCTACCTACGAGAGGACAAACGAAGTAAAGTGTCTCGTGAATGACCCTTTCCGAATTTACTTGAAATTAGTTTATACATATAATCCAATGACTCTGAGCTTTACGACCAGTAGATGAACGATCGTTGATCTTGAATCTATTTGCTTTCCATTGAAAACAAAGAATGGAACTTGAACACTTATAGTACTAGCTTTATAGTTCCCCTTTTTCTCCCTCGATTGTTTAGTCGTTTAAACGGTACACGGTTGAAGGTCTAAATTTGTTTCTTAACCGACATATGTAAAGTTTACTGACGGAAGTATAATAGATCCGGATTTTTTGTTTTTTTGTTTTGACGGAAACTTCTCTTCTCCTTCGTAAATGGTATGGGAAATTACCATTACGACATGTCTACAACATTGACGAAAACGGTTTCCACCCTCATTGACACATACTTACCTGACCGACGTCCTATAACAAATAGTCATGTTATAAGTCTTATGACTCTAACATCCAATAATGAACCCCGTAAACGTAAAAGGACTATTCATCAAACGAACTCCAAAGGTTTCTAGAAACTCGTACCCAGGGAGATCTCTTTAGACAAACAAGTGTTGAGAGTCCCCAAAAATAACAACAAGAACAATAAACAAACAAAACAAAATGACATAGGATAGTCGTTATAAACGGCGATTACCCTTGAGACTCTTAGTCGACTAATCTAGTATAATCCTTAGTAAAAAACGTACAATGTCGATAGAAAGGTCTGTCGTTACCCGCTTCTACAAATTCTCTTAATCATATCTGCCTCTCCATCTTTTCTTTTTACAATAATTATATTAACTGAAAAAATTTGATGAGTGGTTGGATCAAGTTTCGTGTTTCGATTTAGATCGAAATCGAAGATCTTTTCTCTATAATTCCGTCTTGTCACGTTTAGACTCATCGAGTTTGTCCTTACTTCTGATTCTTTTACACTCCTATTAAATAACAGTTTATATTTGTTTAAATCTCACTAAGGTAAAAGAACATTTTATAAAAAAACTATTAAGGTCGTGAGGTGGAAACATTACATTGAATACGTTACGGTCATTTCAAAGTAGATTGATTTTAGAAACTCTTTATTCTAAAATATCAGATGTTTCGTTGAAAGGTAGTCGTGACATACGTTCTATTAACTTAAAATGAAAGGATAAGTATTTTAGTTCTCACTAAGATATGTTAATATTTATTTTATTGATGAGAAAGGATCATTCATAAACGTGTTATAAAAAAAGTCTTATATTATGTGTCTTTCCAGTCCTATGTTTGTATGTATGTAGGGTACATTATTATTTGTAAATGTATAAAGGAAGAGGTCTTGTCGGAGACACAGTATCTTGTTCCTTTTATTCAAGTAGTATCAGAACAAATTTTCATAACAAAAGATAATATTCTTAGTACACTATTGGGACATACGTTCTGTCGTTTTCTCTGTGTCTACATATCTTGTCAGAAAACCTGAGACACCCTCTCCCTCTCCCACCCTACTAAACCCTCTTACCGTAACTTTGTACATATTATAGTATATTCTTTACTTAGCGGTCAGATCCAAGCTATGTCCTATGTCCTACGAACCCCGACCACGTGACCCTACTGGGTCTCCCTACCATACCCCTCGCTCCACCCTTCCCCCAAGTCCTAACCCTTGTGCACATGTGGACACCGTCTAAGTACAGTTACATACCGTTATGGTTATGTTATAACATTTCATTTTATTACCATTATTATTTTAAAATTTTTTAGATAAGATGGGTATTTTTTTATTTATTTTCTGTGTTAAATTTTTTTTTTAGTACGTTCGAATAATTACAAAGTCTTTACTATCATTTTATGGTGATGTTCTTAGTCATTACCATTAATAATATTTCGTTATTTGGGTCGTCCCGAGGTCGAGGGCGTTTATTCCACAATAGAAGATTGTCTTCAACACACACGCAACACACACCTAAACAACCAAGATAAGATATGCTTCCGAATTACGAAGAAACGTTTGAGAAATCATTAGACCCAAGGAAGGTAATACTTATCTACTTGAAGAAAAACCGTAAAAGTCTATCACGAAGGAAGTAAATCCTTTCTATTACATTTGACCGTCTATATACCGTAATAATGTTATTTTCAAATAACCATATTCCAGAACCTTTTACTTCAGAAAATTTTTTTCATGAAGTGTGAATATTTAGTGTTTTGATAAGAACTTTGGTCTGTAATTTACATCCCCCTTATAACCACATCTTTTTATTCTTTCTCGGGGAGAACATATATAAAATGACTACGACGGTGAAGAGAGTAACAAGTGTGAACACGGGTGAGAGTAGGTGACTCCTTTAAGTCATTCGTTGACATTCGTATATTGTTTGTGTTCCTTTTAACTCTTAGGGTATTTTAATTAATCGACGAAATATCAACACCTTTGAAGTCCTTTAAACGGATGTTGTTTAAATCTTCTTTGTTGTCTAATCACCAAACTTCAATTCACCGTCCTTCAACCTCCCATCACTTTCACCGACATTTTCCCGTTGTACTTCCTAAATATACTACTACCTTTAAAAAACACAGAATTTTATATATATATATACTACATATAGTATATTATATTAGATAGTGTTATAAGACCGACACTTGACTTGGTATCAAAACGTTTTACGACGGAAACCCACTTTGACTCATCTCCCATGTACCCTAGAGATACAATAAAGAATGTTGATATCCACTTAGACGTTAATAGAGTTTTATAAATTACTTCTTGTATTTTGACCAATAAAACAGAAAGTGAAGTCAAGTCAAGTCAGCGAGTCAGCACAGACTGAGAAACGCTCGGGTACTTAGTTTCGTGCTGTCCGGAGGGACAGGTAGTGGTTAAGGGCTCAAGTGAGTTTGAATGTAGATAGTTCAGCCACTACGGTAGGTCGGTAGAGTAGGAGACATCAGGGGAAAAGGAGGACGGGGGTTAGGGGTTAGGGAGGGTCGTAGTCTCAGAAAAGGTTACTGAGTGGAGAAGCGTAGTCCACCGGTTTCATGACCTCAAAGTCGAAATCGTAGTCAGGAAGGTTTCTTTAGAGTCCCGACTAGAGAAAATCTTACCTGACCAACCTAGAGGAACGTCAGGTTCCCTGAGAGTTTTCAGAAGAGGTTGTGGTGTCAAGTTTTCGTAGTTAAGAAGACGCGAGTCGAAAGAAGTGTCAGGTTGACAGTGTAGGTATGTACTGGTGACCTTTTTGTTATCAGAACTGATCTACATGGAAACAACCGTTTCATTACAAAGACGAAAACTTATACGATAGATCCAACCAGTATTGAAAGGAAAAAATTTTATAAAAATAAAAATGAAATAAAATGAAATGTTAAGACATAACCAAAACGGTATGTAACTGTACTTAGGTGGTGCCCACATGTACGCAAGGGTTTGTACTTAGGGGGTGGGTGAAGGGAGGGGTATTGCAGAGAGACCCAGTAGGGGCACGTGGTCGGGGTTCGTACGACATAGGACGTAGCCTGTATCTGACCTCTAAGCTAAGAATGTACTATCATATGTACAAAGTTACGGTAAGAGGGTTTAGTAGGGTGGGAGAGGGAGAGGGAGACTCAGGTTTTCAGACGATATGTGTAGACACAGAAAAAACGACAGAACGTATGTCCCAGTAGTAACGGTAGAAAGATTTAAGGTATATATACACAATTATATGACATAACCACAAAAAGAAAGACCGACCGAAGTGAGACATATTAGCCGAGGTCAAAGTAGGTAGAGTAGTCTTGACTAAGTTTACATAAGAAAAATTGCCGACTCATTATGAGGTAACACATGTACATGTACATGTATATGCGTTACCAGTATTGAAAGGAAGGTTCCTCATTCGTAGAAAATTAACGTACCGACGTTAGTGGTAGACGTCACTAAAACCTCGGGGGGTTTTATTTCGACTATGACAAAGGTGACAAAGGGGTAGATAAAGGGTACTTCACTACTTTGGTCTACGGTACTAGAATCAAAAGACTTACAACTGGAAATTCGGTTGTAAAAGTGAGAGGAGGAAGCGAAAGTAGTTCTCCGAAAAATCAAGGAGAAGTGAAAGACGTTATTCTCACCACAGTAGATGTATAGACTCCAATAACTATAAAGAGGGTCGTTAGGGTCCAGCCCTTCTAGGGAACCTTTTCCTTTGCCGATGGGTGAGCTCATAAGAACGGACCTCTTAAGGTACCTGTCTCCTTGGTCCGTCCAATATCAAGTACCCCACCGTTTCTCAGTCTGTACTGACATACTGAATGTGAATGTGAAAGAACTAATCTCCGAATTAACGATTCAACACAGACTGAGGTGTTGGGACACCAGACATCCGATGGTCTGACGAGACGGGTACCTTAAAATGTCCGTTCTTATGACCTCATCCAACGGTAAAGGAAGAGGTCCCCTAGAAGGGTTGGGTCCCCAGCTTGGGTCCATAGGATGTGACGTCCGTCTAAGAGAAAAAAATTATATTTAACTACATAAAATAAACCTCCGATTAATGAAATGTTATAACATAACCAAAACGGTATCTAACTGTACTTAGACGGTGTCCACATGTGCACAAGGGGTAGGACTTGAGGGGAGGGTGGAGGGAGGGGTATGGTAGGGAGACCCAGTAGGGTCACGTGGTCGGGACTCGTAGGACATAGTACGTAGCTTGGACCTGACCGTTAAACAAAGACACAGAGAAACGACAGAGTGTATGTCCCAATAGCAATGGTAGAAAGATTTAAGGTATATAGACGTAATTATATTACATAACCACAAAAAGAAAGACCGAATGAAGTGAGACGTATTATCCGAGGTCAAAGTAGGTGGAGTAATCTTGACTAAGTTTACATAAGAAAAATTACCGACTCATTATGAGGTAACACATATACATGGTGTCGAAAGAATAGGCGAGTAGACGACTACCTGTAGATCCAACGAAGGTACAGGACCGATAATATTTGTCACGACGTTAATTGTAACCCCATGTACACAGAGAAAGTTAAGACCAAAGAAGCTACACATACGGGTTGTCACCCTAACGACCCAGTATTCCGTCAAAATGAACGTCAAAAAATTCCTTAGAGGTGTGACAAGGGGTATCACCGACATGATCAAACGAAAGGGTGTTTGTCACTTTCTCCCAAGGGAAGAGAGGTGTGGGAGAGGTCGAAATAACGCACATCTGAAAACCCATCGTCGGTAAGACTGACTGTACTTTACCATGGAGTAACACCAAAACTAAACGTAAAGAGACTATTACTCACTACAACTCGTAGAAAAGTACACAAACAATCGGTAGACATACAGAAGAAACCTCTTTACAGACAGATCAAAAAACCGGGTAAAAAACTAACCCAGTAAATACAAAGACCTCAACCCGACGTCCTCAATGAACATACAAAAACTCTAATTAATAAACAGTCAACGAAGTAAACTATAATAAAAGCCGGTAAGACTTCAGAGAGAAAAGTGGAACGAATATCAAAGGAAACAACACGTCTTCTAAAATTAAAATTAATCCAGGGTAAATAAATAAAAACGAAAATAAAGGTTATAAGACCCTCCACCCAGTATCTCCTAGGACGACACTAAATACAGCCTCTGACGGATACAAGAGGAGATCCTCGAATTATCAAAGACCGGAATGTAAATCTTAAGTTAGGTAAAACTGAAATAAAAACAGATATCACAATCTTTCACAAGATCAAAGTAAGAAAACGTCCACCAACTGGTCAAAAGGGTCGTGGTGAACAATTTCTCTAACAGAAAAGAGGTAACTATAAGAACGGAGGAAACAGTTTCTATTCCACAGGTATCCACGTACCTAAATAGAGACCCGAAAGATAAAACAAGGTAACTAAATATAAGGACAGAAAAACGGTCATGGTATGACAGAACTACTGACACCGAAACTCCATCTCGGACTTCAGTCGTTAGAGTTCTAACGAAACCGATAAGTTCCAAAAACCATAAAGGTATGTTTAACACTTTAATAAACAAGATCGAGACACTTTTTATGACAACAATCGAACTATCCCTATCGAACGAAACCCATCATATGAGTAAAAGTGATATAACTAAGAAGGCTAGGTACTTGTGTCATATAAAAAAGGTAGATAATCACAGGAGAAACTAAAGAAAGTGGTCACAAAATATCAAAAGGTTTGTATCCAGAAAACAAAGAAATCCATCTATATAAGGATTCGTAAAATAAGAAAAGTAACGTTACCACTTACCTTAACAAAGGAAAAAAGAGAAAGATAAAAGAGTAATAATCACATATCCTTACGTTCCCTAAAAACACACAACTAAAATATAGAACGTTGAAATGATATAAGTAACTAATCGAGATATTAAAAGACCACTCCAGAAATCTCAAAAGATACATCTCCTAGTACAGTAGACGTTTGTCACTCTCAAAACGAAGAAGAAAAGATTAAACTTAAGGAAATAAAAAAAAGACAAGACTAACGACACCGGTTTTAAGGTTTTGATCACTCACACCCGTGGGAACAGAACAAGGACTGAAATCCCCTTTCCGAAAGTTAAAAAGTGGTGACTCCTATTACAAACGATACCCAGACAGTATATATCAAAGATAATATAACTTCATACAAGGAAGATAAGGACGAAAGACCTCTCAAAAATAGTATTTACCTACAACTTAAAATAGTTTCCGAAAGAGACGTAGATAACTTTATTAGTATACCGAAAATAAAAAGTTAAACAATTACACCACATAATGTGACTAACTAAACACCTATAACTTCTTAGGAACGTAGGGACCCTATTTCGGGTGGACCAGTACATACTAGAAAAATTACACAACAACCTAAGACTAACGATCTTAAAACAATTCCTAAAAACGTAGATACAAGTAGTCACTATAACCGGATATCAAAAGAAAAAAATACCGTAGAAACAGTCCAAGACCATAATCCCACTACCACCGGAGTATCTTACTCAAACCTTCAAATGGAAGGAGACGTTAAAAGACCTTCTCAAACTTATCCTATCCACAATCGAGAAGAGATTTAAAAACCATCTTAAGTCGACACTTCGGCAGACCTGGACCCGAAAACAAACGACCTTCTAAAGACTAATGTCAAAGTTAAAGGCACGAAACTACCGATTCTAAAAGATAAAGAAGGACCAAGTCAAAACCTTTCAACATGAAAAGATTCTTAAACAGGTAAAGAAGGTGCAACAGGTAAAATAACCGTATATTAACGACTATCATCAGAGAATACTAGGAAACATAAAGAGACAACAGACAACATTAGAGAGGTAAAAGTAAAGATTAAAATAACTAAACTAAAAAGAGGGAAACAAAGAACTACTCAGACCGATTACCAAACAGTTAAAATAAATACGAAAGTTTCTTGGTCGAAAACCGAAACGACTTAAAACGATACCAGAGAAAACAAAGAAAACGTAAATAAAGATGGGATTAAAAATTCTAAAGAAAGGAAAATGATTGGGACCCCAAGAAGTAAAGAAGGAAAAGATCAACGAAATCCATATCTCAATCCAATAAATAAACTGAAAAAAGAACAAAGAACTCCATATGGACATAACGATACTTGGAAGGGGAATCGTGACGAAAATGTCACAGGGTGTCCAAAACCCAACAACACAAAAGTAAAAGTAAACAAAGATATGTATAAAACTAAAGAAAAAACTAAAGAAGACACTAAACAACCAATAAATCGTCGCACAACAAGTCGGAGGTATACAACTTTGAAAATTATCAAAAAGAGCACATTAACTCTAGATTGGAATGACATAACACCAGTCTTTTCTACGAACCTTACTAAAGTTCAAAAAACTTAAATGGTTCCGATCTAAATACCGGATCCTACACTAGATAGGACCTCTTCCAAGACACACACGAACTCTTTTTCCACTTTAAGTAACAAAAGCCCACTTTACAGGATATCTATAGTTAATCCAGATTGACCACATAATATAGTAAATCAAATACAAAGGAACAATTAAAAGACCAATCAACTAGATAGGTATCCACACTCACCCCATAATTTCAGAGGGTGATAATACACAGAACCCCACAAAGTGGAACCTAAATAGGACATACCCTGAGAGACCCGAAGAACCTGAACCCACCAATAAAGAAAGGGGTAAATTCCCTTCAAAAGTTGATAATAGAGGAGTTCATAAAAGAGTACCAGAAAGAAATACAGAAGAAGAAGATCCTGAGGATACTAAGTTTACAACCCCGTAAAGTAACAGGGTCTCCAGAGACTCTAACAGGAGTAAAGAAAATTAAACAAAAAAAAAAAAGGACAAAGTAAATAAAGGTTGTAAGATAGAAGATAGAGTGAATAGGATAGAAGACGGAGTCAACAAGATGACAACCAAGAGAGGTCTCCTAAAAACTAGAGTAAATAACGTAATAAGTAATATACAACTGAGAAAAAATAAAGAAGATCCAGGAACAATTTGGAAAGAACGTGGAGAGTTAGGAACAGAGGTCAGATAATTAGACATTGAGGTAAAACAAAAGTTCTAAAAGTTAGTAAAAGTGGTAGTAATAAACCTTAAGAAATAGTCCATCTAAGGGATAGAGAAAGAGAAAACAAACCAAACCACCCGTAAATAGGACAAGGAAATGGACGACCCATAAAGAGACGGAGAAGTAGAACAAATATAACGACACAAACCCCACCGGCAAGGTATAAGACCGTCAAACACCTTAAGAGAAATAACACCTCAAAGGAGTGACACCCACCCCAACCTGTCCACCGAACAGATCCAAAGGACCAATCCCTTCGAAAACACCCACAAGACCACCGACCTCGACCTAAAGAAGAGAGACCTCACGTTACTTCACAGATCATTACTCAATACTCTACAGTTACCCAAACCTCACTGAAACCCGTCAGACATATAGCTTCGAGTCCTGATACAAGGACACAACGACCTCTTAAACGTACCATACACAGTGAGACCTTGAACAACCGGGAACCCACCACGAACCAAAGTCACATCCGTACCTCCGCAAACTACTCGAGGATAGTTAATTACAAGGGACCTCAGTCCTCAAGAGACCACAAGAGTCCTAAACCTGAATTCGGAGGACGGAGACCAAAAGTCAGAATAAGAATTTCATCGGAATACTGAAGAGGTAGATATGTCGTGACTACTATTTTGTAGATCCAGTCACTACTTTTCAAATAGGTGTCACTCCCTGTGAACCTCTCCATGTGTCTCAAGGTACCTTTTCTTTTCTCCCTCCTCCCTCTATCTCCACTTTTCCTCCTCTTCTCCCCCTTAGTTTTCTCCTCTGTCGTTCGATCGGTCATTAGTTAAGGAATACACGAGGTGTTAGACCTAGGGAGTCTCTACAAGTGCCGCAATGTGTTTCTTCTCTTCTCCCTCCTTCCCCCGTCTCCACCGGTCCTCCTATTTCCCCCCTTAGTTTTCCCCTCTCTGTCTAGGTCGGTCATTAGTCAAGGGATTGACTAGAGGTGACAGGCCTTGTGTGTTTCTCTAAGTGTCTCAACCCATTTCTTCCTTTCCCCCTCTCCCCTCTATCTCCACTGGACCACCTCTTTTTCCTCTCAGGTTTCTCCCTCTCTCGTCAGTTCGGTCATTAGAGTGAGGGTTCATTTTTACCCATGACTTCTAACCCAAGAATTTTCATGTTTTAACTATTGTATATGGTTTTTCCTTACTAATTTTTAGATCTCATCTCCAACCTAAGAGTTTTTATGTTATAATCTCTTTTTTTTTCAGTGTTTTTAATATTTTATATATATATACTTCAAACGAAATTTTTATCTCAGAAAAAAAAACGTTTCATTATCATCCAATATTTTTACTTTTAATTTCCTCATTATCTCCTGAATTTTATTTTTTTAATTTTTTTAAATTTCTTACTATTATGATTTTTATTCAGATCGTGAAAGAGACCGCAAAAACACCTGTCACACCCCAGTCAAGTAAAAGTCTATCAAGGAACTAGGCCGAATATGAAGAGTTCTAGATATCCGGTGAAGAATACATCAGCCACGATTGATGTCCCAAGATTAGATAACATGGACAGTGAAGGTCCCGTCAAGGAAGACAAAGTCGAAGAAGACAAACGACCAGAGAAGTCACAGATTAAAGGTGGGACTGGGTTCCCCCGTTTCCACCAGTAAAGAAATCCGAGTGAACAAGTCAGAATGACACCCCTCCCTCCTTGTCACGGTCGTTTAAAGTGACCGTAGACACCCCTCACGAGCGTCACAGAGCCGGTGTGACCGAAACGGGGGTGAGTGCCGCACACACGAAAGGGTCAGATGTGACGAGTCCGAGATCCAACGAAACGGTCCTTGACAGACTCCGCCCGGGACCCAACGTACGTGAAGGGTCCAGATTCGGTGAGTCCAAGTCCATGAGCCCATGAGGAGTTTCCGTGTCTGAGCCAACCCGGACGCAAAATACAGGAAGGGTCCAGGTTCGGTGAGTCCACTGGTCCACAAACCGTTCGTACCATCGACACTGAATTACGGAGGGGGTAGGGACGGTGAGCCAAAAGACCCACATGATGACCGCGTGGAAGAGTCCACCTACAGTTGGTAGGTCTTAGGGTTCTTTAGAACCAATTGTTACTTCGGACCAACGTCAAACCATCTACTACGGAGAGACCCCGGCGCTAACGGGGGATGTCGAGCCCGACGGGAACGGACGTCCGTCTAAGAAATGACTGACTTGATGGTTCCTTAAGGTGGAAATCTTTCCACCTATATACGTATAGATGTACGAAGACGTGTCTACTGCACGGATTTAAGAAAAACCTGATGTTTGAAAATAAAGTCTTTTTACTTTATGCGTTTGTGACCGGGTACGTAACTAATACAACTTATGCAATTTGAACTGTTATAAAATAAATTAAACTTCTCAATAAATACATAATAAAACTTCTGGAATTCTTTCTAACAAAGACTTTCGTACCTCGTCACAGTACCAATTTTTCGTACTTGAACCTTCAGTCTAACGGACCAAACTTAGGGGAGATAGTGTACTTGTTACTTAAACTCATCCAATAAATTAGTCAGAAGAGGTTAAACGAGGATTTTATTTCTGTTATCATTGATAGAGTATCGTAACAATATTCCTGATCTGTTTAATTATGTGTCTTTTGTGTGTCTTATGTCGGACTGTATGTCATCTTGATACACAATCGACGACGATACTTCTATTACTACTACGACAAAATATTCGTAGTTGAATATCTTTTGAGTACAGTCGGGATCAACATCCATAGTACTAACCAGAGTAGAATCTACTGATCTACTATATAGAACAGGTCCATTTCGAAGAGGACAAAGTCAATTCAAGTCAACGAGTCACCCAGGCTGAGAAGTACTATGGTACTTGGTGTCGTACGGTCTGTAGAGACAAGTAATGGTTGAGGACCCCAGGTGGGTTTGGACACAGATAACTCAACCATTACGGTAGGTTGGTAGAATAGGAGACAGTGGGGGAAGAGCAGGACGGGAGTTAGAAAGGGTAACTTTCCCAGTAAAGGTACTCAGAAAAGGTTATTTAGTCGAAAAGTGTACTCCACCGGTTTCATAAACTCAAAATCGAAGTTGTAGTCAGGAAGGTTACTCATGGGTCCTGACTAGAGGAAATCCTACCTGACCAACCTAGAAGACCGTCAGGTTCCCTGAGAGTTCTCAGAAAAGGTTATGGTGTCAAATTTTCGTAATTAAGAAACCACGAGTCGAAAGAAATATCAGGTTGAGAGTGTAGGTATGTACTGGGGACCTTTTTGGTATCGGAACTGATGTGTCTGAAAACAACTCTTTCATTGCAGAGACGAAAAATTATACGATAGATCTTACCAGTATTTAAAAGAAGATTCCTCACCCACAGAAAATTGAAGTACCGTTAGTCACTTACCGATATTAGTGGTAGACATCACTAAAACCTCGGGGGGTTTTATTTGAGTCGGTGACAAAGGTGACAAAGAGATAGATAAAGGGTACTTCACTACCCTGGCCTACGGTACCAGAAGCAAAAGACTTACAACTCGAATTTCGGTTGAAAAAGTAAGAGGAGAAAGGGAAAGTAGTTCTCCGAGAAATCAAGAAAGACGGTATTCCTATCACAGTAGACGTATAGACTCCAATAACTATAAAGAAGGTCGTTAGACCTAAGGTCGAACACGAAGAAGGTCGGGTCACAACGAGTATTACATGAGACGTATCTTCAATTTATTCGTCCCACTGTTATATGTCGGAACTGCAAGAGGAAATGGATAACCCTTGGTGAGACAACAAGGTACTGGTCAAGATTGACAACGAAGGACTGGACGTATGTCCAAAGAGTTCTCCGTCCAGTCCACCAGACCATAAGGGTAGAGAAAGTCTTAAAAGGGTCCAATAACACTAGGTGTGTCAGTTTCCGAAACCGTATCAGTTATTTCGTCTTTGTCTACCAAAAGACCTTGAGAGAACGAAATAACTACTAGGTCGTTAACCGTTCAACTAGAGACCAAGAAGTCGGAAAAGATTTAAGTCGAACTTGTAGACCTTTAAGTGCCAAGTACATAACAACTTCGGACCGAACCTCTTAAAACTCGTAATTAAATGATCGTACACTCTACTCATGTTAACACGTCATCAAACTCGTAAGAAACCGTAACGGAAAGAAACCCTAACCTTACTTTTGACTGGAAAAGGTCAGGACACCGGTGACGACTCAAAAGGTTTGAACGACCGTATAACTCACGTCGTGAAAGTGTCGTAGTAGAAAGTCCTAAACTTTATCGAGGTGATTTGAAGGTAGTCGATGTGATCGAAACAAGTATCACTACGAAGAATTCCGGGTGAACTGAAGTGTAAGGTCCTGCAGACCGAGATCTACTCACTAGTGTGGTAGCACTAATAGACCCAGCACTTCGAGAAAAAACATGTCGAGAAGACACATAAGAAGGTGGAGAAGAGTTATAGAAGACGAAGACAATCCAGGTATGGTAAAGACAGAAAATGACTCGGGAAGAAACGTACTTTACAAAGGAATCATGGAGATTAAAAGAACTTCTCTAGAGATCACAATGGGTAAGACAAGAAAAGGAGATAAAGAAACGTAACTGTGACTCCTTCCGAAAGAAAAGAGAGGAACGAAGAAACCTTGAAACGAAAGTTTACCCATATAGAAAGGAAAAGAGGAAACGAAAAGTGAAGAGAAGAAAAGTGTCGATAAACATTCCGGAGGAGTTCGTCGGTAAAACGAAAGAACGAAAGAAAAAGAACCCCTACGAGAACTAGGAATAGAGGATACGTTACAGTGTTCGGAGACAAGTATAAGTAGTCCGTGAGATAGTCTAGATCAGGGAATTTAGATAAAGAGTGATGGTGACATATTAGTATTTCTTAAACTAAATCCAGTATGGACTTACCAGATCACTAAAAGAAGTGAAAGAAGTTAAAGTCAGACTTAAACCGTTATTCCAAAAGTACTAGACTCGGTGTCAGTCGAGGGTCAGAACAAAAAGGACTTACATCTCTTGAAGAGGTAGAAACCGACGTTTCTTATATTAGTTAGACTAAAGTCACAACTGATAGACCACTACAGGTACACATCTCAGAAGAGAACACAATAACCTTCTCCCACAAACGATACTGGTCACGTAAGAGAAACCTTTTGAGATAATCGGAAACGGAACGAAGTAAGACATGAGGTTCCGGTTTAAACAGACAATGAGGTCCACAAAGAACTGAAGGATGAAAACGTAAGGTCAGGGGATATTACTTTTCCTGTAGAAAACCCTTACAGTCAAGATCTTCCACAACATCCAGAAGTATCTTGGTAAGTTGAAGTCGAAGAAGTCGAAATGACCAGTCCCGTATCTGAACCTAATGGTACTATAACTTATGAAACGGAACCTCTGTTTGTCTACTAAGACAGCAAAAACTCTAACTTAGGTTCATGATGTAAAACCTGAGAACAACTGATACTACCGATGAGGTAAAGAAGATTCCCTAAGGACGGGTATCATCAACTATATTACCAGTACTCTCAATTTGAGTGGGTAAGGTCAGGGAGAATTAAACGACTAAGGATCTTACAACTACAAGTGAGGACAGTAGAAGACAAACTGATGAAGGTAAAACGGAACTAAGTACCTGGATTGTGAGGTCCAAGGATACGTTATAACGAGAGATATCGTAACTTTGAACGAAGATAGTACTCAGGGTAGGCGTTGACCCATAACAAAAACGAAACCGAGATAGGGAAGTAAGAAAGACCTCAATAAAGAGGTGACTAGAGGTTATCGGATAACCCGTGGATGGAAAACCTTCCTGAGATTAGTGAGATGATAGTCAAACGATCACTCTATCAGGTCTTAAAATAAAACAACATTCTTTTATTACAATACAAAATAGTCCGTTTCTTTGTAGACTAAAAGATAAATTTATTATTACTAAAATCTTTGTTGTGATGTTTTGTAAAAAGTTTTTCGGTTGTCCAAAAGAAGAATCCAAAGGTAACAACTAAGACGACCAAAACCCTCCGTAGAAGGGGGACCATAAAACCAGAAAGTCAAAAAGTCGGGCCTATTTGGGTTTCACTCTCCACATCTTTTTGTTTCCTCTCCTTCGGTTGGGTTTCACGTAAAAGTTTCGAGACCTTTTCGACTCCAAACTAAAGTCAGGTTTTTCCCAGTTCTAAGTCCAGTTTAGAATAAAATATATTTTACTGACCGAAGCAAAATTTCGTTAGATCATCAATGTTAACACCATCAAAGACCAAAATCGATAGGAAACTCTTCTTTACGACTTTAATTAGAAAAGTTACCTTTCCCCCGAGTTGTTACATGGTGTCGATGGTTTTGTCCCTGAAGGACCGTTTCTTACTGGTAAACAATTTGACTAATAGTACACATCATTTCTCTAAAAAAACAACGACAACATAACTCATACACTTTCACCCGTATACAAACGGTCCATATATACACACACATTTTTTGGTAAAGGTTTAACCTTTTAACTTTAGAAGTAGTTCACTATCACATCGTACTAATAATTTTCAAGTCTGAAACCCGGGTCTGAACCGAAACGTGAATTTGTATACACTGGAATACTCTTACTTTTATTTTCTTGTCATCGACGGTATAGTTGGACAAAATCTCTTATTTATCACTTAAATATATTTCGTGGATCTTCTGACATACCATTTATAAATCTTTTCCGAATTATTTTAAACCGACACGATGTTTTACGTATTAATTGACGACTGGTACACGACTCAAGTCTGATGGAATAAATATATTTATTAAAAGGAATTATAATCAGTAAAGTAAGATCAATATCGTCCATTTGTATACGTTCTGTTATATGATTATCCTATTAATTTCTGTGTCTTCTTTATTTCACTTAGTTAATCTTTACGTAAACCGACGTTTAATGTTTTGTGGAGGTGATATCAACAACCAAAAAAAAAAAAGTTTGATCCCTAACTTAAAGAGTGTATCTCTCAAATCCCGATCAAATGACGATCACAATCTTATGACTGATAACGGTTATAAAACCGTCCAAAGAGTTGTAGAAGGATTAACTGTCAGGTAGTGGAGAAGGAGATTTAGTCCTTCTATAATCCTCTCCGTCAGATTTACAAGTCCGTTCGATTTAGAAAGGGTCTTCGATGTGAGAGACGGTCTGAAAAAGGTTTACAAAAACTTGTAGGTAATTTTTACGTTTATTATAAAAAAAGGGCTCAATGTACTGTACGAATCAACGTTCCATTAGACCTTACCCTCCCGGATTCCATTGGTACTAACTAGATTGGGTAAATACTAGGTAATGAAACCCAGACCTGTATAGAAAACCCCCGCGCCCCTTGCTTCTTCTTATTCCTTTCTTTCGTCTCGAGACAATCGTTAGTACTCCTTTAGTGACAACTCCTCTATCGGTTACCACAAACGGTAAGTATCGGAATCCCTTGTGTCACTTTCTCTTATACCCAATTACTCTATTCCGAAAGTTCCCCGTTTTCCATCTTCTTTCTTACAAAATTTACTTTACAACTATCACTTAGTCATCTTTATAGAGGTCCTTTTTTGTCTTAGTTCTTCTTCGGAATTCCACAAACTTTACTTATTTACACTTCGGTACACCTCCTCAATCAAAACCTCCTTTGTTAAATAATTAAAGGAACAAATTGAGAGAGTTTGACTGGTCGGTCATTTACCAGTTCTTAAACTCTAAAGGTCTGGAGTTATCTACAAAGAGGTTTCTTCTGTATGTGTACCAATTGTCCGTGTACTTTTCTACAAGTTGTAACGATTAAGAATAGTCTCTATACATTTAGTTTTGATGTTAAACAAAGATTCCATGGAATGTGACCAGTCTTACCGGTAGTAGTCTTTCGAATTTTTATTATTTACGACCTTTCCCACACCTCTTTTCGTTGGGAGGGTTTGTTAACTACCTTTACATTTAACCATGTTGGTGATACCTCTTATATACCTGCAAGGAATTTTATTTTTATTTCAATGATATATTAGGTCGTTAGGGTGAAGTCCCATATAGACACCTTTTGTGTTTTTGAGATCGAGTTTTTCTATGTACGTGGGGTTACAAGTGGAGTCTTGATAAATGTTATTAGTTCTGTACCTTCGTTAGATTTACAGGTAAGGAGACAAATACTTATATATATATATATATATATATATATACATTGATACGTATGTATATACAGTCCCCTACAAATGGTCATCCTAAGGACACACGACAAAGGACAGACAGTACTCGGGAGACAAGGAATAATCAAGGTCCATTGTCTTCGCTCACCTCACCGTGCGACGAGGGTCCTGACTCCAGTACTCCACCTTACGTACGTATCTTAAGGGAAGTAATCGAAAAGGTATACCACTTTCACTAATAAATACTGGGAGAAAAAAACTATACCTAACAGAAGACCAAAATAATAGAGATAATGAGGAACAAAGGAACCATTGAACATTTCAGACCAGAAAACCAGAAATAGACTTCTTTGATGGAACATTTTATCATATATATGAGTGTGTCTCAAGTAATTCGTGGGAACAACGTAGTCTTGGACCCAGTACACAGGAAGAAAGAAAGAAAGAAAGAGAGAGAGAGAGAGGGAGGGAAGGAGACCGATTAAGAGACCTCGTACCTTCGGACGACTCGAGTGAAAGGACGGGTCCGAAAGTTCTGGAGAAACTCTTCTACGGGACACGGATGCACTCACCATGTTCGGGACAGGATCCCGAAATAACCAAGAGACGTATTGGGTCCTTTATAACCGGAGAAAGGAAGAAAGTGAAAGAATAGCAACTGAGACCTGGTAGTCCAAGACCAGGTAATTTCCTGACGTTGTGTATATATAATGTGTCGGTATTTTTGCATACTTTATTACGGTTACGGTAAACCTCGTTGTACCTATCTCGATGTCTAATAGTATGACTCACTTCATTCAATCTCCTTCCGTTGATAGTATACTATAGTGAATATACACTTAGAATTTTTTTTACTATGTTTACTTGGATAAATATTTAGTCTATGTCTGACTGTCTGTAACTTTTGTTTTAATACGAATGGTTTCCTTTTTCCCTTTCCCCTCTCTAATACTCAAACCCTAATTACACGATGAAATATATCTTTTATCTATTCGTTGTTTTTGAATCACATGTCATGTCCCTTAATATAAGTCATAGAACATTATTGGATATTATCTTTTTTTTTAGTGAAAGATATACGGATTCTGATTATGTTGTAACATTTAGTTGATATGAAGTTAACGTCGGTACTCTAATCTTCTACGAATGAGGAATCTTCCTTTCAATACTGGTTACATCTGTCGTATCATTTTTAGTCTCTGTGATGAAATGGTTGTTTCCAGGCAGATTAGTTCCGATACCAAAAAGGTCACCAGAACATACTTATACTCTCAACCTGATATTTGTTTCGACTCGCGGTTTCTTAACTACGAAAATTTGACACCACAACCTCTTCTGAGAACTCTCAGGGAACCTGACGTTCTTCTAGGTTGGTCAGGTAGGATTTCCTCTAGTCAGGACTCACAAGTACCCTTCCTGACTACAACTTCGACTTTGAGTTTATGAAACCGGTGGACTACGTTTCTCGACTGAGTAACCTTTTCTAGGACTACGACCAATTCTAACTCCCGCCCCCCCTCCTACCCTACTGTCTCCCACTCTACTAACCTACCATAGAAGCTGAGCTACCTGTACCCAAAACCACTTGAGACCCACTACCTGTCTCTCCGGATCACAGGACGTCAAGTACCCCAGTGTTTATCAGTCTGTACTGACTCGTTGACTTGACTTGACTTTGAAGTTAATTTTTTTTTTGAAATTTTCGTAAACCCTAATACCTCTATACGTCTATTTGACCTCTATACGAAAGAA
Organism: Capra ibex; assembly: GCA_006410555.1. Lineage (NCBI taxonomy): Eukaryota > Metazoa > Chordata > Mammalia > Artiodactyla > Bovidae > Capra > Capra ibex. The sequence goes on along the minus strand of SJYO01016970.1, from coordinate 45,403,441 downwards.
AAGTTCTTAGGTGGTAAACGTTTTTACCTTTTGGAGTTATTTAAAGTTGTAATTTGACGTAACAAATTATTTTTGTTTTATTTCGATCTTTAATCATTGTCTACATAGTTTTTATGAAGTTGAACCTATAATTCATATACATAGGTATAAATATGTGTGTATCATGTATATTTATGTATATACATACACATAATTAATTTTTTATTTAGTGTTGACGTTAATATTTAATAAAAGTTTATTTTTTAATAAACTTCGAGAATCACAGTTCTATACACTCTATATTTGATTGTGATAAGAATCTCTTCTAAGAAATTGACTTTCCAAGAAGTAATAATTCGTCTTTAGTTTCCTTTGTAGTAATTAGTTCTTTGGTTTGTCCTTCTTTTCACTTGATTGACTAGGGTGAACCTCTTCGACCTTTTTTCGTCATTTGTTTCTTTCAAACTTTTCCTCAATGATTTTTTATTTTATTTTATTTCATTGTTTAAGTCAATTTATGTCAGTGAGTCAGCACAGACTGAGAAACACCGTGGTACTTCGTGTCGTACGTTCCGGACGTACAGGTAGTGGTTGAGGGTTAGATTGGTTTAGATACAGGTAGTTCAGCCACTACGGTGGTCGGTAGAGTAGGAGACAGCAAGGGAAGAGGAGGACGGGGGTTAGGGAGGTCTTAGTCTTAGAAATGGTTACTCAGTTGAGAAGTGTACTCCTCCGGTTTCATAACCAAAGTCGAAGTCGTAGTCAGGAAGGTTACTTGTCGTGAAAGTGTCGTAGTAGAAAGTCCTAAACTTTATCGAGGTGATTTTAAGGGAGTGACGGTGATCGAAAGAAACAATACTACGAAAGATTCCGGGTGAACTGAAGTGTAAGGTCCTACAGACCGAGATCCACTCACTAGTGTGGTAGCACTAATAGACCCAGCACTTCTAGAAAAAACACGTCAAGAAGACACATAAGAAGATGGACAAGCGTTATAGAAGACGTAGACAATCCAGGTAAAGACAGGAAATAGCTCGGGTAGAAACGTACTTTACAAAGGAACCATAGAGATTAAAAGAACTTCTCTAGAGATCAGAAAGGTTAAGACAACAAAAGGAGATAAAAAAAAAAAAAAACGTAACTAGGGTCTCTTTCTGAAAGAATAGAGAGGAACGATAAGAAACCTTGAGATGTAAGTTTACCCATATAGAAAGGAAAAGAGGAAACGAAAAGTGAAGAGAAGAAAAGTGTCGATAAACATCCCGGAGGAGTCTGTCGGTAAAACGAAAAAACGTAAAGAAAAGGTACACCAAGTAGAACTAGGGACAGAGGACATGTTACAGTGTTTGGAGGTAGGTATCAAGTAGTCCGTGACACAGATAGTCTAGATCAGGGAATTTAGATGAAGAGTGAAGGTGACATATTAGTATTCCCTAAAATAAATCTAGTACGGACTTACCAGATCACCAAAAGGGATGAAAGAAGTTTAATTCAGACTTAAACCGTTATTCCTCAAGTACTATACTCGGTGTCAGTCAAGGACCAGACCGAAAATGACTGACATATCTCGAAGAGGTAGAAACCGATGTTTCTTATATTAGTTAGACTAAAGTCACAACTGGTAGACCACTACAGGTATACATCTCAGAAGAGAACACAACAACCTTCTCCCACAAACGATACTGGTCACACAAGAGAACCGTTTTGAGACAATCGGAAACGGGACGAAGTAAGGCATGAGGTTCCGGTCTAAAAGGACAATGAGGTCACAAAGAACTGAAGAATGAAAACGTAAGTTCAGGGGATATTACTTTTCCTGTAGAAAAACCCCACAGTCAAGATTTTCCAGAACATCCAGAAGTATCTTGGTAAGTTAAAGTCGAAGAAGTCACAATGACCACCCCGTATCCGAACCTAGTGGTACTATAACTTACCAAACGGAACCTTTACTTGTCTCTAGTAAGGTACCAAAAACTCTGACGTAGGTTCATGACGTAAAGTCTAAGAAAATAACTGGTACTACCGATGAGGTAAAGAAGATTCCCTAAGGACAGGTGTCATCATCTATATTACCAGTAGACTCAATTTAAGTGGGTAAGGTCAAATAAAATCAAACGACTGAGGATCTTACAACTACAAATGAGAACGGTAGAGAATAAAATGGAAAAGGTTAAACGGAACTAAGTACCTGAATTGTAAGGTCCAAGGATACGTTGTCATGAGAGATGTCGTAAGTTGGAACGAAGATAGTGGTCAGTGTAGGTGTTGACCTATAACAAAAACGAAACCGAGGTAGGGAAGTAAGAAAGACCTCAATAAAGAGGTGACTAGAGGTCATCGTATAAGCCGTGAATGGCTGGACCCCTCAAGGAGAAAGTTATAGGATAGTAAAACGGAAAGTATAACAAGTACCCCAAGAGTTCCGTTCTTATGACTTCACCAAACGGTAAGGGAAGAGGTCACCTGGTGTAAGACAGTCTGGAGAGGTGGTACTGGACAGACAGAACCCACTGGGATGTGTCTTACCGAATCAAAGTAACTCAATGTCTTCAGGCACCAGACACACTAATATAACCGATCAAAAGACACTAATATCAAAGTCACACAGACGGGAGACTACGGGAGAACGTTGTGGATGGTAGAATGAACCCAAAGAGAATGGAACCTGCAACCCATAGAGAAGTGTCGACAAGGTCATTTCGTGTCGACGACGAGGAATGGAACCTGTTTAAGTGTGGAGGACTGAAACTTGCACCTCATCGAGGAGAGACGGCAGGACACGGGTGTGTCGGTGCCGAGGAACCTACACCCTAACGAGGAGAGACGGCGGTGGGGACTGGAGCCCGTTCCCCATCGAGGAGACCGACGAGGACACGGTAGCGTTGGACCGTCGAGAGTCAACGGAGGGGACTGGAACCCACACCCCATCGAGAAGAGTCGGTACGAAGTCTATTATCATTTATTATTTAACTATTATAAGTACTTAGGGGAAGTATCTAATGACGGAATAGTACCGTTTTCCCGAACACATTGAGTTACTTTCATACTCGGTACGGCACGTTCCGTTGGGTTCTACCTACCAGTTCCACACTTCTCAAGACTGTTTTGCACCAGATGACCTCCTCCTTCATCGTTGGGTGAGGTCATAAGTACGACACTCTTGTCGTATGTTTCATACTTTTTCGTTTTTCTATACTGAGGTCTTCTACTCGAGATGTCCAATCCTAACACAGGTTAGATAATGACCCCTTCTCGTCTCCTGTGTTATAATTATCGAATTCTTTCTTACTCCATCGACCCGGTTTAGTCTTTACTACGAGTCAACACATACACAGACCACCACTTTCATCAGACTACGAATTTCTTGTGATAACGTATCCTTGGACTTTACAATCCAGGTACTTAGTTCCATTTAACGTACAATAGTTCGTCCTCTACCGTTCTCACTTATAGTTGTAAAATCTTTAGTCACTTGATTTTTACCCACCCTTACTCACTTAAATTAAGTTCACTGGAAATATAGATGATGACACCCGTTCTTAGGGAATCTTTTGTTACCTCTTGGGGGGGTGGTGTCAGTTGTTTTCTCAGGTTTTACGTCACACACGTGCACACGAGTCAGTGCAGTCAGTACAGGCTGAGCGACGCTGGGGTACCTGGTACCGGACAGTCCGAGGAGACAGGCACCCTAAGAGGTCCGTTCTTATAGACTCACCCAACGGTAAAGGAAAAGGTCACTATTTCATACTTCACTTCAGCGAGTCAACACAGACTGAGAAACGTTGGGGTCCCTGTCATCGGATGGTTGGAGGAGGTAGGTACCCTAAAAGGTCCGTTCTCATAGACCTTTTACCATCTTTACCCAACGGTAAAGGAAGAAGGGTTTTACGTCATGAACCCACGTTAGAGTTTCTACTGTCTTACTAGAACCAAGTAAAGGTCCCGTTTCTAAAGTTGTAATGTCATTAGGTTCAGATACTGGGTTGGTGATTCTACGGTTTCTACGACTTCGACTCACTAAAATACTTCTAGATGCATCTTGATTGTGATTTTTTTCTACAGGAAATATAGTGTCCCCTAACCTTACGTTTTCATACGTCACTTCTCTATAGACCTCATTATCCGTTCAAACCGGAACCTCATGTTTTACTTTGTCCCGTTTTCGATTGTCTCAAAACAGTTCTCTTGTGTGACCAGTATCGTTTGTGAGAAAAGTTGTTGTCTTCTCTACTGAGATGTGTACCTGTAGTAATCTACCAGTTATGGCTTTAGTCTAACTAATGTAAGAAACGTTGGTTTATACCTCTTCGAGATATGTTGTCGTTTTTGTTCTGGACCTCGACTGACACCGAGTCTAGTAGTCGAGGAATAACGTTTTAAGACCGAATTTAACTTCTTTCATCCCTTTTGATGAACCGGTAAGTCCATACTGGATTTAGTTTAGGGAATACTAATATGTCACCTCCACCACTTATCTAAATTCCCTAAACTAGGCCATCTGTCTTACGGAATTCTCGATACCTGTCTCCAAGTATTGTAACATGTTCTCCGTTACTGGTTTTAGTAGGGTTTCCTTTTCTTTACGTCCTTTTCTTTCATCAACAGACTCGCCTGAAATGTTTATCGACTCCTTTCTTCTCTTCGTTGTCCGTTCCTTCTTTCCCTTTCTATACAGGTTGACTTACGTCTTAAGGTCTCTTGTCGTTCCTCTTTATTCCCGGAGGAATTTACTTGTCACGTTTCTTTATCTCCTTTTATTACCTTACCCTTTCTGATGTCTAGAGAACTACTTCAATTTTCTACGAACGAGAAACTTTCCTTTCGATACTATTTGGATCTGTTGAATAATTTTTCTTCTCTATAATGAAACAACCGTTTCCACGTACGCACGATTCAACGAACAGAACAGAAGGAGAAACGTTGGGGTTAGGTTCCGACAGGTACTAAAGTGTCCGTTCCTATGACCTCACCCAACGGTACCGAAAGAGGCCCCCGAGAAGGACTGGGTCCCTAACTTGGGGATAGAGAGTTCAGGGGACGTGACCGTTCGTGATCACGGTGGACCCTTCGGTTGTTTCTACATATATCAGTTTCCATACTAAAAAGATCATCAGTACATGTCAACACTCTCAACCTGGTATTTCTTCGGACTCGTGAAACTACGAAAGTTTAAAACCACGACCTCTTTTGAAACTTTCAGGGAACCTGACGTTTCTCTAGTTTAGTCAGCTAGTTTCTCCTTTAAGTTGGGGTTTATAAGTAACCTTCCTGACTACGACTTCAAGGTTATCAAACCGGTGGACTACGAATCTCGACTGAGCAACCATTTCTGGGACTACGACCCTTTCTAACTTCCGTTTTCTTCGGTCATCTCCTACTCAACAAATCGGAGTGGCTGAGTTACCTGTACTTAAACTTTTTTGAGACCTTCTATTACTTTTTGCCTCCTAGGACCGAACGACGTCAGTTACCTCAGAGTTTCTCGACCCGTACTGAAATACTTAAATTGATCATTTGTAATAATTTTCGATATTGTTTTGGACTTATACAATCATTGGTATCGTTTACGATTCTTTTAACAGTTTCTTTAAAGAGAAACAATTATAATGGTCCGAGTGTCTTAAAGTACCTCTTAAAGAAAGTCTTTTCGAACTGTCTTTTAAGAATTTAGGGAGTTGTTGAAAATATCCTATTTTCCATTTTCTTTTATTTTTCGAAAGGTTTACATTCTTTAAGACCTTTAAGACTATCGTCTCTATAGTAGTCTTTTACATTAGTTATTTTCTATATTCTATTTCTCTTTGTTTATTCATACTAAATTTGAGTGTCGTTTTTTGAGAAATCACTTAATTGTCTCTATCTTAAGTCGATAACTAAGTTTCTTTCGAGTTACAATCCTTTAAATAATCGACTCAATAGTATGGAGATCCTATTTCTCCTTTTTTTTAGTGTTAGTGACGGAATCAGCGATAATTATATAAACTATTATAACTTCTTGTAGATATAATATCAATCATTTTTGGTGAAAATCATATGATTTTAAAAATCCTAACAAAAGATTGTTCTGTTTATTTGAAATATCCATCAGTTGCAAGTCGTAGTGTGAACAACCAAATTGTAATCTTCTTTCATTTTCTTTCACAATCAGCGTGTCAGTACAGACTGAAAACGTTGGGATTCCCGACATCAACCGGAGGAGACGGGAACTTTAAAAGGTCCGTCCTGATGACCTCACCCAACGGTAAAGGATGAGGTCCCCTAGAAGGGCTGGGTCCCTAACTTAGGCCCAGAGGACGTAACGTCCAACTGGGTACTTCCTTCCTTATGTCAGAAACGTCAAACTGGGTGTTCCCTTCGTGATCTTCTTTATGTAAATTTTAGTCCATTTTGGACTTTGGTTGTGTTAAAACATTTAGTTAATATGAAGTTCAAATTTTTTAATTTTATTATCCTGTTATATAATATCTTTACGTCATCTAGTAGATTATTTGGAGGGTTTGATGTATCGATAGAACATATGGGTAGTAATGGAGATCTTTTTACTATATCGGTTCTTAGGGTAATTAACACTATCAATTTTCTCGATTTACAGTCCAAAGTTTAAACAATTCTTCAAGGATTCAAAATAGGTCTTGAATATTAAATGATTTCCCGAAAAGTTATTTCTGTATCAATTTAATTTTGTATGGAATAAGAATCGATATTTTAAATTTATCATATTTGTGTACGTTAGAAGACTGTTAGTTGATATTTAGACTAAATTCGTACTAGTTTTGGATCCACTTTAAATAAAATTTTTGAACTTTTATATAGACTGTAAACATCTTATACAGTAATTCTTTTAACACTTTCTTTTATACTTAACCTTCGTTACTTCGGAGAAATATGGTATACAGGTTCCGGTCCTCATCGTCGACACGTAACGACCTCGTCGACACTTCTCTATGCAGTGTAGGTTCCATTCTCTTTGGGGTGATTCTGTCATCCACGACTCTCTCCCGTAGTCTCCCGTCTGTGTGACTTTGGTGTTAGTGTCTTTTGATTGATTGGATTAGTGTACCTGGTGTCGGAACAGATTGAGTTACTTTGATTTGGTACGACACATCCCAGTACCACCTCTCAAGACTATTTTACACCAGGCGACCCTTTTCCTTACCGTTCGGTGAAGTCATAAGAACAGAACTCTTGGGTACTTGTCATACTTTTCCGTTTTTCTATCCTGTGACTTTCTACTGGAAGGGTCCAACCATCCACGGGTCATACGATGACCTCTAGTCACCTCTTTATTGAGGTCTTTCTTATTACCCTGTCTCGGTTTCGTTTTTGTTATAGGTCAACACCTACACTGACCACTATCTTCGTTCCAGACTACGCTATCTCTCGTTATAACGTATCCTTGGACCTTACAATCCAGGTACTTAGTTCCGTTTAACCTGATCTAGACTATCTGTCTCACAGACTACTTGATACCTACCTCCAAGTATTATAAGATGTCCTCTGTCCCTAGTTCTGGTAGGGGTTCCCTTTTTTTACGTTTTTTCGTTTTAGCGACAGACTCCTCCGGGATGTTTATCGACACATTTCTTCGTTTCGCTTTTCGTTTCATCTTTTCCTTTCTATATGGGTAAACTTACGTCTCAAGGTCTCTTATCGTCCCTCTCTATTCTTTCGGAAGGAGTCACTAGTCACGTTTCTTTATCTTCTTTTATTATCTGACCCTTTCTGATCTCTAGGGAAATTCTTTAAATCTCTATGGTTTCTTTGTAAAATACGTTTCTACACGAGTTATTTCTGTCTTTACCGTCCCTAGTCTGTCTTTACCCTTCCTGACTTGTCTTCGTCTTCTATAATTCTTCTCCACCGTTCTTATGTGTCTTATTGACCTGTCTTGTCTAGAAGTACTGGGTCTATTAGTGTTACCATACTAGTGAGTGGATCTCGGTCTGTAGGACCTTATACATCAGTTCACCCGGAATCCTTCGTAGTGATAGTATATTCTTTACTTAACGGTCAGATCCAAACTACGTCCTATGTCCTACGAACCCCGACCACGGGACCCTACTGGGTCTCTCTACCATACTCCTCCCTCCACCCTCCCCCCAAGTCCTAACCCTTGTACACATGTGGGCACCACCTATGTACAACTACATACCGTTTTGGTTATGTCATAACATTTCATTTTATTTCATTTTTTTATTTAATTTATTAAAACTTTTCCTTCGTAGTGATACTTCTTTCGATCACCTCCACTACCTTAAGGTCACCTCGAGAAAGTTTAGGATTTTCTACTACGACACTTTCGCGACGTGAGTTATACAGTCGTTTAAACCTTTTGAGTCGTCACCGGTGTCCTAACCTTTTTCAGTCAAAAGTAAGGTTAGGGTTTCTTTCCGTTACGGTTTCTTACAAGTTTGATGACGTGTTAACATGAGTAGAGTCTTCGATCATTTCATTACGAGTTTTAAGAGGTTCGGTCCGAAGTCGTTATGTATTTACCACTTGAAGGTCTACAAGTTCGACCTAAATCTTTTCCGTCTTCTTCTCTAGTTTAACGGTTGTAGACGACCTAGTACCTTTTTCGTTCTCTTAAGTTTTTCTTTTATAGATAAAGACGAAATAACTGATACGGTTTCGGAAACTAACACACCTAGTGTTTTTTTGACACCTTTTAGACTTTCTCTACCCTTATGGTCTGGTAGACTTGACCGAGAACTCTTTAAACATACGTCCAGTCCTTCGTTGTCAATCTTGACCTGTGTCTTGTCTGACCAAGGTTTATTCTTTTCCTCATGCAGTTCCGACATATAACAGTGAGACGAATAAATTGAAGATACGTCTCATGTAGTACTCTTTGCGACTCGACCTACTTCGTGTTCGACCTTAGTTCTAACGACCCCCTTTATATTTAATGGAGTCTATACGTCTACTGTGGTGGGAATACCGTCTTTCACTTCTTCTTGATTACTCGGAGAACTACTTTCACTTTCTCCTCTCACTTTTTCAACCGAATTTTGAGTTGTAAGTCTTTTGATTCTAGTACCGTAGAACAGGGTATTGAAGTACCCTTTATCTACCTCTTTGTCACCTGTGTCACCGACTGAAATAAAAAGACCCGAGGTTTTAGTGACGTCTACCACTGACGTTAGTACTTTAATTTTCTACGAATGAGGAACCTTCCTTTCAATACTGGTTGGATCTCTCTTATAAGTTTTCGTCTCTATAATGAAACGGTTGTTTTCAGACAGATCACTTGCAATACCAAAAAGGTCATCAGTGCATACCTACACTCTCTCCTGATATTTCTTTCGACTCGTGACTTCTTAACTACGAAAACTTGACACTACAATCTCTACTGGGAACTCTCAGGGAACCTGACGTACCTCTAGGTAGGTCAGGTAGGATTTCCTTTAGTCAGGATCCACAAGTAACCTTCCTGACTACTTCGACTTTGAGGTTATGAAACGGTGGACTACACTTCTCGACTGAGTAGACTTTTCTGGGACTACGACCCTTTCTAACTCCCGTCCTCCTCTTCCCCTACTGTCTTCTACTCCACCACCCTACCGTAGTCACTGAGTTACCTGTACTCAAACCCATTATAGGCCCTCAACCAATACCTGTCCCTTCAGATCTCACGACATCAGGTACTCCAACGTTTCTCAGTCTGTGCTCACTCACTGTTGACTTGACTTGAATATGGTGTCTCAATTACATGTGTACCGTGGGACTTAGAGGGGAAGAGTCGTGTACGGAATGAAACACTCATATTCAAATGAACACTTTAATAATAAGAGGTGGAAGAGGTAATTTGACGGTCGGAGTATCACCGTTATCAGTACTAAGAGAACGAGTAACAGGTGTGAACGATTCAGCGAAGTCAGCACCGGTTGAGACACGCTGTGGTACCTGACACCGAGCGGTCCGAGGAGACAGGGACCCGAAGAGGTCCGTCCTTATGACGTCACCCAAAGGAACGGGAGGAGATCTCGTAGAAGGGTTGGGTCCCTGACTTGGGTTCAGAGGACGTAACCACCGACCTAAAAAATGGTGAGCACGGTGGACCTACCTCTTCCGCTACCGTGGGGTGAGGTCATGAGAACGAACCTTTTAGGGTGCCTACCTCCTCGGACCATCCGACGTCAGGTACCCCAACGTTTCTCAGCCTGTGCTGACCCGTTGAAGGGAAAGTGAAAAGTGAAAGTACGTAACCTCTTCCTTTACCGTTGGGTGAGATCACAAGAACGGACCTCTTAGGGTCCCAGACCCCTCGAACCATCCCCCGGCAGATATCCCAGTGTGTCTCAGCTTGTGCTGACTTCACTGAATCGTCGTCGTCGTCGTCGTCGTCACGGTGGACCTTTCGGGAAACGACAAACCATCACTTCACTTTCAGTGAGTCAACACAGGCTGAGAAACGCTGGGGTATCTGATATGTCAGGTACCTTAAGAGGTCCGGTCTTATGACCTCACCCATCGGAAAGGGAAGAGGTCCCCTAGAAGGACTGGGTCCCTAGCTTGGGTCCAGAGGTTGTAACATCTGTCTAAGAAATGGTCNACAAACCATCACTTCACTTTCAGTGAGTCAACACAGACTGAGAAACGCTGGGGTATCTGATATGTCAGGTACCTTAAGAGGTCCGGTCTTATGACCTCACCCATCGGAAAGGGAAGAGGTCCCCTAGAAGGACTGGGTCCCTAGCTTGGGTCCAGAGGTTGTAACATCTGTCTAAGAAATGGTCGACTCGGTGTTCCCTTCGGGAAACGAGAAACTATTAGGCGTTATTTATAAACAACTTATCCATTTATTAATAAAAGTTTTAATGACTTATAGTATTATTTTAGACAAACTACAAAAGGACTCCTATATTCCGTTCGGTTACCTAGTCTTACTTTTCGTGACTTTAAATTGATTGACAGACAACTAGGAGACAATAGATGGTTAGGTAATAATCCAGAAAATCGATGTAGAAAGATATTACTACACGTTTATTACCACCTTTATCTACCCAGTATTAGGGTGGTTATAATAATTGAAAATAATATTTAACATAATATAACTTGTGTTTTAAATTAGTACTCTATGAACCTTCGGTGTTGGTTTGTAACATCATAACTAATTTTTGTTTTTTTATTTAAGTGTTCTTAATAAAGAAACTCTCACCACAAAGTATTCTACTTTCAGATTCTCTTTACAAATATACCTCAAGATGTATCACTATTAATTTCTCGAATTTCTATTACAGAGATCAAAAGGATCGTTTTGTTTCTCAAAAAGTATGTCCATCCAGAAATTAACTGACTTAATTTTCTACTCTTTTCACTTTCACAACCAGTGAGTCAGTACAGGTTGAGAACTTCTGGAGACCCGACATCGGGGTAGTCTTAGGAGACAGGTACCTTAAGAGGTCCGTTCTTATGAATACGGTGGACCCTTTGGGTGAATTTACACATCAGAAAGGAAAGAGGTCCCCTAGAACGACTAGGTCTATAGCTTCGGTTCAAAGGACGCATTGTCCGTTTAAGATGACAGACTTGGTGTTCTCTATTTACATTGATCTATAAAGTCGTCTTTCTATTGATCAGACCCGTGACGAAAATATTACTTAACCTTTGATTGAAAATCCTATAAACCCCCTTACCCACCGATATGAGATAAAATCTAACAAAGAGTTTATACAAAAAAAGTTGACCTATAGTCCTTAACTTATTTTAAGTCGAGTTTAGACTCAAGTAACTGGTTACGGACCCTGTGGTCTTAAACGACAACAGTCCTTTGTCCTTAAACCACAACTTTTTCCTAAGTCTTAGACTAACGGTCTAAAAGTTCAGGGTTCAACTGAAAGATAATACTGATGACATAATTTCTAAAACTAAACATAATAAAAAGGTGTCTTATTTGTTAGAGAGATGTACCCCCCCCCCTATAAAAAAAGTCACTTTTCAAAAAAAAGAAAAAATAATTTCACATTAGGTGTATGGTATAGTATAATAAAAGTCCACATGTATTATCACTAAACTATAAATATACAAAACTTTACTAGTGGTACTATTCAAATAAATGGTGAACAGTAGTATGTTTTAATAATGTCATAATACTTATATAAAGAAATGACATGTAATGTGAGACACTAAATAGATAATATATCGACCTTTAAATATGGAGAATTAGGGGAAATGGATAAATCAAAGGGTTAGATTAAGGAAAGGGGAGACCTTTGGTAGTCAAACAAAAGACATAGATACTCAAACAAAGAGAAAACAAACAAAACAAAAAGTCTAAGGTGTATGTCATATACACTTTAGCATATGATTAACAGAAAGAAACTGAATAAAGTAAATCGTATTATGGGAGATCAAGTAGGTACAGTAACATATACCGTTCTCAAGTAACAAATTTCATTTACGTATCATAAGGTAACATGTATACTGTGTAGAAATAGACAAGTCGACAGTTACCTGTGAAACCAACAAGGTATAAAACTGACAACACTTATCACGACATTATTTGTACCTTACGTCTATAGAGAAAGTATAGACCGAAAGTAAGGGAAACCATTTATGGGTCTTCTCCCATAACGACCCAGTCTACCATTAACATAAAAATAAAAATAAAAAAACTCCTGGAAGGGATGAAAAAACATACAACGACTCTGTCAAATATAAGGGTGGTTGTGTTCCCAATAAAAGAGGTGGGTGTAAGAGTGTTGTGAACAATAAACAACAGAAACTAAAGAACGGTAAGTCTGTCCCCACTCCACTATAGAGTAACATCAGAATCAAACGTAAAGAGACTTATACACTTTTCTACAAGTTGTAGTCAGTTCCAGAATTATACTGGTCCCTGGTACACGTGTGTCCTTATTTGCTGTAGATAATTATTACCGGTTATAAATAAAATTTTTGTACAGTCCTTTGCACGGAATGTACATAACAGAGTAAATTAGGAGTGTAGATAGACACTTCAATTCTAATAAAAGGAGAAATAAAGTATCTACCCTTTCAATCTGTTCAGGAACTTAACGTGTCAATCATACTCAACCACGGCTCTACCTTAGTCCAACAGACAGCTGTCGTGAGTTCAGGACTGTTAAGACGATAGACGGAGAATATAGGTAAACAGAGGTTAGAGGACGGTGGTGGAATCAAGTTCAGGAGTAGTGGAGAACGGTCTTAAGACTCGGTCTCTGTGGGAAGTATCCACATAACGGTTTTAAACTTTACGTTTAGTCAAAACGTTTGTAATAAAAATCAATCTTCTATAGAAAAAAAAAAAAAAAATTAAGAGCCCAGGTGTCTTACAAGAAAGTTTAAATAGTCAAAGTGTAAAATTTTACAGTACCGAAAACAAAAACATATTCAAGTTGGACCTTTCTTTCTTTAATTATAAATAATTCAGGATTATATTATTTACCCCTATAAACAATATAATCCCCGAATAAACGTTATAAACGAATCCTAAGGAACTTTATTGGGACATTTCCCCTACCTCTGACTATGGATACCTAACGGAGAAGACCCTAAGTACGACTCGTGTCATGAAACGTGTACACTTAATTAAATCGTCAAAATCTCAAATTTGATACTCCATCTACCAGTCGCTATAGACGGAAGACTGTACCTCGTCGGTTTTGTACCCTCTAGGAACCCAAAGCTTGTCAAGTAAAAATTCAAATGACTAACAAAGAGAGACTAATAATTAATACCACTTGGGTTCACTCCTGATTTCATCAGTCTTTCATTAAAAGGAAACTTCTAGTTTTTAACTGTATGTGAAAAAGGTTTGTTTTGTTTTGTTATGTTTTTTGCGACACCAATCTAAACACCTGTAAATTAACTTAAACTCAAACGGACGAAAAACTCAAGACGGTTTACAGGAAGAAAAGAAAATGTAGGGGATATCGTGAATTACCATACTACAGAGTACTTCTCACTCCGATCGAAACTATTCAAGAATTTATTAGAACCCTGAAGCCTTAAGTGTCCCGTTAGGTCTCAATTATTAAGATAGAAGGACGGTCTTTAGTACGAATTTGTCACGGAAACAACTGGTATTTGGTGACGAATGGACAAGAACGGTATCGAAGAAGAAGACTTTAACGGTCTAACTCGTGGATTACAATCCTCACCCACCCTCCCATATATTATTTGTGTCTACCGACTAAGTGTCTTATGGTCAGTAAATTAAATTTATTATACCTAAATCCCAAGTAAACCCACGATCAAGACGTTTCACCGATAATTAAATAGGGTCTATAGAATCAAGTCCGACGATATTGTTTATGGTATCTGACCCACCCAATTTTGTTGTATGTAAATACAAAGTGTTATGGTCGTTAACCCTTCAGGTCCTAGTTCGAAGATCGTCTAAACGACAGACCACTTTCGGGAGAATTTGACTAAACGTCTATCGGAGGAACATCGTAGGAGGAACATCGTACGAGAGGTAAAGGAACATCTCTCCTTTCCCTCTCGTTTACAAGAAAATTTTGAGAAGACTCACGATCAACGTAGTACTCTTGGGTGGGAGTACTAGATTAGGATTAATGGAAACTTTCCAAAATGGAGTAGTGAAACCCCTAATCCCTAAGTTGTATGTTCAAAACGTCACTGTTGTGTATAAGTCAGGTATCGTGATCCCAATTTGAAGTTTCTAAAACTAAATAAAAGTAATCAGAGGAATCCCCTTCTATGTACGTTAACCCCTTCTTTCCTTGTTGGATGGTGAGTAAGTTTGGAAATAACAAAACCACCGTGAGTACAAGTGATAGTACAAGTCTTTGTCATTCTCTTTCAAGAGTCGCATTTCAGGGACGGATACCTTTGCAGACGGAAAACGACTTAATCTATCTCCTGTTATAATCTATAGTAGACTATAGGGATGTAAAAGTTTTTCACAAGAATTTTCACGAGGGGAGAGAAAGAGTTAGACACGTGTGTGTGTGTGTGTGTGTGTGTGTGTGTGTATGTGTGTGTGTGTCCCTCGTACCCCTCCCATGAAAAGGAAACTACGACACTGTAAACAGTTGATGTATCCTACGAGTGTCGGGGTGTATTCCAATGACGGTCCGTTATGTCTTAACCCCGGTCCTCAGCATACCCTCACTCCCCCGTCCCCCTATTCCCTACAGTTTGGTTAATAACTAGTTAAATGATGTAGATAAATCATTCAGTCAGTCAGAGGTCTATGAAAACATCAGAAATTCCTTCTGTTTACAAGTGTCAAATTTATAGGGATTTATATATTGTCTACTTGTTCGTACGAAACCACACATTTACGACGTATCTAAGTCTTGGTAGTTTTTCGGGGAGTTTTTACGAAAAGGTAGACGACGAAGATTGATGTATAGCGTGCAGGACCGTCGCGTGAAGTGTCACCACACTTTCTATCCAAGTCTCGGTTGGACCGTTTTAGATAAATAGAAAAAAAAGAAGAGGTTTTACACAAAGAAACACGTCGATTTGATCGTTTGTATATATCCTTGTTCCACGGTCCCGATTCTCCTCCGTGAACAGTCCGGAATTGACAAGTTCTCTTTTGGACGAAGTACAATACAGGATTTTGTGACTGTGGTTTAACGTAGAAGAATCTTTCATACTCAACCTCTTCGGAACCTAAACGGAAGAACTATTTTGGACAAAGACGCCCAACGGAGTCACAGGTCCCTTTTAACTCCCGAGGGACTTTTTCGGGTATCTACCTCGTCGGTCCTTGTATGGAAACCCTCCACACATTGTCGAAGGAAATCTTCTCGTAGGTAACCAAAACAAATTTCATAACTATATGTTTAACCTTTCATCTAAGTACTCTCCGTACGAGACGAAAAACAATAAAAAACCGAAACGGTTCCCCATACACTTTAGAATCAAGGGAGTGGTCACTACCTTTTATACGGGGGGTGAGGGGATGTAACTTATGTACCTCAGAATTGGTGACCTATCGGTCCTTTCAGGGACGTACGACACAAAAATACGCTTCATAGAGAGTTTATATTAGGAAGAGTATTGGACGAATCTTCGTACCGGAAACATTGGTAACACTGTTAGGTCCACTTGTCACTAACCTCAATCACTGGATAAGTATTTCCGAAGAAACTTTACCACTTTGTCAATCAAGGAGATGTATCACTTATAAGAATAAAGTGTTCTATTTTTTCAGAGACGTTTCTGTGGTAAATATTGACGGAAAACCTAATACAATATAAGGGTCTGATACAATTATAGTATCTCTACTGGCTAAAGAGGAAGAAATATACTAATGACTATGAGGTTCGAGTATCTCCCATCCTCATAACCATAATTATAAACTCGTGTAATCTCGCATTCTCTACCATAATATGAAAAATAGTCAGTTATTTTTATTTTAATTTATTAGTATAGAAATGGAATGTCACTTAATATATAGGGAAGTTTAAGTGATTAGTACAAACTATTTATCGTTCTTGTTGGGATCTTAATGTCATACTAAATACAGAAATTCTCAACTCTAAAACGAAGGTTAAATCAATGACAATAACACTAGTAAATTATTAACAATGGTGGACTAGACTGGTTGTACTACAAGTTCTGTTACTAAGAGAATACCACTGTAGTACTCCATAAAACACCCTCGTGTCTCCAAACGAAACACAACAATTACGGTTTATCACTACATGTAAAAGACCACTGTGTAAAGAAGAGACATCACGTCCCGAACGGAACACCCGTCACTCTTTCAAGAAACCGTTATTGAAAATTAGTAGGAATTAAAAAATACGAAGTACATGTAAAATAAGAAAAACTTGTAAAAGTACTAAAAACAGACCCTTTGAAAATTGAGTACGTAACTAAGGTGTTTACAAGTTACGTCGGAAGATATCAGTCACCCCTACTAAACCACTTTTATATTGTTTGTACCAGGGAAGTCAACACCCCGAATATTAGATCATTTGTTTCATTTACTATTGAATCCTTCGTTTGTGTGACACACACGTATATGTATGTGTATATAAGTAAATAAGTAAGAATGAGTAAGTAGGTAAATACATTGACGACCCATATTTTTGTTAATGTTTAATATTTAGTATTTCCTCTGTCAGTTCATGACGTTGTCCTTTCATACCCGTCTCTTTAGGGGGTAATCCATTAGTATTTTAGTTCAGAGACTTCCGAACTGTATTAGGGTTATGTATCTTACACTCGTCTCGTATAGTACATTCCCTCGTACCCGTCGGATTCGTCTCCTCTGACATACATACTTTCAGTGTCCGTTCTTTCTGAAAGGACGCAAGTACCTTGGTTTTTCTCCGATTCAACAGACCTCGGTTCATACTCTCACTATTCTTTACTTCGATCTAAACCCTTGGTCGAGTTAAACAATTCTTTACATCTGAAATAAGGTTCACGTTACTCGTCGGTAACTTCCCCAATTCGTCCTATACTGTCCTAGGTTTATAAACAAAAACAAAATGGTACGAGTGAGACCACGACGGACCTTTTGTCTAACCTATCTTTGTTCTCATTTTAGACCTTCTGGTAATTCTTCCGTCCTCTGGTTTACTCTATATTATCACAGAACCTGATCCTCTCTACTCTCATACTTTCCTCTCCTTTTCAACACAAGTTCTTTCTAAAACCTTACTTTCTTTTGTAATTATGACTAATAGTCAAATGCCTCCTACCCTCTTTCACCTGTATAAGTTTAAATACCGGTTGTGTTAAGATCTAATATTAAATGACTCTCCTCTGTCTGGACCCTCCTAGTTCAAACGTTGTTTTGGTTCCTAGTTAACACTTGTTCAATTCAAATACTTGAAACCCTCTTTATTAGGGTAACGGAGGTAAGGTAAGATTTCCTTTGTAATTATTGATTACAAATAACTCTTCAATGACACGGTAGTTGATAAAATAAAGATATATTATTGAACAATCAGGAGTTTGTCGGAACACTCCATCCTCTATGATAATAAAAGGAATAGGATACTTCTATAACTCCGAGTGTCTACAAATTTTTGGAACATGTCTTCGTACGTCAATCATTTGTCTCCTCGATCCTCAGTTTGTCCACATTAGACCGGGTTCTTGAGTAGTAGGGTTGACTGAACGATGGTGAAGATTAATGTCCTCTTAATTACTAATCCTTTGGTGCTAGGGTTCAACTCTTCGTAATCGTTCATTTGTAAGACACTGCACCTTATCTATATTAGGGAATGTCTTTTTACTTTCTTCTCAAGAGATCCACAGAGAAGGTAGAGACAATGTTTAATGTAAAAACAACGAATTAAGATTGAAAAGAAGATACCTCGAAGTTCCCAAATTCAACAGACTCTAAACTCCCCGATTATACCGAGTGGATCAACATATAAAATCACACTTCCATGTATATCTTTAAGATTGTAAGTAATATCATTCGTTCCCATTGAAGACTTTAATAAAAATTGTTATCGTTGGACATAAAGTCGTTTTTAACAAACGTCTATATATTTGTTTTGTAAACATCAACGTGTCAGTCAACGAACCAGTACAGACTGAGAAGCGTTGGGTACCTGATGTCGTACGGTCCGAAGAGACAGGAAGTGATAGAGGGTCTCGAACGAGTTTAAGTACAGGTAACTCAGTCATTACGATAGGTTGGTAGAGTAGGATTCGACGGGAGAAGAGGAAAATGGAGGTTAGAAAGGGTCATAGTCCCACAAACGGTTACTGAGTAGACATTCATAGACCACCAGTTTAATAACCTCGACGTCGAAGTCGTAGTCAGGAAGGTTTCTTATAAGTCCTGACTAAAGAAAAATCCTAACTGACTAAACTAGAGGAACGTCAGGTCCCCTGTGAGTTCTCAGAAGAGGTCTTGGTGTTAAACTTTTGTAGTTAAGAAACCGTTAGTCGGAAGAAAACCTCTTTCGTTACCGTTGGGTGAGGTCATGAGAATAGACCTTTTAGGGTACCTACCTCCTCGGACCATCCGACGTCAGGTACCCCAGTAATCCTCAGCCTGTACTGACTCTCTGAAGTGAAAGTGAAAAGTGAAAATACGTGACCTCTTCTTTTGTTGTTGGGTTAGGTCACAAGAACGGACCTCTTATAGTTACTACCCCCTCGGACCACCCGACGTCAGATACCCCAGTGTGTCTCAACCTGTGCTGACTTCGTTGAATCCTCGTCGTCGTCGTAAGAAATACCAGGTTTAGATTGTGGAGATGGACTGATGTCCTTTCGTTCCAGACTACGACATTTCTCGTTATAACGTATCCTTGGACCTTAAAATCCAGGTGTTTAGTTCCGTTTAACCCTCACCGGGTTGTCCTCTACCGTTCTCACTTGTGACTGTGAGATCTTTAGTCGCTTGATTTTACCTGACCTTACCCACTTAAATTGAGTCTACTGGTAATATAGATGATAACACCCGTCCTTAGGGATCCTTCTTTACCTCATCGGTAGTACCAGTTTTTTCTCAGGTTTTACATCATGAACCTACGTTAAAGTTTTTGTTGTCTTACTAGAGACAAACAAAGGTTCCGTTTGGTAAGTTATAGTGTCATTCGGTTCGGAGATGGGGTTGGTCATTGCGACTTCTTTGACTTCAACTTGTCAAGATACTTCTGGATGTTCTGAAAAACCTTGATTGTGGGGGGGTTTCTACAGGAAAAGTAATCTCCCCTGACCTTACGTTTTCATTCTTCAGTTCTTTGTGGACCCCATTGTCCGTTTGAACCGGAACCTTACGCCTTACTTCGTCCCTTTTTCGATTATCTCTAAACGGTTCTCTTGCGTGACCAGTATCGTTTGTGGGAGGAGGTTATTGTGTTCTTTTCTGAGATGTGTACTTGTAGTGGTCTACCCGTTGTGTCTTTAGTCTGACTAATATAAGAAACGTCGGTTTCCACCTCTTCGAGATATGTCAGTCCTTTTAGTTCTGGTTCTCCACTGACACCGAGTATAGTACTTGAGGAATAACGGTTTAAATCTGAATTTAACTTCTTTCTTTCCTATCGGTGACCTGGTTAGTCCATACTGGTTTTACCTT
The DNA here is from genome assembly GCA_006410555.1 of Capra ibex. Classification (NCBI taxonomy): domain Eukaryota; kingdom Metazoa; phylum Chordata; class Mammalia; order Artiodactyla; family Bovidae; genus Capra; species Capra ibex. The sequence continues at coordinate 45,383,460 of SJYO01016970.1, read as the reverse complement.
AGGGAATACTAATATGTCACTTTCACTCTTGATCTAAATTCCCTGATCCTGACTGTCTGTCTCACGGACTACTTGATACCTACCTCTAAGCACTATAACATACCCTCTGTCACTAGTTCTGGTAGGGGTACCTTTTCTTTACGTTTTTTCGTTTTACCGACAGACTCCTCCGGGATGTTTATCGACACTTTTCTTCTCTTCGTTTTTCGTTTCCTCTTTTCCTTTCTACGTAGACTTACGTTTCAAGGTTTTTTATTGTTCCTCTCTGTTCTTTCGGAAGGAGTCGCCAGTTACGTTTCTTTATCTCCTTTTGTTGTCTTACCCTTTCTGATCTCTAGAGAAGTTCTTTTAATCTCTATGGTTCCCTTGTAAAGTACGTTCCTACCCGAGTTATTTCATGTCTTTACCATACCTGGATTGTCTTCGTCTTCTATAATTCTTCTCCACCGTTCTTATGTGCCTTCTTGATATGTTTTTCCTAGAAGTACTGGGTCTATAGTGCTACCACACTAGTCAGTGGATCTCGTTCTGTAGGACCTTATACTTCAGTCCACCCGGAATCTTTCGTTGTGATGTTTGTTTCGATCACCTCCACTACCTTAAGGCCAACTCGATAAAGGTTAGGACTTTCTACTACGACACTTTTACGACGTGAGTTATACGGTCGTTTAAACCTTTTGAGTCGTCACCGGTGTCCTGACCTTTTCCAGTCAAAAGTAAGGTTAGGGTTTCTTTCCGTTACGGTTTTTTTACGAGTTTGATCGTGTGTTAACGTGAGTAAAGTGTAGGATCATTTCATTACGAGTTTTAAGAGGTTCGGTCCGAAGTCGTTATACATTTACCACTTGAGGGACTACAAGTTCGACCAAAATCTTTTCTGACTCCTTGGTCTCTAGTTTAACGGTTGTAGAAGACCTAGTACCTTTTTCATTCTCTCAAGATCTTTTTGTAGATAAAGACGAAATAACTGATACGGTTTAGGAAACTGACACACCTAGTGTTATTTGACACCTTTTAAGACTTTCTCTACCCTCATGGTCCGATGGACTGAACGGAGAACTCTTTGGATATACGTCCAGTCCTTCGTTGTCAATCTTGACCTGTACTTTGTTGTCTGACCAAGGTTTTTCCTTTTCTTCATGTAGTTCCGACATATAACAGTGGGACGAATAAATTAAAGATACGTCTCATGTAGTACTCTTTACGACCTGACCTTTTTCGTGTTCGACCTTAGTTCTAATGGTCCTCTTTATAGTTATTGAAGTCTATACGTCTACTGTGGTGGGAATACCGTCTTTCACTTCTCCTCGATTTTTCGGAGAACTACTTTCACTTTCTCCTCTCACTTTTTCAACCGAATTTCGAGTTGTAAGTATTTTGTTTCTAGTACCGTAGACCAGGGTAGTGAAGTACCCTTTATCTACCCCTGTGTCACCTTTGCCACAGTCTGAAATAAAAACCCCCGAGGTTTTAGTGACGTCTACCACTAACGTCGGGACTTTCATTTTCTGCGAATGAAGAACTTTCCTTTCAATACTGGTGGAACTATCATATAATTTTTCGTCTCTGTAATGAACGGTTGTTTACAGGCAGATCAGGTCCGATACCAAAAAGGACACCAGTACATACCTACACTCTCAACCTGATACTTCTTTCGACTTGCGACTTTTTAACTACGAAAACTCGACGCCACAACCTCTTCCGAGAACTCCCAGGGAACATCTAGGTTGGTCAGGTAAGATTTCCTTTAGTCAGGACCCACAAGTAACCTTCCTCACTACGATTTCGACTTTGAGGTTATGAAACCGGTTGACTACGTTTCTCGACTGAGTAACCTTTTCTGGGACTACGACCCTCCCTAAGCCACGTCCTACTCTTCCCCTGCTGTCCTACTCTACCGACCTACTGTAGTGGCTAAACTACGTGTACTCAGACTCGGTTGAGACCCTCAACCACTACCTGTCCCTCAGGACCGTACGACACTAAGTACCCCAGCATTTCTAAATCTGTACTGACTCACTGAGTTGACTTGACTTGACAGACCTTTTTGGTATGGTAACTGATATTCCTGGAAACAGTCGTCTCACTACAGAAACGAATAATTATACGACAGATCCAAACAGTATCGAAAGGAAAGTTCCTTGTTCACAGAAAATTAAAGTTTCGACGTGAGTGACAGGTGTCACTAAAACCTCCTGTTCCTTTATTTTAAACAGTGACAAGGGAGAAGGAGTCAAGATAAACGGTACTTCGTATAAGTTTTCGTCTCTGTAATGAAACGACTGATTCCAGGTAGATCAGTTCCGATGCCAAAAAGGACATCAGTACATACCTACACTCTCAACCTGACACTTCTTCCGGCTCGCGACTTCTTAACTACGAAAACTTGACACCACAACCTCTTCTGAGAACTCTCAGGGAACCTGACGTTCCTCTAGGTTGGTCAAGTAGGAATTCCTTTAGTCAGGACCCTAAAGAAAACTTCCTTACTACGATTTCGACTTTGAGGTCATGAAACCGGTGGAGTACGTTTCTCAACTGAGTAACCCGTCTGAGACTACGACCCTCCCTAACCCCCGTCCTCCTCTTCCCCTGTTGTCTCCTACTCTAACGACATACCGTAGTGCCTGAACTACCTGCACTCAGACTCACTTGAGGCCCACTACCACTACCTGTCCCTCCGGACCGCACGACGCTAAGTACCCCAGCGTCTCAGTCTGTGTTGACTCACTGACTTGACTTGACTTGACTTGACTTGACTTACCCTGAACTACGGTATTAGTATAAAAAAACTTACAACTGAAAATTCGGTCGAAAAAGTGACAGGAGAAAGTGGGAGTAGTTCTCCGAGAAGTCAAGGAGAAGTGAAAAAACGGTAATATCACCATAGTAGGTATCCTTTCTACTCCGACTGATCTTACCTCCCGACCGTCACAGGAACGAAGACAAAGGAGGGTCTGTCGATGTGAGGATCGACCTCCTTGGGAAGAGTCCTAAAGTCTTTCTTATCAACTTTGTCATATCGTGAACATGTTCGTAACTTTGATTTTGTAAATGTCGTCTGTCGGTTCATATATTCAGTCCCTTCCTTTTTTCTCTAATGATATAACAATATTACCATCACTTATTTAACAAAATTAAGACAATAGACTCAATTATTTTACTACAATTCCCTATGTTTTACATTTATCTACGTTAAACACAGTAGTCATCACATATTACATTCCCCTTCTTTCTATTTTTGTTTCTCAAACGTTCATTTCAAATAAAAAATAATCGAATTTATTTGTATTAAAATACTATAAAATATATTTGGGGAACTATTGATGTTTTTTATGGATACCTTGAGTGTGTGTGTGTGTTTCTGTGTCCTTAGTTTTGGATAGTTATGGTTCTTTTTTTTTTTTTCTTCTTCTTTGTGTTTCCTTTTGTCGTTCTCTTCTTTCTCCCTGTTTTATTGATGTTTGTCTTTTGTCAATTGTTTTACCGTTATCATTCAGGAAGAGACAGTTATTGGTACAATTTACCTTTACCTGATTTGAGGGGTCACTTTTCCGTGACTCACTGACTTATTAGATTGACATACGATTTATGATCTCGAGTCAAATCTAAGTCCCTATGTGTATCTGACTTTTATTTCCTATGTGTTCTATAATGTAGGGTTATCATTGGGGGTTTTACGACCTCACCGATGCGATTATAGACTATTCCATCTAAAATTCATTTTTCGACAGAGATCTCTGTTTCTTCCAGTAATGTATTGCTATCTTTACAAGTGAGTCGGCCTTCTATATTGTTAACGTTTATATACACGTGAGTTGTAGTCTTAAGGATTCATATCATCAGGGCCGAAAAGGAACGAAAACGAAAAAACATCGAAGCCAGTCGGTGTCAAATAGTATCAAACTTTTACAGATCTCCTAGTAGACAACGAGACACGTCGAAAAGGGATCACCACTTACCCCCGATGAGAGATCAACGTCAGGTGTTCTGAGAGTGACACCATCGAAGAGGACAACACCTTGTGTCCGAGATCCACACACCCGAGTCATCAACACCACGTATCCGAATCAACGAGACACCGTACACCCCAGAAGGGACTGTTCCCTAACTTAAGTAAAAGGGAGGTAACTGTCCGTTTAAGAATTGGTAACCTGGTGGTCCCTTCAGGTTTTTAAGTATTTAGAATTCAACGTGTGATAAGACTCATCGATCCACTTTAGAATACGGTAGGAAGAGACCGGACGGATCTTACACTTCATAGGAAAACAAGTCGTTTAGGTACGACATATGTCATGGTCGGGTAATCATATCTTTTTCGTGTCACATCTACATATATCCCAAACCATGATGGTATCAAAGTCTGTAGGTGACCCTCATAACTTTTATAGATGTGGTTCTTTCTTCTTTCTAGAGTTTATTTGTTGAATTGAAATGTGTATAGACTCCAACAACTGTAAAGAGGGTTGTTAGAACTAAGGTCGAACACTCAGTAGGTCGGACTGTAAAGTATATTACATAAGACGTATATTCAATTTATTCGTCTCACTGTCACTGTTATGTGTCGGAACTGTATGAAGAAAGGGTTAAAACTTGGTCAGGCAACAAGGTACAGAGAAAGATTGACAACGAAGAACAGAACGTATGTCCGAAGAGTCCTCTGTCCGTTCCAACAGACAATAAGGGAAAATTCTTAAAGGGTCAAACGACACTAGTTTGGACAGTTAGGATTTCCTTTATTTGGGACTTATAAGTAACCTCCCTGACTACGATTTCGACTTCGAGATTATGAAACCGGTGGACTACGCTCCTTGGTTGAGAGACCTTTTCTGAGACTCCGACCTTTTCTAACTTCCTTTCCTCTCTTCCCCCTTCCTCTCCTACTCTACGAATCTATCGTATTGGTTGAGTTACCTGTACTTAAACTGGTTTGAGACCCTCTATACTTCCTGTCCTTTCGGACCGCACGACATCAAGTACCCCAACACTTCTCATCCAGTGCTGAATCGTTGACTTGTTGTTAAAGTGTGTAATTCCTGACTTTATCCTTCTTTTATTCGGGTTTCAATTGTCTTACTCTTTTATTATTCCTAGTCTTTTCTGTGTCTCTTTTCTTTTCGTTATGTTTTTCAAAATTTTAACTCAATTTGAAAATTTTCTAATTGTTTTAACCGTTAGGAAATCGATCTAATCATTTTTTTTCTTGTCATGATCATGATGATTCAGTGAAGTCAACACAGGTTGAGACACGCTGGGGTATCTACCGTCGGGTGGTCCGAGGGGGCAGGGACCCTAAGAGGTCCGTTCTTGTGACCTCACCGAACGGTAAAGGAAGAGGTTACGTACTTTCACTTTTCATTTTCACTTCAGCGAGTCAGCACAAACTGAGAATCGCTGGGGTACCTGACGTCGGATGGTCCGAGGAGGCGGGTACCCTAAAAGGTCCGTTCTCATGACCTCACCCCACGGTAACGGAAGAGACCGTTTTTCTTGTGTCTGAGTTTGTTTATTCAATCTCTTCCCATGATCCACAAAATATAATTTACACACCCGTACAAAAAGTAAAAGTGTTTCTTTATACGAAAGGTCCGAGTATCTTTTGTCAGGAGTTTTAGGTAAAGAATAAATATTGAAAACCACCACTGTACCATAATCTCTGTTATCCTATTTGTACTAAAAAGTTTCCGTTGGATGTTGGAGTCCTACCGTCACCATAGTCCTTCGTAACGTTCGGTACCGTTTCTCTTGTGTCCGTTAGATTCTCCCTGCTTACGATGGAACGAAGACGGTACATGACTAGACACTTATATACCCATGTCATAACGATCTCGGAAGACTTACGAATTTTTCCTAAAGTTTGGGTCCAAAAATACACTTTATAGAACTAAAAATTTTATAACTGAGTTATAAAAATTTGTAAAACGATCGACTCATTTTGTTGATATTTAGTTTAAACCGGGTCAAACACCCGACGATATTTATAAAACATTGACGAGATTGAAAAAACAAACTCAGACACGAAAAAAAAAAAAAAATTAGATTGATTCCCTAACAGTTATAACAATTAAAAAAAATTTCGAAGTTGAGTTAAAATTTTGAAAAAGATAACAAAAAGAAAAGACATACAGAAAAGACTAGGAATAATAAAGGACGTAAAACAATTGAAACCCGAAGAAAAGAAGGATAAAGTCAAAGAACCATACATTTTAATAACAACAAGTCAGTGATTCAGCACAGACTGAGAAGTACTGGGGTTCTTGACGTCGTACGGTCCGAAGTGACAGAGGGTTTCAAACCAGTCTAAGTACAGGTGACTCAGTCACTACGACAGATTCGTAGAGCAGGAGAAAGGACAGAGGACTCTTTGGACGTATGTCCAATTCTTCGTTTTCAATCTTGTGACATACATCGTTGACTAACCAAGTTCTAACTCTTTCTTCATGTTGTCCCGACACACGACAGTCGGACAAACAAATTGGATATACGACTCGTGTAGTACTCTTCACGGTCCGACCTACTCAGTGTTCAATCTTAGTTCTGTCCACTCTCTTTTTAGTTGTTAGAGTCTATACATCAGTTATGGTGAGATTACCGTCTTTCGTTTCTCTTTGATTTCTCGGAGAACTACTCCCACTTCCTCCTCTCACTTCTCGGTCGAATTTTGATTTATAATTTTATGTACTTTTAGTACCGTAGACCGGGGTAAGTCAAGTCAAGTCGAGTCAAGTCAAGTCAGCGAGTCAGCAACATTCTGAGAGACTCTGGGGTACTTGACGTCGTGCGGTCCGGAGGGACAGGTAGTGGTTGAGGCCCTCAAGTGAGTCTGAGTGCAGGTAGCTCAGGCACTACGGTAGGTCGGTAGAGTAAGAGACAACAGGGGAAGAGGAGGACGGGGGTTAGGGAGGGTCGTAGTCTCAGAAAAGGTTACTCAGTTGAGAAACGTACTCCACCGGTTCATGACCTCGAAGTCGAAATCGTAGTAAGGAAGGTTTCTTTAGGGTCCCGACTAGAGGAAGTCTTACCTGACCAACCTAGAGGAACGTCAGGTTCCCTGAGAGTTCTCAGAAGAGGTTGTGGTGTCAAGTTTTCGTAGTTAAGAAACCGTGAGTCGGAAGAAGTGTCAGGTTGAGAGTGTAGGTATGTACTGATGACCTTTTTGGTATCGGAACTCATCTGTCTGGAATCAGTCGTTTCATTACAGAGACAAAAACTTATACGATAGATCCAATTAGTATCGAAAGGAAGGTTCTTCATTCGTAGAAAATTAAAGTTCCGACGTTAATAGTAGACGTCACTAAAACTTCGGGTTTTTTTGTTTCAGACTGTGACAAAGGTGACAAAGGGGTATGTAAAGGGTACTTCACTACCCTGGCCTACGGTACTATAAGCAAAAGACTTACAACTCGAAATTCGGTTGAAAAAGTGAGAGGAGAAAGTAAAAGTAGTTCTCCGAAAAATCGAGGAGAAGTGAAAGACGGTATTCCCACCACAGTAGACGTATAGACTTCAATAACTATAAAGAGGGCCGTTAGAACTAAGGTCGAACACAAAGAAGGTCAGGTCGCAAAGAGTACTACATGAGACGTATCTTCAATTTATTCGTCCCACTGTTACATGTCGGAACTGCATGAGGAAAAGGATAAACCGGGGTAATGAAGGACCGTTTATCTCCACCCCTTTCCACTTTCATCACTGTCTAAAGGAGAAGAACCCGAGATTTTAGTGACGTCCACCGCTGACATTCGGTCCTTTAATCTTCTGTAAACGAAGAACCGTCCTTTCCACACTGTTTGGATCTGTCACACAACTTTTCGTCTCTGTAATGAGACGACTGTTTCCAGGCATATCAGTTCCGATACCAGAAAGGTCACCAGTGTATGTCAACATTCTCGACCTGACATTTCTTCTACCTTACGACCTTTTAACTACAGAAACTTGATACCACGACCTCTTCTGAGGACTCTTAAAGAACCTGTAGTTCCACTAGTTTGGTCAGTTATAATTTCCTTTAATTGGTACTTATAAGTAACCTTCCTGACTACGACTACGACTTTGAGGTCATAAAACCAGTAGACTACGTTTGTCGACTGAATAACCTTTTCAGGGAACTATGACCCCTTCCTTTCGTCTTCTCGTCTTTCTCTTCTCCCACAGTCTCCTACTCTACCGACCTACCGTAGTGACTACGTTACCTGTACTGGAACCCGTTTGAAATCCTCTATCACTCCCTGTCCCTCCAGACCGTACGACGTCAGGTACCCCAGTGTTTCTTAGTCTGTAGTGACCCACTGACCTATTGTCGTCGTTGAACGAAATTTTCTTAGATATAAACGGTCAACCCTGTTTAATCTCGTAGGTTATAAATTCAAATAAACTTGACTTAAGAATAGTATTAGACATCTGTTAAAACTCATTATCAATCTCCAAACTTAATATTTGATACTTTATTTTCGGTATATTACTCAAAAGTTTAAGTTCTTCTACTTAAATTACGGACCCAGATAGTGGTTCTAAATTTCGTGAAGTCTGTGTAACTCGGGGATTTTTTTAAGGAACACTTTTGTCTTTTGAATTACAGAAAACATAAAACCTTTCTTGTGTCAAAACCATCACCTTGTACTCAAGAACTATGATCTAGAAGACACACTGAAACTCGTTTAATTAATTTCAGAGAATCGGAAAAGAGGAGTTTGTATCGGTACCACTTTTAACATGAGAAGATTACTCATATATTTCTAATGTGATCCATTATTTACAATTGTGGACCGTAAATCATCTACGACTCATGTATATCTATATATTAATAGTGTCTAATATAGAAATATATGTAATGAAAGAGTACTGGATTGTACAAGGGTTTCAAACATTCCGACTAATTTAATGTATTGGATATACTGTATAACTTATGTTACGGACGATTTAGAAGTCAGCTACAACCAATAGTAATAATAAACATTGTTGTCAGGGTACAATGGGTCTTTACGTGTTACTTATCGAGTACTTTTCGTGTTATAACATAGAGACCAGTCACCTAAGTGTAAAGAGGGTAGGTTCATGATTGATTCGGGTTGGAAGGACCGAAGTCTCTACTCTATTTTAACCCGTGCAAGTCCTACCATACCGGTATCTCCCTAAGTGTCAAGACTAATTAGTAGTATCACGGGTCACCAGTATAAGAATTCAAAACTTATCGATCATTCGTAGATTAAAGAGATTTTAGTTTTAACTAAAAAAAAACCAACAAAACAAAAACAGGTCATATCAAGAGTCTCATAGGATGTATCGTTCTTACTTAAGTGTTTTTCTAAAACCCTCTGAGTCTAAAATATCCTTACAAGAGACACAGTACTAGATAAAATCTTTTAAAATTTTATGGGACGATGTATTTTGTCAGGAAGATCTTCAAAGGTGGTATCTCACTGGTCTAGAGAATAAAACAGTGAGTAAAATGTTAGTAATTCTCCGTACGACTTTTCCGAGAAAGGTAAGACAGATCTGTGGAAAAGGATCTGTTGTAGGACTTTATATTCTTATTCGTGTTTTTACTTATATAATGTAGTTTGCATGGTAACTCTCCTTTCTATTCAAATTGGCAAAGGGTGCACCCTCCGTATAACTACCATTAATAGAAAGGAGGATGATGTGAGTCGAAATGTCCAAGGAGACAACGCCAACCCTCCGAGACCAGTACGAATTGGTGTATGAACTTCGTACAAAATTAACCGACCCTCTGAAGACACCGAACTGATACCCCTTCCTACGACCCTCAAATTTCCCTTAACCCACAAGGTACCACCCATCTGATACACAACGGGTAACGATCATGAGTACCCTTTAAATAAGAATATCCCTGGATCACTCGCTTGTCACACATATTTTGTGATAACAGTTAATCGTTCTAAAAAAAGTTATGATTCTTCTAAAAAAAGTTCCTGTAAATTGATGGATACCCTTTGTTAAATAAGAAGTACCATCCATAAGTTCTATCCTTAAAATAAGTTCTATCCTTAATACTAAAATTCGATCGTTTTGTGGTCGACTGTACCTTTGGGAGAGAAGACAATTAAGAAAAAAATCGACTATCTGAACTTTACAATCGACGGATCCTTCTGGAAGTGTGGTTGTAAGCTGGTCTATATCATTCTCTTGTCAGAAAGTCATCTTGGACTTCAGAAAGATTTGTTACAAGTCCTTTTGTCCATCAAGTATTCTGGTGAATTATGGAGAAGAACTTCCGTTTACGAACGTCTTGACAGGAATTCCAAAAATTCTTCTACCTTACGAATACCGTGTGGTGTAGATTATTATGTTTTATCGGAATTATGTAAAATTAAGGACGGTTTAAAATTACTAACTACGTATTAGTGTAAGGGTAATTAAATATTCCCATATATGTATCGTAGTCTTTTTCTTACTGTGGTACTGAAGTTTAAAAGTCTGTAAAAAAACTTCAAAAATATGGGGACTCTCTTTTAATTCTATTAAATTTTTAAATTGAGACTAGGAGATAAACAAAATCCCTTTTTAGGTAGATAGGGGTTTATCTTTGAAAATATACTACATTACAAAGACTTGTGAAGGATAAAATAGAATAAAAATTTTTGTAAATAATACATAGACTCATATCAGTCAATTGTTACAACACTATCAAAGTCCACCTGTCGTTTCCCTGAGTCGGTTTGTATATGTATAAAGAGGGGGTTTGAGGGGAGGGTAGGTCCAACGGTGTATTATAACTCGTCTCAAGGGACACGATATGTTATCCAGGAACAACCAATTTGTGAAGGATAAAATTTCAATTTTGATAAGATTTACGGAAAAGGGGTACTAGAAAGTGTATGTATATACGTGTGTGTATATATAAATATAAACCGTTCATATTAGATGATGTACATTTATACTCACTCACTTCAGCGAGTCAGTACAGGATGAGAAACACTGGGGTACCTGACATCGGATGGTCCGAGGAGGGAGGTACCCTAAGAAGTCCGTTCTCATGACCTCACCCAACGGTAAAGGAAGAGGTCCCCTACAAGGACTAGGTCCCTAGCTTGGGTCCAGAGGGTGTAAGGTTCGTCTGCGAAATCGGAGACTCGGTGGTCCCTTCGGGTTAAATATATTATGTTTCATTTAATCAGGATCTTACTATGGACGGTGTACAGTAAGTTATTTTACCACTGATAAGTGTACATCACGTAATTATTTTGTCTCTTTTACACAGATAAACATGAAAAGGAACGAATTGTTTTACTAATTTTTAAAATCAGTCGGATCCTCCGTCCCCACATTGAATACTGTAAGTAACTGTAATATACTGTTTCAAAAGGTAAGTATGTTAAAAGACGGAGGAGGAGTAACGGAAATCGTCAACTTCATGTCATACTTTAACGAATGACGTCTATGGTGTGGAGTACTAATACCGAGACACCTTTATTAAGATTCATTTGGACCTTTGTATAAAAATCCTAACAAGAAATTAACTTCTTATCAACTAAATGTTACAACACAATCAAAAACCACATGTCGTTTCACTAAGTCAATATATACGTATACACACACACACACACACACATAAGAAAAAGACTAAGAAAAGGTAATATCAAATAATGTTATACTACTTATATCAAAGGACACGATATGTCATCCTGGAACAACAAATAGATAAAACTTATATCAACAAACATAGATGATTAGGTTTTGAGGATTAAATAGAGAAAAGAGTAGACTGAAAAGGGAAAACATTGGTATTAAAACAAAAGATACAGACACTCAGACAAAGACAAGATATTATTCAAGGAAACATAGTATAAAAATTCTAAAGTGTATATTGTGTATAACACACTATAAACAGAAAGAGACAGACTGAATTGAAGTGAATCATACTACTAGAGATCCATGTAGTCACGATTTAGTGAAGTAACCCAGACTGAGAAACGTTGGGATACCTACCATAGACCAGTCCGAGGAGACAGGTACCCTAAGAGATCAGTCTTTACGACCTCACCCAACGGTACCGGAGGACGTTCCCTAGAAGGGTTGGGTCCTTAGCTTACTCACAGAGAATGTAGAGGACGTAGTCGTCAACCCAAAAATTGGTGATGACGACGAGGATGACGATCCAGCGAAGTCAACACAGGATGAGACACGCTGGGGTCTCTACCTTCGGGTGGTCCGAAGGGGCAGGAACCCTAAGAGGTCCGTTCTTGTCACCTCACCCAACGGTAAAGGAAGAGGTTACGTACTTTCACTTTTCACTTTCCCTTCAACGAGTCTACACCGACTGAGAATTGTTAGGGTATCTGACGTCGGATGGTCCGAGGAGGCGGGTGCCCTAAAAGGTCCGTTATCATGACCTCAGCCCATCGTGGTGGTCTTTTCGGGAGATCCAGGTAGGTAAAACGAGGTTTACTGTCATAAAATAAGAAAATGGAATACTAGGTTGTTAGGATGAAGACCCGTACCTAGGTCTCTTTTGAGATTAGACTTCTTTTATGTACATGGCCTTACGAATACCTTCATGATAAAATGTTATCGGTTCGGTACCTTCGTCAGATTCACAAGTGACCTTCTAAGACACACACACACACACACACACACACACACACACATATGTGTGTGTGTATGTAAGTCAAGTCAAGTGAAGTCAGCGAGTCAGCACAGACTGAGAAACGCTGGGGTACTTAGTGTCGTTCGGTCTGGAGGGACAGGTAGTCGTAGTGGGCCTCAAGTGAGTCTGAGGGCAGGTAGCTCAGTCACTACGGTAGGTGGGTAGAGTAGGATTCAGCAGTGGAAGAGGAGGACGGGGGTTAGGGAGGGTCGTAGTCTCAGAAAAGGTTACTCAGTTGAGAAGCGTACTCCACCGGGTTCATGACCTCGAAGTCGAAATCGTAGTAAGGAAGGTTTCTTTAGGGTCCCAACTAGAGGAGGTCTTACCTGACCGACCTAGAGGAACGTCAGGTTCCCTGAGACTTTTCAGAAGAGGTTGTGGTGTCAAGGTTTCGTAGTTAAGAAACCGTGAGTCGGAAGAAGTGTCAGGTTGAGAGTGTAGGTATGTACTGGTGTCCTTTTTGGCATCTGAACTGATCTACCTGGAATCAACCGTTTCATTACAGAGACGAAAACTTATACGATAGATCCAACCAGTATTGAAAAGAAGGTTCTTCATTCGCAGAAAATTAAAGTACCGACGTCAATGGTAGACGTCACTAAAACCTCGGGGTTTTTTATTTCAGACTGTGACAAAGATGACAAAGGGGTAGATAAAGGGTACTTCACTACCCTGGCCTACGGTACTATAAGCAAAAGATTTACAACTCGAAATTCGGTTGAAAAAGTGAGAGGAGAAAGTGAAAGTAGTTCTCCGAAAAATCGAGGAGAAGTGAAAGACGGTCTTCCCACCACAGTAGACGTATAGACTCTAATAACCATAAAGAGGGTCGTTAGAACTAAGATTGAACACAAAGAAGGTCAGATCGCAAAGAGTACTACACGAGACGTATATTCAATTTATTCGTCCCACTGTTATATGTCGGAACTGCATAAGGAAAAGGATAAACCTTGGTCAGACAACAAAGTACAGGTCAAGATTGACAACGAAGGACTGGAAGTATGTCTAAAGAGTCCTCCGTCCAGTCCACCAGACCATAAGGGTAGAGAAAGTCTTAAAAGGTGTCAAAGAACACTAGATGTGTCAGTTTCCGAAACCGTATCAGTTATTTCGTCTTTATCTACAAAAAGACGTTGAGAGAACGAAAAAGGTACTAGGTCGTCTACAACCGTTAAACTAGAGACCAAGGAAACGGAAAAGATTTTGGTCGAACTTGTAGTCCCTCAAGTGGTAAATGTATAACGACTTCGGACCGAACCTCTTAAAACTCGTAAGGAAATGATCGTACACTCTACTCACGTTAACACGCCATCAAACTCGTTAGAAACCGTAACGGAAAGAAACCTTAACCTTACTTTTGACTGGAAAAGGTCAAGACACCGGTGACGACTCAAAAGGTTTGAACGACCGTATAACTCACGTCGTGAAAGTGTCGTAGTAGAAAGTCCTAAACTTTATCGAGTTGACCTTAAGGTAGTGCAGGTGATCGAAACAAACATCACTACGAAAGATTCCGGGTGAACTGAAGTGTAAGGTCCTACAGACCGAGATCTAATCACTTGTGTAGTAGTACTAATAGACCCAGTACTTCTAGAAAAAACATGTCAAGAAGACACATAAGAATGGTGGAGAAGAATTATAGAAGATGAAGACAATCCAGGCATGGTAAAGACAGGAAATAGGTCGGGTAGAAACGTACTTTATAAGGGAACCATAGAGATTAAAAGAACTTCTCTAGAGATCAGAAAGGGTAAGACAAGAAAAGGAGATAAAGAAACGTAACTAGTGACTTCTTCCTAAAGAATAGAGAAGAGGATAAGAAACCTTGAGACGTAAGTCTACGAATATAGAAACGAAAAGAGGAAACGAAAAGCGGAGAGAAGAAAAGTGTCGATAAACATTCCGGAGGGGTCTGTCGGGAAAACCAAAAAAGGTAAAGAAAAGGTACCCCTACCAAAACTAGGGACAGAGGACATGTTACAGTGTTTGAAGTAAGGTATTAAGTAGTCCGTGGGATAGATAGTCTAGATCCGGGAATTTAGATAAAGAGTGAAGGTGATATATTAGTATTCCCTAAACTAAATCCAGTATGGACTTACCAGATCACCAAAAGGGATGAAAAAATATAAACTCAGACTTAAACCATTATTCCTCAAGTACTAGACTCGGTGTCAGTCGAGGACCAGAACAAAAACGAGTGACATATCTCGAAGAGGTAGAAACCGACGTTTCTTATATTAGTTAGACTAAAACCACAACTGGTAGACCACTACAGGTACACATCTCAGAAGAGAACATAACAACCTTCTCCCACAAACGATACTGGTCACGTAAAAGAACCGTTTTGAGATAATCAGAAACGGGACTAAGTAAGGCGTATGGTTCCGGTTTAAACGGACAATGAGGTCCACAAAGAACTGAAGAATGAAAACGTAAGGTAAGGGGATATTACTTTTCCTGTAGAAAAAACCCACAGTCAAGATTTTCCAGAACATCCAGAAGTATTTTGGTAAGTTGAAGTCAAAGAAGTCACATGACCAACCCCGTATCCGAACCTATAGACACTATAACTTACCAAAAGGAACCTCTGTTTGTCTCTCGTAAGACAGCAAAAACTCTAAGGTAGGTTCATGACGTAATGCCTGAGTAAACAACTGGCACTACCGATGAGGTAAAGAAGGATCCCTAAGGACGGGTGTCATCATCTATACTACCAGTAGACTCAATTTAAGTGGGTAAGGTCAGGTAAAATCAAACGACTAAGGATCTTACAGTTACAAGTGAGAACGGTAGAGCAAACTGGTGAAGGTTAAACGGAACTAAGTGCCTGAACTGTAATGTCCAAGGATACGTTATAACGAGAAATGTCGTAGCCTAGAATGAAGATAGTGGTGAGTGTAGGTGTTGACCCATAACAAAAACGAAACCGAGGTAGGGAAGTAAAAAAGACCTCAATAAAGAGGTGACTAGAGGTCATCGTATAACCCGTGGATGACTGGACCCCTCAAGGAGAAGACCATAGGATAGTAAAACGGAAAAGTATGACAAGTACCCCAAGAGCTCCCTTCTTATGACTTCACCGAACGGTAAGGGAAGAGGTCACCTGGTGTAAGACGGTCTGGAGAGGTGGTACTGGACGACCAGAAGCCAACGGGGCGCCCGTACCGAACCAAAGAAACTCAATCTGTTCCGACAGTAGGATCACAATAATCTAACTGATCAAAAGACACTCATACAAAGACACACAGACGGGAGACTACGGGAGAACGTTGTGGATGGTAGAATGAATCCAAAGAGAATGGAACCCACGTCCCATAGAGAAGTACCGACAAGGTCGTTTCGTGGTGGTGACAAGGAATGGAACCTGTTCCGCATAGAGGAGTGGAGGCGACAAGAACTGGAAGTCGCACTCTATTGAGGAGATCCGGGAGGACACTGACGCGTCGGTGACGAGGAGCCCAACGAGGAGGGCCGACGGCCGGGACCGGAGCCCACACCCACCAAGGAGGGTCGACGGCGGGGACCGAAGCCCGAGCCCCACCGAGGAGTCCCAGTGGCGGAGACCGGAGCCCGCACTCCACCGAAAAGGCCCGGCGGGGACTGGAACCTGCGGCCCACAGAGGAGGGTCGGCGGCGGGACTGGAGTCTGTTCCCCAAAGAGGAGGGCCGGCGGTGACTGGAGCCTGCGTCCCATCGAGGAGAGCCGACGGCGGGGCCTGGAACCTGCACCCCATCGAGGAAAGCCGGCGCGAATCACGTGGCCGAGCGGCGGCGGTGGACGCGAATCACGACTCGAATCACGCGGTCGAGCGGCGGCGACGGATGTGTGTATGTATGTGTATGTGCGTACATATATATACATATAAACACACATCATATATACATACATATACATATATACATAGATACATACATGTCTTCCCGACATACAAAAATCTGATTATTTACACAAGGTTGAACTGAGTGACGAGATAAATTGGGGGTTTTAAGGAAGGTCGTCAACAAAGTAAAGTGATAAGTAAAGTGACGGACTTATCACAAGGATACTTAGTAAATGAAAAGAGACTTTTATATCTGATATTTGATTTAACCTTTAACTATTACCTGTCGGAGTAGTCGAGAGAACTTAGTCTAAGGTCGTATCCCTCTTTTGGTATAGACCAATAACATACGGACCTTACGTTAAGGTCCCCTCTAAAGAGTTGAAAATGTTTCTTTATATTGTAGTATAAAGTTTTCTACTGTAAAAACCTCTTATACAAACCAAGTCAGTCATTTCTTAGGTGGACGTTACGTCCTCTGGACCCAAACTAGGGACCCAACCCTTCTAGGGGACCTCCTCCCGTACCGTTGAGTGAGTAAGAACAGACCTCTTAGGGGTACCTGTCTTCTTGGACCACCTGATGTCAGGTACGCCAGTGTTTCTCAGTCTGTGATAACTCGTCGATTCATGTAAACCAAGAGAATTTTAGTTTACTTTTTGTAAAATATAAGAATAAAAGAAGAAAAAAGATTCGTCTATTTCAGAGATCTAGAAAAACACTAGGTGGTTATGGTAAGTATATGTTTTTCCTTAGCGTCTAAACAAACGGTTTGTTTCAAACTTTCTTAATTGTCTCCACCATAGTAAGTTATCATTAAATCGGAGTCTAGATTACAAAGTTAATTTTGAATTATTCGTACGTACTCTACATAAACGTCACATACAACTCATCACCATTTTTTTTGAACAAAACGGGTGAAAACGTTTGACCATCTATCTTGTATAAACAAATGAACATTGTACTATTAAGGACCTCCACACTTGTGATCCCATACCTTCTCCACTTCTCTGTTTGTAACATTGTCCATAAGACGTCTTCACAGTTCTCTACGTCTTACAACGTTGTGTTTGTTTTCTACCACTTAACTTTTACTAGACAGGTCCCCAACTTGATTTTAAGATTTTTACCGTTTATTAGTGTAATACAACGAACTAAGTACTTAGAAATCTTCATAAGTTACACCTAAGTTCTTCCTTACAACTTAACATTAAAAACTTATCTATAATAAAGAAATAATTACTAATCACGAATAATTCCCTTTTATTCGTGATTATGTACACAGGATAGTGTATTTCGTTTTTATTATCGGTACAAGGTAACGAAATCAAATTTTGTATTGAAAAAATATGTCATTCATTTTAATAGTGGATGAATTGACTTCGGTGGTTATGTCTGTAGATATAACATAAAATTATTATTAATTTTACCATTATTAACTCATATTTTACGTAAAGTTTTTATAGTTTGTATCATAGTTCGGAAAACAAAAGATTAAAGGCTATTCAAATTTAGAAAATTTATCCGGTAAAACCAATAAACGTTACTCGGGTTTTCGTCTCTGTAATGAAATGGTTGTTACCAGGTAGGTCAGTTCCGATACCAAAAAGGGCATCAGTACATACCTATACTCTCGACCTGACACCTCTTTCGACTCGTGGCTTCTTAACTACGAAAACTTAACACCACAACCTCTTCTGAGAACTCTCAGGGAACCTGACGTTCCTCTAGGTTGGTCAGGTAGGATTTCCTCTAGTCGGGACTCTAAAGTAACCTTCCTTACTACGATTTCGACTTTGAGGTCATGAAACCGGTGAACTACGTTTCTCAACTGAGTAACCTTTTCTGAGACTTCGACCCTCTCTAACCCCCGTCCTCCTCTTCCCCTGTTGTCTCATACTCTACCCACCTACCATAGTGACTGAGCTACCTGTACTCAAACTTATTTGAGGCCCTCAACCACTACCTGTCCCTCCGGACCGTACGACGTTAAGTACCCCAGTTTCTCAGCCTGTGCTGACTCACTGACTTGACTTGACTTGACTAGTATTTGAAATAAAAAAAAATTAAACTTTACAATAATAGTTTTAGTCCGAACTAAATGTATAAATCATTTTACCATCTTAGTATTGTATTTCGGTTCATATTGAGTTTTGAAGGAGAGGTAAACGTCTAAGATTTCAGTTATAACTTTTTCCGATGATCAAACACCTTTCACTAAAAAAAAAGTTGTAACTAGTTTAAAACAAAATAAAATAAAAAAGAAAACTACATGTCTCTGTAAAGTGAAACCTTTCTCTTGTGTACGAATTCTTTTTTCCTGTTTAGAATGATAATTTATTCGTACAAAGTTTCTCTTTTCATTATAGAGTCATATAGTCCCTTCATATACTATATTTCCTTTTACCGTAACAAACGAGATGATTAAGGTAGAAATTGGTGTAAAAAACTTTTCAGATTAAGAAGTTTAATATAAAAATTTTTTAGATGGACTAAATTCTTTCGTTCGAGAAGTCGAGAAGTTGGATGTCATATATAAAAAGTGAGGTTAAGATCCGTGAAGTAACTTTTTCACTTTGAACGATGTGTATCGGTTTCGTTGGTCCGTTCAATTACTATAAAAAGGGAGAGATGGTCCAACTAAACCGTGAAACATCTGTGACGATTCGGTCGAACTCGATCACGAACTTCATTTCACAAAACCTCAAAACGAATCAATAAAAAAGAGTAAAACTATCTTGAAAACAAAAGACCTTTAGAAGTTCTTTAAACAATAGGTTGTGATGATTTTGTTGGACAACGAAAAATTTTAAAATTTATAGTATTGTTTTTTCTTATTTAGTTTACACTCTTGTCGATTCAAAAAATCTTGTAAAGTCAGAAAACGACGTTGTATTGTGAGTAACGATACTATTACTGGTACTTTTGTCCTTTTCTAAACATTTACGACTGATCTCTTCTTTACATAAACGACCGAGGTGTCTAGTTGAGATTCTGTATTAAAGTACATTCTCATAAACGGTATCATTGTTTCCATTTTTTTTGATTATGATTATATTTTAACAATGGTTCATTAATTACCAATTCAATGAAACAATTAAATATTGATCATAGTCTGGTTTTTAATGAAATTTGGTGAAGATTTTTTTATTTAACATAGGTATTTTCATTATCCAGGAAAAAATCAAAATATATTTAAACTGGAGGTTATAATTTTATAAATGGAACTAGAGATTAACCAAAATGTGACTAAATAAAATACACTAAGAGAAATTCTTATGTGTATGAATGTGTGTATCAGTGTGTAGGGTTAGTATGTGTGTGGGAGTATGTGTAAGAGTTTGTCGTGTGAGTGTGTACGTACATAAACATGTGTGTGTGAGTCTTTACACATATCACGAAGACCTGGTTACTTTTACTTTGGTTTCCTTTATGACTCTTCTTGTCTACATTCGAACTACTACCACTCCTGCACGATGGACTAGAATACAGATTCTCACTTGTTTAAGTTATTTTTCCTTTTTTGAGTAAAAAGACATGATCAATCTAAGTCTTACATTCTTGACTTTTGTATTTGACTTTTAGTATATACATCAGGACTTCATTTAATCTTTGTTTAAACAGTTATTTCAACGTCGTCACAATTTTATGTCAGATCTTTTATGTATCCCTAAGTTGGTGAACTACTTTACCACTTTTTGTAGAACCTTTACGGAACACGTAAGGTGACCAAAAACTGTTAACAATCCAACCCCTTAGAACTGTTGTTGGACGTCGGCTCGAAGAAAAGGTTAGTCACGGTGTCTGTTTAACTAGACCGAGAAGATTACTAATGGTTATAAAAGTCGTATAGGAAGGTCTAAAGGTACACAAGAAACCGTCTCTGTCTTCGTCAAACTTCTAAAAGGGAAATTCGGAAACTTTAAAACCTTAAAAAGACGTTGTAAACAGTCATTTGAGTACAGAGACTGTAGTGTGGTTGAGGAAGGGTTAAGACCTATAAAGAGACTTCAAGATTAGTCTTAATAACTTATATAGTCATAAGGACTATAAAGGGACTCGGTCTTTCTCACTTATATCTAGTCAAGTCAAGTCAAGTCAGCGAGTCAGTACAGACTGAGAAACGCTTGGGTACTTAGTGTCGTGCGGTCCGGTGGGACAGGTAGTGGTTGAGGGTCTTAAGTGAGTCTGAGTGCAGGTAGCTCAGCCACTACGGTAGGTCGGTAGAGTAGGAGACAACTGGGGAAAAGGAGGACGGGGGTTAAGGAGGGTCGTAGTCTCAGAAAAGGTTACTCAGTTAAGAAGCGTACTCCACCGGTTTCATGACCTCAAAGTCGAAATCGTAGTAGGGGAGGTTTCTTATGGGTCCCGACTAGAGGAAATCTTACCTGACCAACCTAGAGGAACGTCAGGTTCCCTGAGAGCCCTCAGAAGAGGTTGTGGTGTCAAGTTTTCGTAGTTAAGAAACCGCAAGTCGTAAGAAGTGTCAGGTCGAGAATGTAGGTATGCACTGGTGTCCTTTTTGGTATTCGCAACTGATCTACCTGGAAACAACCGTTTCATTGTAGAGACGAAAAGTTGTACGATAGATCCAACCAGTATTGAAAAGAAGGTTCCTTATTCGTAGAATATTAAAGTACCGACGTCAGTAGTAGACGTCACTAAAACCTCGGGGGGTTTTTACTTCAGACTGTGACAAAGGGGTAGATAAAGGGTACTTCACTACCCAGGTCTACGGTACTAGAATCAAAAGACTTTCAACTCGAAATTCGGTTGAAAAAGTGAGAGGAGAAAATGAAAGTAGTTCTCCGAAAACTCAAGGAGAAGTGAAAGATGGTATTCCCACCACAGTAGACGTGTAGACTCCAATAACTATAAAGAGGACCGTTAGAACTAAGATTGAACACGAAGAAGGTCAGGTCGCAAAGAGTACTACATGAGACGTATCTTCAATTTATTCGTCCCACTGTTATATGTCGGAACTGCATGAGGAAAAGGATAAACCTTGGTCAGACAACAAGGTACAGGTCAAGATTGACGACGAAGGACTGGACGTATATCCAAAGAGTAGTAATCCATAATTAATTAAGGTATTACCACGATTTAAATAAAGTTGAAACCTGATCATAAAATTCTTATTATACTCGAATAAATTCAGGACCCTTTACTTAGAGAGACGGAATATAATAAAGACACTAATTAACCCTCATTTTCACCCCAACACCGTACAAAACCAAAGGAATGGATATATAGGAGAAACTTTGTCATAGATCTAAAGGTGACATTGATGAAGAGAAAAAGTCTTACGTCAGGTGTCATTGGATCTGTATGTTACGTTCAGTCGGTACTCTACGAGGTTTGAACCAAACATAAACCCTCGGACTTTATACCTATGTCCGTTAAAAAAAGAGAATCAAAGACAAAGGGTGTATTATTAATATATAAGTATTCTTTTTAGTTTGAAAATTTTATAAATTTTCAATGAGAAATCTTCTCGTCGTTCAGTAAAGAGGTCAGATTACCCTTACCCCATCCCTTCCACCACTCTTCTCGACACAGGTGAAACTGAAGAAAGACGTTGTACTACTTCAATGTCTTCATTAGTTCCGTGTTTAAGTTTGACTGGATACACTTTACACGAGAGAACCAAACTCAGTCTTAGACGTACACATTGTCGCAGGTGATATTGAATTTACGCCACTACGACCTCTTGGTAATATCTAAATGGGTTCTTAATCTTCGTACTCAAAACTCCAGTCAAGTTACAACTCGTAGGACAACTCACCTTAAGGAAAGACGTCTCTATGTTCCTAAATTCAAAGTCACAAAGAGGATGGAACATTAGATACATAGGTTCCCTCAGAGTCTGATAAGTCTACGGTCTATCCCTCTTTCTATTATTTCTTATTTCTGAAGAATTTTTAGGAACGGACCTTCACTGTCAACAGTAAAGATCGGTGTCAAATAACAGTCTTGGACCTGAGAACCGTTATTGACTTCCGTATCTTCGGACTCTTTACACCAGAAACTGACCCTTTGGTAACAAAAATCGTTCCTGATGTGTGATACCTTTCACTTTGGGTTTATAAACCTCCTCACAAGTAGAGATTGTGTTGTCAGTGAATTGATAGACTTGGAATTGTAAAATCCAATTCAAATCCAATTTTACCCTATTTATTATTTGTCGGACTTATAGATGACACTACTATTTTAGTACGTTACGGACTTTGAGAAACATTAAATTATGAGTACAGTGATCTGTTAACGTGTAATAAAGATTATTTAGGATACATATAGAAATAATTTGTTAACAACTATATATGTAATATTGATCAATCGATAATGACTACGTAAAAGTTGCATTACGTCCGACGAAACACAACTTATAAAACAGTATCATGTCATGCTTTCATGTAGTTTAGGAAACGTTGTCGTGAACAAGCATAGTATCACTTACGGTTTGTTCATTTGTTTGTTTAATTTTTTTTTTTTGGGATGGTATCTCTTAAATAGTTTCCCTTAAACTTCTTCTCTTATCTAAATAAAAACTGGAACTCTTTGGGTATCTGACACGTACTGTGTGTTTGTTAACAACACGAAAGGATTGCTATTAATTATCTTAATTTAGAAGAAAAAGTAATGGAACAACTGTTATTTCGTTGTTGTTTATTCTCGGTTTATATAAAGGTAAGTTACTTTTTAAAGGAAAATCCCGTACCCGGTACACCAGACTTGATTCCCTATGTCAATAAGTCTCTACAATATATAATAGGAGGAGACTCTATGTAAAACTATTATAGACCGGTATTTTTCCGTGTACTTAACTAATGTTCAAGTCTAAACAAACAAATCATCTACTAGCCTTGGTGACTGAGTTTGACCCAGTAAAATCTCACAATGTGATATTCTTCGACTGACTCAGAATTTGAGGTTTGAGAAGTGTTTTCTGGACAATTTTGTCCCTTTGTACGCACCTTTGTTGTTAAAATTTTTTAAAAATAAAAATGAAATAAAATGAAATGTTATGACATAACCAAAACGGTATGTAACTGTACTTAGGCGGTGCCCACATGTACTCAAGAGTTAGTACTTGGGGGGAGAGTGGAGGGTGGGGTATAGTAGAGAGACCTAGTAGGGTCACGTGGTCGGGGTTCGTAGGACATAGGACATAGGCTGTATCTGACCGCTAAGTAAAGAATGTACTATCATGTGTACAAAGTTACGGTAAGAGGGTCTAGTAGGGTGGGATAGGGAGAGGGAGTCTCAGGTTTTAAGGAGACGGTAGAATCCTGGTGGAGGAACCTTCGTTGTCAAAAAAAAACAAAAAAAAATTTAAATTTTAAGTTGTGTTTTGTGAGTATCTAACTGACAACATACGGACCATCAGTTCGGTTTTCAAACCACACTAATAACAAGTCAACGACCCAACACAGACTGAGACGCTAGGGTTCCTGACGTTATCCGGTCCGAAGGGACAGGAATCCGGTCCGAAGGGATAGGCAATCGGAGAGGACCTCGACGAGTTTGAGTACAGGTAGTTCAGTAGGTTGATAGAACAGGAGACAACATGGGAAGAGGAGGACGGAAGTTAGAAAGGGTCGTAGTCTCTGAGAAGGTTACTCGACCGAGAATCGTAGTCCACCGGTTTCATAACATCGAAGTCGAAGTCGTAGTTAGGAAGGTTACTTATAAATCCTGACTAAAGGAAATCCTACCTGACCATTAAGGAACGACAAGTTACCTGAGAGTCCTCAGAAGAGGTTGTGGTGTCAAGTTTTCGTTAAGAAGTTGTGAGTCGAAAGAAATGTCAGGTTGAGAGTATAGATACGTACTGGTGACCTTTTTGGTATCGAAACTGATCGATCTGGAAACAACCATTTGATTACAAATACGAAAAATTATACGACAGATCCAACCAGTATTGAAAAGAAGGTTCCTCGTTCCTAGAAAATTAAAGTACCGACGTTAGTGTCGGACGTCACTAAAACCTCGGGTTCTTTTACAGACAGTAACAAAGGTAAAAAAGGGGTTGATAAACGGTACTTCACTACCCTGACCTACAGTACTAGAAGTAAAAAACTTACGGTTCAAAATCTGGTCGATAAAGTGAGAGGAGAACGTGGAATTAGTTCTCCGAGAAATCAAGGAAAAACGAAAGACGGTATTCCCATCACAGTAGACGTATAGATCCAACAACTATAAAAAGGACCATTAAAACTAAGGTCGAAAACGAAGTAGGTCAGACCGTAAAACGTACTACATGAGACGTATATTCAATCTATTCGTCATACTGTTATATGTCGGACTACATGAAGAGAGGGTCAATATTCGGTCAAGTAACAAAGTACGGACCAAGAGTGACAACGAAGAACTGGATGTATGTCCTCCATCCATTCCACCAAACCATAAGGGTAGAGAAATTCTTAAAAGGTGTCAAATAACACTAGGTGTGTCAGTTTCCCCAATCGTTTCAGTTACTTCGTCTTCCTCTACAAAAGACCTTGAGAGAACGAAAAAGATACTAGGTTCTCTACAACCGTTAAACTAGAGACCAAGGAAATGGAAAAGATTTAGGTCGAACTTGTAGACCTTCAAGAGCCAAGAGTATGACAACTTCTGATCGAACCTCCCAGAACTCGTAATGAAACGATCGTACCACACCATTCATCGGTAAATATGTTACTGGAACTGTAAATAACTCACGGAGGATAAAAGATCTATAACAAGATGTACCATGAAAGTACAAAAGAAGATCCTTAAATATCAAAATCCAGATATAAATCCAGAAATTAGGTAAAACTCAACAAACATATACCTTACTTCACTCCCAGACTGAAGTAAGAAAACGTACGTCTTATATTTCAGAGTAAATAAGTTTGTTGTCAACATCCTCCATTTACAAACAGAACACGGTACAAAGGGTCTCGTCTGGAACTCTACTACAAGTTTGTAAAGTAATTCCATAACGAGTGAAGTACTCTTCTGTCACTCCCTCACTACCTTCGTCCTACTTTTCTCTATTCTTTGATGTGTCCAACGTTGAACTTCCCTTGAATGTCGGACTCAGACGTGGAAGTCCCCTTAAGACCTCCCGTTTACTGTCGAACGTCCAACGGTGGAAATTCCGTTTCCGAAAGAATGAGGATCACAGTCCTAATGGGAGTCCGAATATATCTGAGGTTCCGTGAAGGTCAATAGACCGATCCATCCGTCTTACAAGGTCATCGAGTTCCCGACGGAAGACTTCTCTTAAAGACTACGTCTGATAAAGTTCGGTTCTATATTCTCGACCTCCTACCGATGGGATGGGTACTTTCTTTGGGCTCCCTTAGACACGTCTTGTGGTTGTTACAAGTAAAGTTGTAGTCATGGAAGTGAATCATTTCTCCCTATCCTTTCGATCTTTCCACCTTATTGCGAGATTAACTGTACTGATTATTGACGATGTCGAGTTTTATTTGGGCAGACACCGAGATATCGAACACAAAACCTTTCAATACCCTGTGCACCTTTCTTACACCATCCACCTTACACTGTAAAATCGTCCAATTTCACTCCACCCGTGTATGACCAATGATGTCATGGTGAATCTCAGGAAGACACTGGTGGGGGGGTTATAAGGGGAGTTTTTTTTTTTTCTGACCATACTTCACTACTTCTGAACTTAATCTCCTCTATAATGTCCAATAAAAAATTTACAAGTACTAGAAAGTTGTTCAATTAGGGGATGAAGTGTCGTATAAATTTTTTATTAAGTTTTACTAATTTCTTGATTCCATTCGTGATTTTGACATTTTGAGAATCTATACGTCTACTACGGTGAGAATACCGTCTTTCGTGTCTCCTTGATTTCTCAGAACTACTTGTATTTTCTCCTCTACTTTTTTGAGAATCTTCTTTTATATTCTCATTTAGAAACTTAAACCGTTGTCAAAGAACCTATACTGTAGTTTTTGTGTTCCTTATCTTGATTTTTATCTATTTAACCTGAAGTAGTTTAAATTTAAGTAAATACAAAGTTTCCTGTCAGAGTTCTTTCACTTTTGTCCCTGAAGGGACCACCAGGTCACTAATCCTGAGGTGTGAAGGTTACGTGCCCACGTCCAAGCTAGGAACCAGGTCCTTGATTCTAGAGAGTAGAGAGTACGGAGTATTGTACCGGTTTTTTTTTTTTTCTCTCTTTCACTTTTGTGTTGAGTTTCTTACCCCTTTCATAAACTTTTAATGTATAGACTATTTCCTGAACAATCTTATGTGTTTTTTGTGTTCAGTTATTACTTTTCTGTGTGTGTTTAATAATTATCGTTAATACTTTACCCTTTTCCTAGACCTTCTTGTAAAAAGATTTCTTCTATAATTTTACGGGTGATTCGTGTACCTTTCTACGAGTCGTAGTGACCAGTGTTTAGGTTTCGTGATACTCTATTGTACGTGAACGATCCTATCGAAATTATTTTATTTTTAAGAATAATCACTCCTACACCTTTAGTCTTTGAGTATAAGACGACCACCCTTACATTTTATCGTTTTGAGGATACCGTTTAATAAACCGTCAGGGAGTTTTCGATTTGTCTCTCAGTGACAAACTGGGTCGTTAAGATGAAGATCTATATATGGGTTCTCTTTACTTTTGTATACGGGTGTACTTTTGAACATGTACTTACAGGTTTCGTCGTAATAAGTATTACTGGTTTTACATCTTTGTCAGTGGTACCTATTTGTTTTATACCATATGGGTATATTACCTTATTGAGAGTCCGTATTTTTATTTGTTTTATGACTATGTATGATGTCGTACTTACGTTACCAGAATTACTTATAAACATAGGGGAATTTTGACTATACAACTTTAAGATTCAAGGTTTTCACTACTATACTCATCCACCGCTAATCTAGTACTCCCACTTCGGAGTACTTACCCTAATCACGAGAATATTTTCTCTAGGGAGTTTCGAGGGATCGGGGAAGGTCGTCTATTCCTATTCACTCTTCAGAAGTTGGGAGTTCTTCCAGGAGTGAGTATGAACGACCATGGAACTAGAGTCTAAAGGTCGAAGGACTTGATATTCTTTGTTTACAGACGACAAATATTCGATGGATTACACACCATAAATATCGTTGAGTTTGTAAGATTCTGTTAGTTACTCGGAACTTTTGTCATACGATTCACTTTCTTCGGTCTGTATTTTATAGTGAATAATATACTAAGGTAAATACTTTATAGGTCTTATCCACTCGGATATCTTTGTCTTTCTAATCACAAACTGAGTCTGACCGTCCTTTTCCTCTTGACTACTGTCGATATCCTATACCCCAAAGATTTAGACTAGTATCACTACCAACATGTCACGACACCTATATGATTTTGGAGGTGTGACAGGTACTCACTTAACAGACCATACACTCAATATAGTTACTTTTACACTCTCCTTTTCTCTGGTATCATTATTCTTCGGATGGTTATCATTACTATCATGATTATTTAACATTCAGAAGAGTGAATATTTATAGATCTGACTATCGGACCTTGACTTCTTCATTTCGTAAGTAGATTCCAGAACGACCGTCCACAAAGTACGAGGAAGTTCCGATGAAGTGTCAATACCCACTCCGAGGACAATGTCTCGACCGAACCCAAACCCTTTACGAGTAACTCTCATCAATGAGTTGTCGGTCCTCCAACCCCGCTAGAGTCCCATCGTGGACGGAATGGGTACCACTAACACACGTTGCACGTGAAACACCCCGTTTCACTTAGGATCTTCGACTCACAAACTTTCTCGAGACAGGGGAACAGTGGACGACCGGGTGAAACGAGAAACCTACGTGCCTGACCTCCGTCCCTCTGGAACAAACTCGGTGAGGAACTCGTCCCTCTGGGTCATACACATCAAGGTCATCGCCTGATATCTAACTTCCGCTGAAGAACGCTTTAGTCGTCCCGCCCGTCGACTTCTCGTACTCTTATAACACGTAAACATTTATAAACTCGTGTAGACGAATCGAAGAAGGGTCTTTTGGTGACCCTTTTGGGCGGAACGGAACACGGTACGTTACGACAACGGGACGAGATTAACAGTTTAGACAGCTCACAAAAAGAGTACGTGTGTTTTTAATTTGTAGCGAGAGGAGTAAGTACTAATTAAGTCGACGTCGCGACGTGACACAGTGTGACGTAGAAAATTTCATTAACAATTTAAGATGGAGTATTAGCCTCGTCAAAATTAATTGAAAAACAGTCAATTAGAAAAAAAGGAGTACGTAAAAGGTACAGATCCCACTTATGACGGCCAGAGACGGGTCCCCAAACGTTGGGGAGCCATACTTATCGAATTTGGGATAATCACGGCTACCCGCACGGTGCACGCCCACCTCTCTCCTCCGGAGAGTCCGAGGTAAGACGAGACGAAAGGACTCGGACCGACCAAACCAGCAAACGTAATTTGTCGAGGAGGTATCACTCGAGCAAATGCACGACGTTTCAAGTCCGAGCGAAAAGAGAACGAGGATCTTATACAAGAGACACAGGTCCTCTCTCTCTCGTGTGTCTTTACTTTTTCCATCTACACGTCCTATTCTCCCTTCTCTGGGTTTGACCTTACATCTCCTTTGGGTCCCGTTCCTTACCCAGGACAATTCATAAGACCTCACTAAGAGGGAAAGTCTCATTCGGGAAGGAAGGGAAGAAGGAAGGAAGGTGGTTTCGACTTCTCATTCCTATGACGGAGATCACAGAGACTGGAACAGTAAGAATGGTCTCAGTGTAAAGTGTATAAATTTGAAAAAAAACATATCAAGTTTACGGTTAATATGGATGGGAAGTTGAATACCGAGACGGACGGGTAATGAAAATAGAGAGTTTACTATAATGGGTACACACGTATTGTATCGTTTAGGTTAAGGTATAATTTGTCGTGTGTAAGTCCGTCAAAAGAGAGAGCGTTCCCCGGACACAAATTTCCGTTAACACAAAATCGAAAAGACTTTAAAATTTGTTTACACGTGTAGACACATTATCACGGTGATGAGGACGATGAAGATCGTTTCCTCAGTGAAAACATATAAATGTCCCATATAAAAAGTCCTATACCGTAGTCAAAGAGTCAAAATTTTACGTATGCCTTTTTTTTTTATTTATTTTATTTTACGTATGCCAACTCCTTTATCCTTGACTATTAAGGACACAATCCTAGACTACGATTTTACGACTCTCTCAGTTATTTATGTGGTCTACACGTTTTACGATCAATCCCATAAATTTGTCTTGCACCAGTTTGGGAGTTTCTCCCTGATATGAGTGAGACACCTGTAAACACGACTCCACAGTGGTATGACTTAAACAATTAATTGGACAAACCAGGTCTCAACTGGACTTTCTGACTCATATCAAGTCTATTTTCAACACGGTTTCTCAAAGGATGATTCTTTATGTAATCTTTTATCGAAATCCTGTTTCACATTAAACATACTTCACGAAACTAGAATCTTTCTAATTCTTTCTTACACCCTAAGTCCCAGATACGAGTTTAGGATTCATACATTAAACGTCCCATACCTGTTTGTTCATCGAATAAGGGAGAGTCAGTATAGATTTTACCCCTAATGTTATAAGAGATGTAATGCGACAAAAGACTACTGATTTTTAGAAAAAATATCTTTACACCAACTAATTATTATGAAACAATCAAAGATGTCATATCGTTCCACTATACCAATATATATGCACACGTAAGAAAAAATATAAGAACAGGTGATACCAAATAGGGTCCTATAACTTATATCAAGGGAAACCCTATGTCATCCTGGAACAACCAATAGGTAAGATATATATTATCAAACTTAGATGGTTAGAGTTTGAGAGGTAGAAAGGGACTGAGTGGGGGAAGGAGGAGCCGTTGGTATGTCTGTGTTTGAGAGACACAGATATTCGGACAAAGACAAAGTATCTATCCAAGTAAAAACAGTATAAAATCTAATGTACATATTCATTACAGTATACCATAAACAGAAAGAGAGAGACGGAATGAAGTGATCATACTATTTTACTTAAAAAATTACATAAATTATATCACACTTAAGAGTTATTTTATCGTCACTACTACTACTACTACTATTTCCAAACACGAAAAGAGACACGGACTATATTTTAGGAAATGTATAAGACGTGTATTTAAGACACTGTTCATGAACCACCTAGATCCACTTAGTTAAACCACTAGACGGGAGGCAGAAAGAATGTCTCCCTTCGAGGAAGGACATTCAAGAACATCCTGATCAAAGTATAGAACAAATCGAACATAGAGGGTACCGGGATTGTGTTACAGAAAAAACACAATCCATACACAAATTATCTGTCAACGACTCAACATTGACTTAGGAGTAAAAATATGAAAATGAGTAAGTTGTTATAAGTCATTTAGTATAACAACTTTCGGTTTATTTTGTACCGAGGACAAGACTCAGTTCGTACCAAGGTACGGTCATAGGAACGGACCTCGTAAGGTACC
This sequence comes from Capra ibex, assembly GCA_006410555.1. Lineage (NCBI taxonomy): Eukaryota > Metazoa > Chordata > Mammalia > Artiodactyla > Bovidae > Capra > Capra ibex. The sequence continues at coordinate 45,352,525 of SJYO01016970.1, read as the reverse complement.
TGTCTTCTCGGACCACCCGATATCAGGTACCCTAGTGTTTCTAAGCCTGTACTGACTCATTGTGTTTGTGTATGTGTGTGTGTGTGTGGACAAAGTCTTAACTCCCTCAATAATGGATGTATCTGTTTATTAATATCTTGACACACCTCACGTCAGTAAGACGGAGGACCTCGACCCCTTTAGAAATGACTCTTCGTTCTCGTGGACTCGGAACTTATTCGTCCTCAAAATGTGTTTAACTCAGATTCCATTCTAGTAAGTTCTATTAGTTTCATCTTGTTATGTGTATCTCATCTTAGTACTTTGTCGGTTTCGTGTACGTCCTTTGCCACTCTCCACGGTACACCAACCTAAACCCATGTGTCTCCAAAGTAGGATAATCGGACAAAGATATTAAGTATACGAGTTCACTTCACTTTCAGCGAGTCAGCACATACTTATGACCTCACCCATCGGATAGGGAAGAAGTCGTCTAGAAGGGTTAGGTCCTTAACTTGACCCCAGAGGACGTAACGTCCGCCTAAGAAATGGTTGACCTGTATATGATTTTTAGATACTTTAAGAAACTGAACCTACTCACTAACAACGTAACGTTTGTCACCACCAACACCTTCTACCCCTCTCCCCCTTTTTACGTTTGGTTCACGGTTACAAGAACCACTTACGAAGTCTCCATTCGTGATCCATCACTCCCGTCTACTTACATTTCTCACTGCCGACTACATCTGTCCGATACCCTGTCAGACCTCTATTGAAACGGTAAACGATAGGTATTTTTTAGTTAAAAATAAAGGAAATCAATTAGGAAATCAACACACACATACACCCGCCTTTACTTGGAATTAAGATGAGGATTACACCAACTCTTTAGGTCGAGTGACAAACACGAAAGGGTCTTGAGAGAATAAACGAGAAACACAAGTTCATGTTTCATCTCACCGAGATTAGGTTAAAACTAAACCTTCGGTTCATACTACCCTCACATCTACAGTGTCGTTACACGGGTTTAAATGAAATAAAAACTTTACAGCACTTATACGACGAATCTTAATAAGTAGCGACCATAAGTAAAAGGATGTATCCTCATAAAATACTAAGATAAAGAATTAAACACTCAAGATTACATTTTACACGACTACATAGTTGAAATAATTATATACTAGGGCCCTCGGTATATGAAATTATACGTTATTAAAGATTTGTATAAATTTTTATGTAAACGTCTTCTGATGTATTTTGATAATATTGACAATTTAGTTATGAGTTGTTATAAAATTAAAGATCTTTAAGGGGTACTCCTCTGGTAAGTAAAGAACAATTATCTCTGTCCCTTATATACAATTTCTGAATAAAAAGTATAAATTAAAGTTTATTTAAATCGATATGGTATTTTATTGTTTATTAAAACCTCAATTAAATATTGATGTTACTCAACTGGCCATTTTTAAAATCTAACGATTTAAATATCAAAAATAGTCTTACTTGTAAGAAGTAAAAACACACATTATATTTGATTTCCGTTTGTGTATATTTCGTCTTAAATCATAAAAAATAACATACGTTCTTAAATATAACTTAGGTAATTTTTAAAAAAAATTACAATTTAGAAGTACTGGACGGAACTGAAGTTAAAAAGGAAAATCGAATAATTTGTTCAGTGAAATTAATATTAACTTTTCTTATTTATTTTAAAACGATCCAAACACCTCCTAAGACCTAATACCGGTATAAACTAGACTGGGGTTTGAGTTATTTTAATAATTAATGATTCTTCCCTAGGGGTTCCTGAAGGAAAATCTTAACTTTCGGGTACTTCAAGTCTTCATGAAACATTAACCTATAAAGGTTTGATTATAATTTATCGTTTAGAAATTAATCACACGTATTTTAATTTTAAATGAATGTCTCATAATTTGACCTTAAACTTCAAGAGTATTGGATTTGGTTATACTTCGACTCTTTAAGTTAAAGTGTCAGAGAAAAAACAAGGTTGTATATTACACGAAATAAAAAATAACAATAAGGTAAATCGTCAAGAAAAATTTCGTTTCAAACACCTTGTTAGGATTTTAATACTTCTTTCTATTAATTCGTTTTGATAATTTTCTCGATGGTCCAATTTTTATCTGTTGTTTTCCTTATATCAAATAATATATAATTTATATATAACATACATTGGTGAAAATGTAATTTTACGAAATCTCGACTTTCTGGAGTCAAATCTTAGACCCCGGGGTATGTAAGTTTACCCGATTCAAACCCCGTTATTATAGTGAAAACGATATAGGATTTGAAGTCTTAAGTTGAAGATAAATGGGATAATCTGTGTATATCACTAACTTTTCTACGGCCTGAAGGTTTTTTTTTGTGGAGAAAAGCATAACTAATTTTCACATACTCGGTAACGATAGATTTTCACAGTCGGTTTTAGTTTTGTCTGTCGGTTGTTTTATCTCGCGGATAACATTCTCATCTTTACCTAAAGTCTTAGTTGTCATTTATTTGATACCACGACGGAAGCAGACATGAGGTGACCTCTATGTCAAACGTCTTAAAAATGACCGTGAGACGGTATGAATAAAAGTAAATAGACGGAGTTTCGTGGTAAAGTTTTTCACGTTTTCGTACAACAACTATTTCATCTAACAAATATCGACTTAACTTTTAAAGTCTTGTTGTGCAAAACATTATTTCAACCCCCTCCCTCCGGGTCCTTCTGACGTCGACGTCGAAAAACTTTGGATACAGTTGTAGTGACGATCTTTACCCTTCTACACAATAAAACGGGATGTTTTAAATTATTCGTTTAGAAATATTTGACATAATTCACTGTTCATAATGGTTTTCGGTATTTCAGATGACTCAGAAATAAATGACTTTGCGAAAGGGTCGTGTAACAAGGGTATAACGTCCGAGGAAATATCACAACACAAACATTACGCGAATCGCTGAGTCCCCACTAAAGTTACTATCATTTAGGACCCGGTTACTCAGGGGTACACATGGTATCATTAAAATTATGAAGACGACAATTCAGGACAACCCATATTTAAATTCATGGTTGAAATCAACGACAACGAAGTGACAAAAAAAAAAAAAAAAAAGAACACCGACGAGAACGTCTTCGTATCGGTTATCGATACCTTTCTTCTCTTTACGAATTTGCTTACTGCTAATCTTCTTCTCTCTGTCCTGTAGAAAGAGATATATCAATTCATAGTATCGACTACATTAAATACATGAGGTAAGTTATTCACTAACCATACTTGTAAAGTCTTTTTTTTCACAAAAGACTTTTGTTATTGGAAGGATTTCCCAAGGGGTCTAGCGATCCTAAGGAACTTTACAGTGAATCTTAAGAACCCCCCCTTTATACAAGACACCAGGTCACATAAGTCATTTTTTACACTCTAATTCGTTTCAATCTAAAGAATCTACAAAACCAGAAAAGACACGTTGTACGGTACAGTCAGATGTTCTTCTATAAGGTAGAGGGATGTATAAAAGGGTATTTTTTTTACGTGTTTGGATAACGTGTGGACACCTTGTGGTCCACAAGACAATATTAGTCGTCCTTTACGACCCAATCGGAAGATTATGTAAATTATGTGACCCTAAATTCGTTTGGAAAACACAGATTTAAGACTCGCAAATCCTTCTAGTCACTGATCGTATTCTATAAAACATTTTGAAACAACTCATTTAACTACTCAAGAACTTACTTCCGATAAAACTAGTAATTACTCCCGTATTGTTCGATTGACCACCATAGTAAGACAACTACTTAGGTTACTGAACATGGTCAAAATTCCCGATACAACTAAATAGAACGGAGTTCCCCAAGAGTCCACCATGATCACCACTTCTTGAGAGGAGGATTACATCTTGACTTTCTGCACCTAAACTAGGAACCTACCCTTTTAAGGGACCTTCTTCCGTACTTGGGTGAGGTCATAAGTACGGACCTCTTAAGGTATCTGTTTTCTCGGACCACCCGATGTCAGGTATCTGAGCCTTTCTCAGCCTGTGCTGACTTCGCTGAATCGTGCGTGTATACGTAGAGGGGACAACAGAAAATCTTTAGACTAAGAAAGTGTAAATACGTACTAGATGCGGGGGAGGTGGGACTTGATATCCTGGAAAATCTTAAAGAAAACTCAAAAAAATTTTAATGAGAATCCAAAATTGAGAATAGAAAGAGAAACTACAAGAAGTTAAAACGATGTTGAATAGAAATGATTGGATTCTAGGGAAAAGAATACCTCAAAAAGAAAATAGAAAATACTCTACAAAGTCAATAGTGAATAAGTTTATATAAATAGGAAAAACTAATAATAAAACAAGAGTCACAAGATAATAGACAAACAACTGAAAAAAATGAAGTTAAAAGATATAGTAAATTCAAATGAATTTTTAAAAACAAGGGAAATAAAAATAGTTCACGGAAGTTAAAGTTGAACTAAAAAGTCCTGTTATTAAATATGAATCTGATATGAGTAGGACTAATCTGAACGGTCTATTTTATATCTTGTGGGTCAATTTAAACTTAAAGTCTATTTGAGACTGATGAAAAAAATCATATTTAACCGGTTTTACCACATTCAACATTTCACCCTGTATGAATTAATTTTAAAAAAAGTAAATAGACTTTAAGTTTAAATTGACCTTTAGGAGATAAAAATAAACGATTTAGACAAAGGAGACAAAGATGTTGGATTTGTGGTCAAAGAAGAAAAAACGAAGGTACTAGTCATTTTAATAGAGATCTTGAGGGTAAAGAATCACAGTTATATAATAAACAGTTACTTACTTACCGATATTTAGTAATTATACTTAAAAAGTAAACAGTTACTTACTTACCGATATTTAGTAATTATACTTAGAGATATTTTGCTCTAAGGACTACACAACTTTTATCTTATTGGTTTGAGACCTTAGTTAATTCATACGATAAGTCTTTTTGTTACCAGACTAAAAGTCCCCAAAATCCTTACGAACAGACTTAGTATATCTTTTTATGGTGGACGACACTCTTTACCTAGAGGTTTACATATTACAGAGTTTTTGTTATCTTAAAATAACGAAGCATTGTATTGTTAGGACTCACCTATTTTTCAGTTCGTAAAATCCGTTGATTTATGAACCCAAAAACAAGGTGTGGATATCAAATGTCGGTGGTACTAATGGAGGTAGGGTCAGTCGGTCTTTTCCCTCATTTCGGACCTTCTTGTACGTACTTTAAAAGATCTTTTATTTCGGACTTTCACTATGTATAGTACAGACAAGTATGAACCAATCAACCGTAAGTTAGCGTATCGGTACAGATTGATGTTCTCACAGATATTTACCATTGGGTCGAGAGGGGTCCTTCTTCTCCTCATCTACCTAAAGTTACTCATCGATCTTAAACACTAGTATGTGTGTCACGAAGTTCACTCCGTACCGAAACGATTTCTTCATGTCTTGTTTGAAGGACCTATTACGAACTCTTATAAACTAAAAAGACCTTAAGTATTGTTAACCTAAAAACGAAGTAGACATTCATAACACTTATACTAACTTATCGTGTCCACGGAGGTCCTTCTTTCATTTTATTTTGTTTTTAAAATTGTAAAGTAACGGTAAAGGGTTCTAAGTTCCTTATTTGTCTAGTATAAAAGATGAAACTATGAATTGTCTAATTAATAATTCTACTTAGAGGTAATACCAAACTCTTTTTGTTCCACCAAAATACACCTTATACCTATTTGGTAATTTGTTTCGTCTGATTCCTTCAGACGGTTCCATACACTTGTGGAGAAATCGTCTACTTAGCCTTTAAAGACAAACGGCTCGACAGTTGTATGGGGGAGAGGATTTATGATTAACGAATTGTTTGTTCTATAATTCTAGAAATTTTATTCACAAAGAAACAGTATATACACATAAATATTTGTATCTTGCCTTTAGAGATGTACGTTTTATAAATCTCAATCTACGACAACATCCATTAATCACTTTTTCTGACATACAAAAGAGTAGGTGGACGACCATCTTCGTCTACCATCGAATAAAGACGGGTACACTGGATGTCTAAGAAGTCCAAATGGTTTTATGATACTGATACCATTATCGTAACAAGAGAAGGGTCCATACTAATCCTAAGACCACATATATTTGTCAGACTAAAGGACGGAACGGAGTGGTTGGAAAAATCTCCTTCACTTTTATCTATCCCATACCCAGAATGGTGGACTTTTCGTCGAAAATTACTATGAAAGTTTTCGTATTGAAAGGGGTTGCTATTGTAAATATTAAAAACTACCTTTCTTCCGATAATAAACGTCAGAATGTTAATTTCTCTTATAAAACCTCAAATATAGAACAAACTAAAATCGTTTTTTTTTTTTTTTTTTGTCAGGGGTCCATCTTCCCCTAACAGTGGGATCGGTAATACTGGACATAGGTCCAAAAAACGTAATGACTAATAAATCGAGAAATAAGAAAATATTCTTTGGTCACATATGAAATATTAAAATAATCGTATAATCTCTTTTGTTCTAGATTAATAAGTCATATAACTAAACTTATTAATATACTTTGATATTTTAATAAATTTAAATTAATAAATAAAAATAATAGGAACGGGTCAAGACTTTTACACTCAAATTTTTCCACTTTACTTTTTACTTTTCCTGTAAAATACGTCGTAGACGAATTAGAATCTTGATTTTACACAATTACTTTGATTATCCTATTTTTCTTAAGTACTTTTCTACGATCTGACATCAACATTTTATTTATAGACTACCTGGGAAAAGAAACCGGTTTGGTAACCTGATCTTCTCCTATGTTGGTAGAGTTCGGACGATCTCGGGACACCCGAGTCTATCATTTCTTAGACGAACGTTACGTTCTCTGGGACCAAACTAGGGACCCAGTCCTTCTAGGGGACCTCTTCCCTTACTGATGAGTAAGGTCATAGAACGGACCTCTTAAGGTACCCGTCTCCTCGGACTACTCGATGTCAGGTACCCCAGTTTTTCTCAACCTGTGTTGACTCTCTGACAGTGAAAGTAAATACAAAGGACGTAACTGTTCGTCCAAGAAATGGTCCACGGTGTACCCTTCGGGAAGTGAAAGTGTCAAGTCTATTAACGGTTCAGTAATATTCCTCTCGAACAGAGAAGAATCTCCTGATAGGGTCTTATAAAAAGAAAAACTGGAGTCGGAGTGAATTACAATTGAACAAAATTTGAAACGGTACTGAGAACTCAAGTAAATTTTCTCAAGTAAATATACACCGTTCGTCTTGAACTTTACAAAAAAGGATTCGAGAAGGACTACAGATCTTTACACCAATCAGGTTTTAATATGAAAAATATGTTAAAAATTTTGAAGTCAAAAAATATTACGTAAATATTTGGTCCGAAAGCCAAAGGTAAGAAGGTGATTAATTCTTCATATATTCGTCGGTTTTTCAACTTATTTAGTTCTTTAAGACCAATGCACATAGCTTCCGAGTACTAAGTGAGAATGTCCTGGTCACGAGAGGAGACGGACTTTGGGACCTGTATAGGTACCCGGAGGAGAACTTTACCTGTATAGTTTATAGCAAAAATTTTACCGATAAAATATTCGAACTTTTGTCATCACGTTATATAAAACCCCTTTTTTTATTACACCTTTTTTTGGTTTCATAACAACAATATTAATTTACATTCAAATTAATTAACATATGATTTACGAAACTCTAAAGTTTTCGGAGTGTGAGTTTCCACCGAAGACCCTGGTCTGTGTCCTCGTTATTTACCCTCGAACGATCTTTGAGTCTTAACCTCGAGGTGAGGTCTAATAAATTAACTTAAAAGTAAAATCATTCTAAGAACTCTATAATTATACGTGGAATTTGAAATTCTCTCTGAAGGAACATCGAGTTTGTCATTTTTTAAACGAGTACTCCGTCCTCTGGTCTCAAACTAGGGACCCAACCCTTCAAGGAGACCTCTTCCCTTACCGTTAGGTGAGGTCATAAGAACGGACCTCTTAAGGTACCTATCTCTTCGGACCGCCCGATATCAGACACCCCAGCGTTTCTCAGTCTGTGTTGACTCTGTGATTATGTGTCATTTGAAATTCTTCTTGATTTTTCGTTAGGATTCTTCACACATCACATACTACTAGAGTCAAGATGTCTATTCCTTAGATCCGAATCTCTCTGTTTTAACATGTTGAACTCTTGAATTCGAGTCCAGACAAACTTCGAGTGCAAGTGTGTAAAGATGGTGTGAAAGAACGAAAGTCACGTGACATCGATCAAAAATTTCTGTTCACGTTTTAGCAACAGATAAAAAAAAAAAAAAAAAAATGATAAAAATGATCGAAAACTGAATAAGACCGTTACAAGAAGTTTTCCTGTACGTGAATGTGTTTAAGACTACTGTCACCTCGGTACGTAACGAACTCTGGTTCAAACCACCCTTCTAGTTATCGTACTTAAAAACACCGAAACGTGTCAAGATAAAAACTCACGAACCTCCTAGAATAAATAATCTCACACAAACGTCTTTGACAGTCATTTGTAGAAAAGAAACAATTATAAATTGGGTGGTTGAGAAAGTTCGAAGGTAGAAAAGGTCAGAGTGCCAGGGTGTACGAAAAATTAGGTGATTATCGTGGTTTGACAGAGGTACCACGTTATTTTCAGAAGATAAAATACTGAAGGAACTTAATGATGGGGTCGAATATTAAACGGTCTAAACAAAAACGGAAATTTAGGGAATGAAGTAACATCGGTGTACTTTTTACAATGTGGGATACGTAAAAGGAGGGGTTTGAGATTACGAATAAAAATTATATGATTATCAAGAAAGAGTCTTATTAAATCAGAGGACTGTGAGTCTGACAAAATGAGTGGTAAGTTTTCCTGAAAATCTTTGAAAGAGATATTTTATAATTCTTTATAGAATTCATCAAGATTACTAACAACTTTATATCATTTGAAATTAACGTATTACATTAACTTTTTTCAGAGGGTTTCTCAAATCCTTTTGATGGTTTTTTTTTTTTTTTTTCTAACCGATAAATCTACGAAAGATTTAAACGAAAAATTACGATGTCGTAAAAGTCTCTTTAGTACCTGCCTCAAAGGTCTTCAGTTCTCACGAAGATACACTCACCGTCAGTATTTATGGAACTGGAATAGACTTTCTTCACTTTCTCACACCAAACTCAACTTCTATTAAAATAAAAGTAACATAAATGAATTCTCGGTCTTCCACTTCTTTCCAAATCAAATGTCGAAGGACAGGATTTCTTCCCCTCTATTTGATAGTTTATACTTTTCATAGATTAGTAGTCAGGAGAAAGAAAATAGCATCGAGGTTCACAACTGTGATCGACATACACGTTCATTTACAAACCTACTTTTCCGATGCATCTTCCTTTTTTGTCATGTCTCCACTGTTACTACCCACATGAGGGGTACGGGTGTGAGTGGGATCTCTGACAGTAAAGACACTATTAACTACATGAAGGGTCACCCAGTTACAGATCCTCCTGTACCAAAGATATAATCTTAGACGGATTATGAACAAGTACTATCGACCTGTTATTTTTTCCGACTCGCGACTTCTTAACTACGAAAACTTAACACCACAACCTCTTCTGAGAACTCTCAGGGAACCTGACGTTCCTCTAGGTTGGTCAGGTAGGAATTCCTTTAGTCAGGACTTATAAGTAACCTCCCTGATTATGACTTCGACTTCGAGGTTGTGAAACCGGTGGACTACGTGACTGAGTAACTTTTTCTAGGACTACGACTCTTTCTGACTTCCGTTTTTCTCTTCCTCATCCGTTCCTACTCCACCAATCTATCTTAGTGATTGAATTATCTGTACTTAAACTCGTTTGAGGCCCTCTATCACTTCCTACCCCTTCGGACCACACGACGTCAGGCATCCCAACGTTTCTCAACCTGTATTGAATCACTGACTTGTTGTCGTTATTGTTTAGAGAGCCGAATCTTGAAAACGGGTCATACGGTCTCCTGAAACCGTTCAACATGTGTCGACTTGGTTTGTGTTTACGAGAGACCTTAAGATTGAGTCTTCAAAGTTCGGTACATTCCGTCACTTATCTTATCCCGTCACAGTTAATGAGAAGTGGTGTACATTTCGTCGACTCAATCCGATAACTTGTTTGTTATATGTCTAACTTATTGACCCCTTTTGCACAAACACTAAAGTATCGACCTATATGATTAGTCCTTTACATCTTCTTTCGACATTAGAAAAGATTTAGTAAAATCAAGATTTTATCAGTTCTCCCTGTACTTTGTAAATAAACCTTTTAACTAAGACGAATTGACCGGTGACTATATTAAAGTTAGTTTTGAAGAAAATAAAATATCTACTAAAATGATTTAATGTATAACTAGTACGTCGAATACATCGAGACCTATACATCATTTACGAGTCCTTTGTAATAAAATAACGTTTATTATCGTTATTGGTATATTCATAGTAGTATCCTAAACAGTTGTATTTTGAATAGGATTAATTATACCTTTTATAACGACAGTAGAAAATTCATTAAAACGTAGACAATACGGATTATTCTGTTTTGAGAACCTTTTACGTTACGTAAGCATTACCTTTTCCAACATTACGTACTTCCATAATAAAAGTATGACATTGTTACCTCTAAAGAGATTGAATGAATAAACTTAAATCGTAACATTATAAATAAGAAAGGTATATGTTCACATTTTACTTTGGATCTGAAAACAAAAGTTCCATACAATAATCTAATGTAGTCTTCATGAGGGTGGACCGCACGACGTCAAGTACCTCACCGTTTCTCAACTTGTGCTGACTCGTTGACTTGACTTGACTTGACTTGACTTCTAATATCTTTTAGGGAAAATTTTTCAATACTCCGTAGTTCTGAATTCCCTGTTACCTGTATCTCTAATGGTATGATTCACTCCATTCAGTCTATTTCTGTTTGTAGTGTACTATAACGAATATATACCTTAGATTTTATATTATGTTCACTTGAATAAACGTTTTCTCTTCATCTGAGTTTTGTGTATCTCTTGTTTAAATACCGATGGTTTCTCCTTTCATCCCCAGTCCCTATTTAATTTTCAAACCCTAATTGTCTATATGTAATGACATTTATTTTAACAACGGATAAATTGACCCTATATACCGTGTCCTTTGATATAAGTCATAGAACATTATTAAATATTACCTTTTCTTTGACTTTTTCGTATATATACATATGTATATACATATATATATACACATATATATATATATATATACATTTAGGGTCTAACTTAATTTCACTAGACAGTCTTCATTCAGTTAAGGGGACTTCTGTCTAGTACATAGGGTCTGAGAATTTATTAGAGATACTAAAAACTATGTTTTATAGGACATTAGTTTTTTGTTTCGTATGGTTCTTTATTCTAATTTACTGTTCTTTAATTTTCTTTATGTCTTTTATTTTTGTTAGAACATCTTTAGGTCTATCACTTCTATGACTTGTGTATACAGCCCTCGGTCGCACTCCTTAGGGTGGGTACTGTTCCAGTACGCCTTCCTTCGGACTGTTTTTCGTTCCTGTACAAGTCGAAGTCCCTAAGAGGGACCTTTAAGGACTCGTAGGTGGGGGTTCTGGTCTTAGACGGATGAAATGATACAATACGAAAGGTGGATGAAAAGACAGTAATTGTCCCCTGACAGGGGGGTGGTGGAAAAAGACCTTTTTTAATCTCGAAAATCTATTATTTAGAGGACCCGGATTATGTTCACAAAGTTAGGTTTTTGGGGAGACTACCGAAAGATCGGACGGACGTCCTGAGCATGTCGACACGTACACTAACAAACTCCGGAGGGCTGACACCCTCCGTGTCCTTCGAATTTTGTAGGATCCTTACATCCCCGAAGGCTCCTCAGTTTTAGAAATCTTATCCTGACTAATTTTCAAAGTAAACAACTCGGTTATGAACGACGGTTTAAAAGTATAGAAAATAAAAATCCATATCAACCATATATCTTTTTGTCCATCATCTGGACCAGAATCGTTGTGATCTAGAAATTCATGAAAGAAACAATATTGGGTGACGTGGAAACAAGATATCCTTACATTGAAAAAACATGAAACTCCCACTACGTCTCATTTCTTTTTTGTGAAGATCCCTTTTCCTCAAAAGACCTGTTAATAGGTCCTTCTCTCGGTATTTTTACAATTGTTCGGAGAACCGGTCTTCTATTACATTTGGTGGACTCTGGAAAACATATACCCTCCTATACGTTTTTTCTTTCGGAATAGAGTTACTCCCAGTCCTGATGACGGGGACGTATTGAGATAAAGAAATACATGTTGAACCCCATATATTCGACTAAAACTTTTTATCAAAAACCTCAGAACGTGGCTACGACCTGAAGGGGACAGCAAGAAAAGAAAAGGGCCGACTTAAGGGTAGACCTCGTCCCTCCGAGTAGTACAGATGAATAAACAGGGCCGAAGATTCTAGGTATTCTCTCTCTCGGGTTCCGCCCCGTGAGAGGCTATAAGTTTGTCCGCACCCGCCGGATTGCATCTACCACGTTCAAGGAACAGACCTTGAAATAACCAGAAGGTGTATTAGGTTCAATAAGTCGGGAGAAAGAGATGAATTAAAAGGATGATATGATAACAAAGAATTAGATTAGAATGTAATTATTTATTTATTCAGAAAGGAGCGGTTACGGCAGGGACGAAGCTTAAGGGACCTAGGTGGCCCCGTCCTGGGACTGTGTGTATATAACTTTATTGATCTCAATTTCGTTGATCAGTCAAGTCAAGTGAACGAGTCAGCACAGGTTGAGAGACTCTGGGGTACCTGACGTCGTGTGGTCCGAAGGGGACAGGTAGTGGTTGTTAGTCTCTAACGAGTTTGAGTGCAGGTAACCACCAGGAGAAGAAGAGGACGGAAGTTAGAAAGGGTCGGAGTCCTAGAAAAGGTCACTCAGTCAAGAAGTGGAGTCCACCGGTTCACAACCTCAAAGTTGAGTCGTACTTAGGAAGGTTACGTATAAGTCCTGACTAAAGGAAATCCTACCTGACCAACCTAGAGAAACGTCAATTTCCCTGAGAGTTCTCAGAAAAGGTTGTGGCATCAAGTTTTCGTAGTTAAGAAACCACAAGTCGAAATAAATGTCGGGTTGAGAGTGTAGGTATGTACTGATGACCTTTTTGGTATTGAAACTGATCTACCTGGAAACAACCGTTTCATTACAGAGACGAAAAATTATACGACAGATCCAACCAGTATCGAAAAGAAGGTTTCTCCTTCGCAGAAAATTAAAATACCGATATCAGTGGTATACGTTACTAAAACCTCGAGGGTTTTTATTTCAGAGAGTGATAAAGGTAACAAAACGGTAGATAAACGGTACTTCACTACCCTGGTCTACGGTACTAGAATTATAAGACTTACAACTCGAAATTCGGTTGAAAAAGTAGGAGAAGAAAGTGAAAGTAGTTCTCCGAGAAATCAAGAAGTAAAAGACCGTATTCCCACCCCAGTAGACACATAGACTCCAATAACCATAAAGAGGGCCGTTAGAACTAAGGTCAAACACGAAGTAGGTCGGACCGTAAAGTGGACTACATGTAACATATATTCAATTTATTCGTCCCACTGTTATATGTCGGGACGACATAAGGAAAGGGATAAACTTTGGTCAGACAACAAGGTACAAGTTAAGATCGACAACGAAGAACTGGAGGTACGTTTAAAGTGTCCTCCGTCCAGTCCACCAGACCATAAGGGTAGAGAAAAATTCTTAAAAGGTGTCAAATAACACTAGGTGTGTCAGTTTCCTAATCCGTATCAGTTATTTCGTCTTCATCTAAAAAAGACCTTGAGAGAAAGTTGCTAGGTTGTCTACCACCGTTAAACTATAGACCAAGACGACGGAAAAGATTTAGGTAGAACTTGTAGACCTTCAAGTGCCAAGTACATGTTGACAACTTCGGACCGAACATCTTAAAACTCATAATGAAACGATCGCACACTCTACTCACGTCAACAACCCATCAAATTCGTAAGAAACCGTAACGGAAAGAAACCCTAACCTTACTTTTGACTGGAAAAGGTCAGGACACCGGTGACGACTCCCAAGATTTAACGACCGTATAATTTATGTCGTGAAAAAGTCGTAGTAAAAAATCCTAAACTGTATCAAGTTGACCTTAAGGTAATTGAGGTGATCGAAACAAGTATCTCTACGAAAAATTCCGGGTGAACTGAAGCGAAAGGTCCTACAGGCCAAGATCCACTCACTAGTTTTCTAGCACCAATAAACCCAGTACTTCTAGAAAAAACACGTCAAGAAGACACATAAGAACGGTGGAGAAGAATTATAGAAGACGAAGACAATCCAGGTAGGATAAAGACAGGAAATAACACAGGTAGAAACGTGCTATACAAGGGAACCATAGAGATTAAAAGAACTTCACTAGATCAGAAAGGGTAAGATATAAAAAGGAAAAATAAAGAAACGTAACTATACTCCTTCCGAAAGAATAGAGAGGAAAGATAAGAAACCTGGAGACGTAAATTTACCCGAATAGAAAGGAAAAACAAACGGAAATCGAAGAGAAGAAAAGGGTCGATAAACATTTCGGAGGAGTTTCCTGGTAAAACGGAAAAACGTAAAGAAAAAGAACCCCTACAAGAACTAGTGACGGAGGACATGTTACAGTGTGAAACATGTGACAGAGGACATTTTCGTCGATCATAGTTACATTTAAAAAGGGTTAGTAAAATAATATTTTTTCATTTTTTACCTAAAAGGTCCGGGTTTGGTATTTTATTAACTTTAATACTTGAGATGTCTTCGAAAATTATCACCTAGTCTATTCGGTTTCCTTTCGAATGACGTGATTTTCTATCCGGTCAATCTTTATAAGTTTAACTTAGTGTATCTTCTTTTATACGAGTAAAATCCTTCTAGTGTTGTCGGTGTACACTGTAGTAAATTTTCCATATCGTCTTCACATTGACCTCAGGGTTTTCATCTTGTCGTTATTTTCCTCCTTCTTTGTAATAAACTTCTCTATTATTGACTCTATTATCTATGTTTCGTTACGCAAATTGTTTAGAATACTAAGGTTTGTCATAGTTATTGTTACTCTAGATGTAGACTTTGTATTATTTTAACAACTTTTGTTTTTTATATCTCTTTTAGAATTTTCATCGGTCCATTTTTTCATTTTTACCCTGTCTTCTGGTCTAAAATACATGGTTTTGGGATCGTCAGTCAGAGGAAAAAAAAAAAAAAAAAGACTATAAAGGTCCAGACCAAACCCCGTCGAACTTTGTCTATACCTGTGATCTCTTCAGTGGACCTTTTGACGACATCAAAACTGAGTTCTACTTTCCTATCCTCTTGAGATTTTGAATCTCAATTTTTTCCTTTAGACACAAAATAAAAACAAAGGAAATAAGGTAAGTGAACACTGGGTCTGAGATCCTTTAGTCCGTCGACACTACCGTCGCCCTTACTGTCACCGTCCTCTCCCCCGGACGTCCGTGAATTTTGAGAGATTGTATTTTCCACACCAAGGTCCCCCTAACCTTCTTAACACTTTTGTCTATACACACTTGTTGAACTCAAGTTAAAGATCAACGAACCTCTAACGGGGACTGATCCGAAGTCGTCTCCACTACTGAGGTTTTTAGAGTCAATCTTATAGGACCTCTATATTTACTGGATGAGTCTCTCGTAGACACCAAGGAGGTACCCCACTTTCTTTGTGTTTAACTAATTTATAAAGAACTCGGGACTCATACACACTCTACAAAGTAATCTAAACGTCTTAGTTTTAAATTTTTTGGTATTAGAAGGGGGTTTCTCAAACATTTTCATTGGAGTTATAACGTTCTAAGTATGTTATCACTTATATTATCACTTTTACTTAAGTGATATTATCACTTATAAGTATATTATCACTTATACGTAGTGTCTCTCTAACCTTTATAGATGTTCTGTTGAAATCTCTGGAGACATAACTCTAGAACGATTGAGATTTTTAAGAAATTAGTAGAATACGATATGGTAGGAGGGAGTGACTCCGACATGCTGGAGTCATTGTCCAATTTTTTTTTTGACATTTTTATTTATTTAATACTTTATTACACGTTTCATTTCTTGTCGTCTTTCAAAACATCTCTGTTAATACAGTCAGTTCAGACTTGTACTATAATGAGAACTATACTATTTCTGTTTTCTCTTTTTTTCTATATATATAACGTTAAGACTATTTCGTAAACTGTGTAAATAGTTTTAAACTTACTTAATTTTACTTAAACACCAAGTAGTCAGTCGAAACCCTTTAAATTTGGAGTAAAAGGGAGGAGTTTTTATTTATTACTTTTCGTACTGTCACCGTCTACTTCTTCCTTAAACGGTTTAAGGTGACCCGAACCGTAATTTAAGATAAAAAATTTGACTAAAATCTTTAATTTTAAGATCTATTTAGGTTATCTGAGATAATTGTTAACAATCTTACTTGTTCTCAAGATGTTCTGAGAATGTTTACGAGAGTTAAATATTTTAACTACCATATAAAGATGTAGTCTTCGGTTTCAATCAGTTAAGTTGAAGTTCTGTATATATCACAACATCAAAAATTTTAGTATTCTAAGAAGTTTAGTGAAAATACTTTTTATATTATTTTAACATAATTATCTGAAGTTACTCGTTTTTTTAACTCTCGATATGGTATGAAGTTCCACAATTAAGAGAGAGTTCGATTAGATATTTAAGTTACGTTGAACTTAAGTATTAATATTAATTTAATATTGGACATTACTACTCGTTCGTTCTCTACATTTTTTATAATGACCTTTCTTCTTTTTTCATTATCGAATAGTTGATAACTATAAATAATACTTCGACATCATCAAGTCTGTCATTCCACGAACGTACTCCTATCCGTTTCTCTTATTTCCTTGTGTGTGTGCACACCTTTGAACTAAAAGTCCGTTTCTACCGTAATGTCTAGTCACCCTTTGATACTCGACAAACGATTTCCCAGGACCTTGTTGATCAATAGGTACACCCCTTTTACATTAACTTAGACACACAGTGTAGTATGTGTTTTTATTTAAGGTTGACCTACTTTCTGGATTTATACTTTTCGTTTAAGATTTAAAACTTTTCTTATATAAACATAGATGTTCCATGATAAAGAATTATAAGTGTTTTTAGAATTCGGTATCTAATCGTATAACTAGTTAAACTTACGTAGTTCTAAATTTTAAAAACACGTGAATGTCTTTTATAATTTTTAATTTTTACTCAGTATAGTCGTTCCCCTCTATAGAATATTATGTATAGTGTCCATTTCCATAAATCCTTATTTTCTTTTCTTCCCTCTTTCCTTTTTTCTTTCCTTCCTCCCTCCCCCTTTTTCTTGTCTTCTTTCTTTCCTTTTTTCTTTCTTTTGGGTTATTTTTTACACTAGTGTTCTATACTTGAACGTGTTCTTCTTTGGTATTGATGATTATTTTTATACCTCAATAACCTTTATTAGATTTACGGTCAATTTTCTTCTCTATTTATTTAAAACTATTTTAGTACATCTATGAACGTCTCAGTATTATTTACTTATTATTTTCTTATTTACTTATTTGATTTCTATACATCAAATGTTTATTCCTTAGAGTGTTTATTAGAGTCATTAATTGTGACCCCTACTTACTTTTCGTTCAATGTCTTATATAATACTATAAATGAATCTATATTTTCGTTGTTTTGTTTTGAGATGTAACGACTTCCTAGATTCGTTCACATATTTACCATTTTTTTTTTTTTTTTAGGTATCTGACTAATCTTTAATTTTTTGTCAATGTAGGTTCTTCTTTCCAGTCCTCAATTCTAGACTCTACCATGTACCCCTGTAATACATACAATCGTTACGAAATAAATAATTCGACCCGTCAATCATCGACCTATACACGTTTAAGTAAAATGAATTTCAAACAACAAGTCAGTGAGTCAGTACAGACTGAAAAACACTGGGGTACCCGACGTCATGTGGTCCCAAGGGACACGAAGTAGGAGATGACCTCGAACAAGTTTGAGTACAGGTAACTCAACCACTACGGTAGGTTGATAGAGTAGGGGAAGAGACGGACGGAAGTTAGAAAGGGTCGTAGTTCCAGAAAAGATTACTCAGTCGAGAAACGTAGTCCACCGGTCTGATCACCTCGAAGTTGAATTTGTAGTCATGAAGGTCACTTACAAGTCCCAACTAAAGGAAATCCTAACTGACCAAAATAGAGGAACGACAGGTTCCCTAAGAGTTCTCAGAAGAGGTTGTCGTGTCAAGCTTTCGTAGTTAAGAAGCCGTAAGTCGGAAGAAATACCAGGTTGCAAGTGTAGGTATGTACTGGTGACCTTTTTGGTATCGAAACTGATATACCTAGAAACAGTTCATGTATTTCAACGACCCGGAGATTAAGGGTCCACTACGTCCCTATTTCTTGAGTGGATGGTTACGTCCTCTTCGTTCTCTGTACCCGACCCTTCTAGAGGACCTCGTCCTTTACCGTTGGGTGAGGTCACAAGAACAGACCCTTTAGAGTACCTGTCTCCTCGGACCACCAGATATCAGGTACCCCAGTATTTCTCAGTCTATGCTGACTTCGTTGAATCGTGTGTACAACCTAATATTTATGAAATAAACCATAATCTGTGACAAACAATAAACCAATGGTCGTAGGTAAGAGGAAGGAATACAGTGAGATCGAGAAGTCTTTTAAAAGATAGAGGGTAATACACATCAAAACCACTCTCCCATTAAGGTCTAAGAGTGTTTGATGACTCCTTCGACTCTTTCGGTCTACCGAAATGAAAGATGGAAGGCTATTATAGTCTCGTCCGTCAATTGGAGTTGAGTCGATGAGATTGAAAAGACGTCCCTGAAATTGAGAATGTCCTCTCACCACTCTTAACCCCTGGAATTCAGGAAATAGGGTCGTCTACAGAGGACTGAACCAACGAAAGTTTAGGACTTACCGATAACGTGAAGGGAAAAACCTGTACGTCTTAAGAGGACGATAATGAAAAAGGTTCGTTCCGGGAGGTCCAAAGACAGTCACGACACTGAGGGATCTCTCAGAAGGTTGTTTTGGTGTCAGTCAAAGACAACTAATGTGGGTCCTCCTGACCACACAATATGAAACTAAATAAGAAAAAAGGAGTAACCACAATTTGTGTTCCTGGGTTCAAGAAAACACTAATCACCTTTCCAGTAGTAAGTTCTTCTCAAGTGCACTCGGGAGTACTTTTACGGTCACAAAATTGAAAATCTTAACACATGTGTTAAACATCCGTCACGTACTGGAGTTAAGAGAGAAAGATCGAGTACAACTAATTTTTAACAAAAAAAATTTCGTCTAAAAGTAACGTTTACTTCTGCCTTCGTAGCAATTGATATAAATAGTGATTGTCAGGAATGAACGGTCGCTAATAGTTAATCACTTTTGTCTAAAATTCCTAATTTTGTTATTGTATGTCATAAATAGGAGGTTTGGTATGAAGAGTAATTTTTCAGAAAGGTTAACCGGATATTTCCCGTTACAACAGAAAAGAGATGCACCTTTCTCTTCCGAAAGTTAAAACGTGGTATAAACACAGAGAGAAGTATTAATGGGTACACATTTTACGAAGTAAAGTACGAATAAAAAAAAAAAAAACATCATGAGTTGTTGACTTTTTTTAGTACGTGTGAGGATTAGATGTCTAGATTATGAACCAATAATATAAAATGATAAGGTGGGGATATCACTAACAACCAGATCTGTAAAAGGACACTGAATAAAAAGTTTGTTGTAAAATTTATACCCGTAATTTTTCGTGTTAAAAATAGAATACTCAATTTGATATCAGTGAAGTCACTTTTGTAAGTAATAGTAAACTTCTTTGTTTTCTCTATACTAGTGAAATTATTGTTTAGATATTTACTACACTAATAAGTTTCTTCATATGTATTGCGTAGGAAAATTAACGTGACTGAAACGAGTTTGAGTTCGACAGATTAAAGGAAGTCTCGTGACCAGAAGTTTATACGGTCGTACTTAAGTGTAAATAAATAAATAAGTCAATTATAGACAACACGAGGATCACACATGGTTCGAGACACAATCCAAGATCCTTGACTCTGTTACTAATTCTCGACATTAGGAACCCTATACGGAATTAAACCTTACACCTACCTTCCTTCTGAATTGAAGATCTCGTCCACAAACATAAGGACCGACGTCTGACGTCTCCGTATCTATTTGTCATTTGGGACAGGAGTCGGGAGGATAAAAGTCACACACGGACCCTCAACTTGAGTCCACACAGAAAGGGGGAGGGGTGCGGTACATACATACGTCGTGTAAATTACGACAATTGTAACTGGTCTTTAAGTTTCACTGTGTAGGCCTCCATGACGTTAGACCTTGAGAATTGAAAACATTTGACCACTCTTATCACCTTACGTGTTCCAGAGATGAATTGCTGAAGACGTAGAAGAGAATACCTGAGGAGACGAGTCGGTAAGTCTTTATCCTATACATAATCTGTTGATCGTAGACCAGACTTATAGATAATTCTGGTATACGAAAGGAGACGATACAATAGTAGGATCTTATCTAATTCCCTTTAGGTTTGGTTTACCCCTAAACCCCTTTAAAAGTTCCCAGTGAATTATTTCATTAAAACCAAAAGGGAAACGTTTCTTGTGTCGTATGACACCTCTATTAACTCTCTGGATTCTTGTATCGTCTTTATTGGACTTATTTATTAGTAACACTAGTATTGGTATAAGGAGTGTTAAAAGTTTATCCTTTATCTTTGACAATTAACGGTGTCAATGTTTACCTACATAGGACGACCCTAGAATGAACTTTCTACTTCAAGATTCTTTATCTGAACAGAACATTTACTTTTTGTCATCGAAACCTAGACCGATACAAAAAGGGGGTTTCAGGAACGACAATTATAAGTGTCACCAAACCCCTGACCGAGAAAAGGAGAGAGTATTTTTAAAGAACTAAATACTAACACTGTAGAAGTATCGGTTTATTGTTTTCCTATTCCAAACTACCGTATTTTCATTCGTGACTGATTACACAAGGAGTTCTTGTAAACCTTCGTCATTTCAGGTCAATAAAACCAAAACTAAAATGTTAATCTCATATTGCATAAATTCTTCCATAAAGTGAAGTTTTAAGACAGTTACTGTATCCGAAACAGAGACCAAAATTTGAACAACAGATATATGAAAATACTTTAACCTAGGTAAGTGTTATTATTAATTATCACTTTTATCACTTGTACTTAATACTACCGATAGATCTTCGTACTGTAATTTAATCATGAAACAAGAGTTGTAAGAATGGATTAGTCCCTATTAAACTTTAAAATAACGACACTCCTAAATTTGACCTAATTCCTTATACAAAATAATTTTAAACATTTATCTCAGACTTTTCTGATATCTAGAATCCATCCCCATTATAGATTCTTGTACCAAATATAAAGTAGTAAAAAATTCAAGTGTATAGGTATAATTTTTAAACTGTGCCAAGTCTGTAGTTATGTATCCGTTTCATGTTCTAATAAACTCAGGTAGAGACCGAATTCAAATGACTAATTTTACTCTAACAGATATCCTTGGTTCTCGTTGATGAAGAGTCGATGTGGTAGACCAATGCGTGTTACTCATCCCTCGACAAAACTTTAGTAAAGTAAAAGTCCCCGAATGTAAACGAATTATTTTCTAAAAAACGACAGGAACCATTCTTGGTCCCGAGTGGTTAGTTCTTGGTCATTAATTAAGGGAAATTGTTTGAGAGGTTGTTAGAATATGGTGATATTTAATTTAAGTTCGACGACCCTCATAAGACGAGAAGAGAATAAGAGAGAAGAGTACGGAAGAGGAAGAGGATGGAGGGGTAAAGGTAATTCTTTATGATAATAGTGTCCACACGTAAATAAAAAATTTTTTACCCAAATCCCTAACACGCACACACGCACGATTCATAGAAGTGAGTACAGAAAACACTGGGGTACCTGACATCGGGCGGTCCGAGGAGACAGGTACGCTAAGAAGGTCTTTCTTATGACTTCACCCACCGGTACGGGAGGAGGTCCCATAGAAGGACTGGGTCCTTAGTTTGGGTGCAGAGACCGTAGAGGACGTAACGGTCTGCTCAATAAATGGTGACTCGGTGGACCCTTCGGGAATTCCTAATGATCTGTTGTTAAATAAATCTCTAAACAATAAACACAAATTTCTCCTGAAGGGACATCAAGTTTACCATTTCTTAGACGGACGTTAATTCCTCTGGTCCCAAGTTAGGGACCCAACCCTTCCTTACAAACACAAATTACACACACAATCAGTCAGACAGACTGAGAGACACTGGGGTACGTACCGATATCGGGTGGTCCGAAGAGACAGGTACCCTAAGAGGTCCGTTCTTATGACCTCACCCAACGGTAAGTAAAGAGGTCCCCTAGAAGGACTGGGTCCCTAACTTGGGTCCAGAGGACTCAAGGACCTCCTAAGAAATGACAGACTCGGTGGTCCCTTCACAAAAAATTGTACAGGAATGTTAACTATCATCGTGTGAAAATGTTCTTTTGTAACTTATTGAAGGTTGAGTTTCTTATCTCATATAAAGTAGTCATTTCCTTTTAGAGGTTAATTTCATAGGACTAGTTAAAAAATTAGTTCGTTTCACAGATATTTATATATCTCTGTTCTCTTATCTTTTTGACAGTAGATCTGGGTGACCACCTCAGTACCTTAGTACTTAGTCCTAGACTAAACATCTTACTGGAAAGGTGTGTACATTTTCTAATTTTGTACTTACAAACAAACTAAACCTATTTATATCTAGTTATACAACAGTACTTGTTTCTTCGATTTAAAAATTTCCGGTAAAATAAAGATAAAGGAACTTATTTACGTATTTATTTATCTATTTATATATTTTCGTAGATAAAGGATTTAGCCTCTTCCGTTACCGTGCGGTGAGGCCATGAGGACGGACCTTTTAGGGTACCTGCCTCCTCAGACCATCCGACGTCAGGTACCCCAGTGATTCTCAACCTGTGCTGACTCGCTGAAGTGAAAGTGAAAAGTGAAAGTACGTGACCTCTTCCTTTACCGTTGGGTGAGGTCACAAGAACGGACCTCTTAGGGTCCCTACCCCCTCGGACCACCCGACGGTAGATACCCCAGCGTGTCTCAGCCTGTGCTGACTTCGCTGAATCGTCGTCGTAAAGGATTTATTTATATAGATATTTAAAAGTATATATTCTCATATGGAATGAATAGTCGTTTTTTATATACGTAACAAACAGAGTCAGTCACCATTATCCTGTTTCCACTTTTCATTTCGGACTTAGTCAATACTTCCACAAAAACCAATCATACCTAAGTTCAAAAGGGTTTCAAAATGCGGATTATCTTTAGTAGAGACTAGTAACAATTTTGATCGATAATTTTTTCTCTTCAACTATAAAAATTTTATTATCACCGTTGGGTGATGTCCAGAATTTTAGTTGGTTTATCCAGTATTTATTAAAAATTTTTTCACTTTGTGTTATGTCATTATGTCTTGTAACGTTTAGACTGTGATAATCTAACTTAACGTCACTCACTCCCAATAACCATAAAAAGTTTTCAAATGAAAGTCCTATATACAACAGGACTGTATGTGTGTTTACATACAAACATGACTTCGTGTCTTGCTTTATATATGTAGAATAACACTCGATGTCACTTTTACATATTTATGGTGACGTAATTTGTGAATGATTCAAAATGGAAACAGAGAGTTTCAATTTTCAAAATTCTCACAACCTTTTCGGAAGTCAATCACCACAAAACCCAATTTTTGAGTAACTTACTGTTTTAACAGGGTTCAAAATACTCTTTGATTTGTCGTTAGTTCTTCTTATACAACGTCAGGATTACCCTGTTACTCACAGTAAATAGATTTATACCTTTTACTGTTGTCTGCAAGAACAGGTAATTATATTAGATGAGATTCGGTTTTCAACTTAGACAAAAGATAAACAGTCGATTTTAGTTTGTTCGGTATCATCTATTGTATAAGATGTGAACTTTTAATTGTCTCGATTTGAAAAGTAGTATGATTCTTGTAATTTTAGATGTATTGGAAAGTAAACGTCGTACAAGACTTTAGATGTACAAAAACACATGTTGTAGTTACTGTCTGTATAGTAAAACCTTTTTTCTAAAATTTTTAGATGTCTTACCAAACAAAGTTTCAACTATGCGTACAATTTAACATTTGTTAAAATTCAAAATTTTAAAAGACGTTTAAATGTATGTATATATACATATATGACTAAAATCTAGACGAACTATAGTTTTATTGATATGGAAACTTAGACATAGTACACGTGTTTTTTAAGTGTTTTAAAAGAAATAAGACATCGATTTCTAATGTCTATACTTCCCGACTCAACAGAATTTCTGACATCAGAATTTAAAGTAACTTAAAATCGAAGTTAATGTAACCAGTATCCTAGACCGCCGATCAAACACTAGGAGTTTCAAAAATAATATGGGGACACTATACATTATTTCTTAAGTTTATCTTTAATAATCTTGTACAACGAAGACATTGATGAAACTTGATACAAGTTGTGTCAGAAAGACCGTGGTATCAACAAAAATTAAAAGAAAAGTAAATTTAACTGATAAGACGTTCCCCTACCTCTCTTCCACCTCTCTCCTTCCTTTTAGAAGAAAAGAGATATTATTTCACAAACCGACCTTGTCCGTTCCGTTCTTAAAGTCTTCCCATTACTTAGTAAGATCTCAGAAGAGAGTGAAAAGTTTACCACACGAAAAAAGAATTTTTTTAGTTATCAACTTTCAAACAACAAAACTAAGACTAATTGTAATGGATTTATCATTAAAATATCTTCTTCCTTAAACTAAAACATAGGAAATTTATGGGAAAATCTATGGTATCCGATATTTTTGTGGTTAGAGTGTAGAAAATGTTAAGAACATGGTGGTACAAAATTAACAAATTTATTTCTGAGAGGGTCTTTAGAATGACGTACATTTTATACTCAGTCTAAATTGAAACTCCTTTGTGACCTTTACTTTACCTTTTGTAAGTCCAATAAAAATATTTTACTTTTTATCACATGAAAACGAATTTTATACTACAGAATTTCCTTTATATATCGAAATCGAAATAATAATCAAACTGAATCAATGTACGACAAGGACTTTAAGTATTTTTCATTCTAAATCTGATTATATATTGACTAAAGAAATTCTCATATATCAATGAGGTATATTTTCTCAAAGAATTGGAACAGAAACATCAGACATTTATTTTATTCGACAATTTTTCATATAAAGTCAACTAAATATCTTTCTCTCTCGTAGAACACTTGAGACGGAACCTACATCCACAGAGTTCTTACCACGTTCTCGGTGAATGTTTTGTCTTCGTGTGTGTGTGTGTGTGTGTGTGTGTGTGTGTGGGTATCTATTTTAAGGGTGACTTAAATTTTTTTCATTTTAAGTCGTATGTAACCCTTTTTACCTCTCTTAATACTCTCAAAAATCTCCTTGAATATATGGTATGTAAGAGTTTAAAGGTAGCAGGTCAAAAATAACTCCCTTAGTCACGTGAGATGTCACTTTTCGCGTTCGAGAACTCAATGTTACTGATCCCAAGTAAGAATCAAAAAGGTGCATATTTGACATCTTGGACTGATAAAAGTTGGTAAGGATAGAGTCAAAGGAGGAGACGTGATATTCCTATTACATTCTAGAGGGTGTTCCTCGATAAGATTCTTAAATTACTCTATCCGATACATTTCATAAATCGTATCACGTACCGAGTCTACTTCACAAGTATTTACAGTTAATTATTACTATATGAGAAGGATTAATTTATTACTATTTACAACTCTTTATGTACATATATTTCTCCTTTTAATTTTATACGGGTAGTGAGTATTAAGTTTACAAGACTTTATCGTTACGACGTAATGGAAGATCATATACTTGGACCTTATATGTATACACATACACCCAGATCAAGGTGTGAATGAAGGTATATGTATAGATCTTTACTTATCGTACACATTAAACATAAACATAAAAAATAACATAATAGAACAAAACTATGTTCTAAATTTCTCTTAAGAGGTACGATAGTCCGTTAGTACCTACGAAGAATCTACAGAATTCTGAACTTTTTAGTCCGGTCAAGACACCACGTACACACACAGTCTCCAAGAAATAATAACACAACAACTTACCTTAGGGCTTCAGGGTCGTTACAAGGATGATTGATATACCTTCTCTTACTTAGTGTAGTATATAGGACTTTAATAGAGTAGGTTTATTTTTGTTATCTCAGAAGACACCAGTGTGTGTGTGTGTTTATTTTGTGTGTACGAATCTTAGGGATGGGAGAAAGGTACTACGTCTTTGTGAACGATCAAAACTGGGTGCATGAATGTTTGAAGGTTATGACGAGGAGATGACAATAAAGAGTAAACGGAGGAAGATATCAAAATTTGAGCCAAATTGGGTCTTCAAGAGAAGGGTTGATTATACTAGATATGTATAAGTTTGAAAGTCTTTTAATGAGATGTTGTAACTAAATGGGTGTAAGAAAGAGAGAGGAGGGAGAAGGAAAGGTAGAACCAGGAAAGGAGGAAGAGGAAACTGTAATAGGAGAGACGACAATGGCAAACTGACAGAAAAAGTAGAGAGACACGAAGGGACCACCGAGTCTGTCATTTCTAAGGAGGACGTTACGTTCTCTGGACCCAAGTTAGGAACCCAACCCTTCTAGGACACCTCTCCCGTACCGATGGGTGAGGTTATAAGACCGGACCTCTTCAGGTACCTGTCTCCTCGGACCGCCCGATGTCAGGTGCCCCAGTGTTTTTCAACCCATACTGACTCGCTGAAAGTGAAAAGAGTAGAGATATGAACATATTTTAAATTAAAAGGATGTTTTAGGTCCTAATAAGGACCTAGAAGACACTGCAGAGGAAATGGAAAGTACTATCAGAGGTGACTTGAGATCATGTTTGATACCCTATATGAAAAGTGAATCGTATATCTGTTTTAATGAATGATTACCCTAGAAGTGAATCTTAACCTTTCACAAACTCTGAGAAGTAGATCAGGGGTCCTCAGGTGCACCTTTGACAGAGTAGGGATATAGAAGGGGTAACAGGAGTTCAAAAAAGTCACAAAAAAGAAACAATTTAGGTAAACAAATCTAACAAAACGGAATGGTAAAGGGATCAACTACATTCTACTTACATTAAAGTTGATAACAGTATAACTAACTTAAAATACCCTTTTT
The DNA here is from genome assembly GCA_006410555.1 of Capra ibex. NCBI lineage: Eukaryota > Metazoa > Chordata > Mammalia > Artiodactyla > Bovidae > Capra > Capra ibex. Next base: position 45,325,095 of record SJYO01016970.1, on the reverse strand, counting down.
TTACATTCTTGGTTTCATTATGGTGACCCTGGGTTAAGAGGTCAGTTCAATAATAAGTATTGATGAAAAACCATCTTAGAACGTTTTACAGTTCTCAAGTGTTCCATCTACTAGAGGTTCTATTTCTATTTTAAAATCACTGTTTAATTAAAGAATATGGAAAGAATGTTCCAATAGGTTTAAGAATCTCGTTTCCAACATTTTCAGACTTCACTATACTATTTTTTCTTTTTCTTATCTGAGTTAACTTAAAGGATACTTAGACAGTCCAAACCAGGACAGATGAACGTTTATTAAGGTCCTACGATTTCCCGGTCTTGTAAACCTTTCCCCACGGATTGTAATCGTTATGGTGAATCACTACGATAATAAACAAAGAAGGTAAAAGACATGGGACATGATGGATTATGATCTCGATTCTCGTCTTTGGTTCTGATGATTGTGATTCTCGTCTCTGAGGAAGTACTATCAACAAATTTTTCAAGTATTATTATAACTACATTGTCACATATAGGGTTAAACTTTTTTTGTAAAACAGTACCGAAATTCTTGAATATAAATCACCTTTTTACTCGTAGTGTTTTTATACCCGAATGGTGTTACGAGGTCATTACTACTAGGACGAATTTATAAAGATAGATCTATATTTTAATATAAATATACGTATCCCGTCACAAAGAATTGAACCCCGTTAACACTGAGATATCTTCCATAAATCGTTACAGACCTCTATAAAGATAAATGTGTGGTTCTTTGACAGTAGATTAGTCATCCCCGGTTCCTACGAAAATTTCTAAAAGTCAAATCCTTCCATTTTTTAAGTTCTCTATCTACTACCACTCTTAACGTGTCGTTACACTTGCATGAATCACGGTGACTCGACGTGTCAATTTATACCAATTTTATCATACAAAATATAATACACTGAAAATGGTGTTATTTTGTTTAAATTTTTTCCTAGGATGTACGCATCCTGTCGGGGTACAGTTTCTTAGTAGACCGGATCCACATTCATCACGATTCCAACTCTGTGAACCCGAATCTTAAAGATTTTCCTCATATTAAAAGAACCACCCGGGAAGTCGTAGTCTCTTACTTGGAGAGCAATTGAACTCCTTGTCTCGAAGGACTTGTGGGAAGTCCCATTCTGCGAACTTGTTTTTAACGAGGTCCGTGATCTATGTTTAGCATAAGGATGTCTTCCAATTCTTCGTACGATTACTTGGACAACCTACATGATATCCTCTCGACGGTAAAAGAGGTATTTATAAGTAGTGATACCTTTGGAAGGGTGTAGGTACTTGAGGACATTGGAATTTACCGTTCGTATATAAAATATTCCTACCACTCTTTTTTCGTTTATGTAAAGATATGACCGTAGAATGACTTACAAAATAATCTCTAAGATCTGATCAAAAAAAAATTTTTATAAATTAGACCCGATAGTAATTTTAGAGGACTCCTTTGAAATATTTAAGACTACGAGTCTAAAATATACTAATTTCTAATACACTTTTTAATACCACGACCCCAGGTCCGTAGTGATATAACATTTTCGGGGAGCTGTCTAAGATTCAATATTATTTCCGACCCTTGGTAAGATCGAAAATAGTTCTTCAGAAGTGGAAATTTTCCCAACTGGACCTGAAGGGACCGTCAGGTCCACAATTCTGAGACTCGAAGGTCACGTCCCCCGAACTCAAGTCAGGGACAACCCCTTGATTCTAGGGTGTACGGTGTTCCGGTTTAATTTATTTATGTATTTTCAAATTTTCCGACTGGACTTTGGGAGGATATAATTACTCAATTTACGAGGTTTAAGTTCTCCCTACCAAATCCACGGTGAAACACTCGTAATTCCACTCACGACTCAAAATCTTACTAATGACTTTCTTAAGAAATTTTCAACCGTTCGTCAACCCTCACCCGTTGATAAAAAAGGTGAAGGACACATAGAAGTGTACAACTTTCTTTACTTTCGTCTTATCGAAGGATGACATGAAGTTCCCGTTTTGGTCCAAAACTGATCTTACCCTAATATTCTGTGTAGTACGGTGTCTTTCATTTTAAACTAAAGTAGGGATTTTTAAAGGGACTCGTCCCCTTTACCACATTTGTTCGGTAGACACAACACTACACTTTGTGTAAGGGACCACCACCGGGAACGTCCCACGGGCATAATAAACGTTTTTTTCCTCCCCAATAAACGCCACCCTGGTTTCTGTCACCCTTAAGACTAGTTGAACAAAAGATTTAAACGTGTTTTAATAAGGGCACTCCTCTACTCTATAAGTCTTCAGTTCGTTACCTACTTAATCATATTTAGATTTTTAATTTATTTTAGGTCATAACCGTTTCGTCTCGAAACTACGACGAGATGTATTTGTGTTTTTACTTGACAATTTAAATCTTTACTTGTCTAAGTTTACGTCAAACAGGAAAAAGATAGATATCGTCCTTAGGAAGACTAGTACATGACATGTAAACTACCTTCGTACACCGACACCGTTTACAGGGGGTCCTTGCCTAGGTTTTGTCTTCAAGTTAAACGAACTTCGAGAAATTTCACAAGGTCCCCACGTTTCACCTGACTTGTGGGTGGTTAAGAATGTCATGGAAACTTTTATAACTTTATCTGTTTTCCTCTATTGCCTCTACACTTGAAATTTTTCGTGTTCAAACAAAATAGTCTTTGTAAAATAAAAGTTACTTTCTACGTAAAATTATTTTAAAATTTTTTAGTACACGAGGTAGAAGACCTGGACTATAGTAAGGGGTAGTGCCGGAAAAAAAAAAAATTCAGAGATTCCACACCCGACAGGGACACAGAACTTAAATCTGTCCGGACCCATGTTTAAGGTCCAGATCGAGAATAATGGGAACTAAAGTCCTTCGACTAACCGTAGTAGTTAGGTCTCAAAAGAAAGGTTATTTTACCTTTATTACAGTAAAGGGAGCTATCAACATTCCTAATGAAACCACCGTTACTTTAGTACAGTCTTAACATTTGATCTGATAATGAGTCGTTATTTCTTCCATGTACGTATCGTACCTGCTTAGAGTTATCATAATACGATTCAGTCTGAGTTCTTCGACATACGATAAACAAATATAATGTGAGATCTTTTCCGTTTCGACATCCCGGACTTTTGTTTAGTCACCCATGGTTCCCAAGTCCCACCCCACTCCTGAATGACGTTTCTCTGTCCTTTAAAACTCCCACTATTTTTATAGGATATTAGAACTACCACCACGACCAATATACAAGTATCTTGTCATATTTGTTTTATTTACTGGACGCGGTAATTTCGTACAGTCATTTTTAGGTGGAGGGGTGTGGTTTCTATTACACAATTTTCCAATTTACGTTTTTATTTCTAATTTTTTGAACCTTCACGGATAGTACAACCAGATATTTGTATGAAAACAATGGACTGAGACAAAGTTTCGGTTTATTAAATTTATGTTTTAGATGGAAACTTAAGTTAAGAAATGTCGAAATAGGAAATGAACATTTAAAAACGAGAGTGTTTTATGGTTACTAATTAAATAACAGTCTAGGTGACAAAAGAAGTTCGAGAAATTACACAAATTTCAAAGAATGTCATCATACGTCCGAAGGGTCCACTGACTCACCATTTCTTACACGGAGAGTTACGTCTTCTGTGTCCTCTAAGCCCAAACTAAGGACCTAGCCCTTCTAGGGGACTTCATCCTTCACCGATGGGTGATGTCAATAGAACGGACCTTTTAAGGTATCTGTCTCCTCGGACTACTCGATGTCAGATGTACTCCGTTTTTCAACCTGTGTTGACTCGTTGACTCGTACGTACGTGTTGGAACATGTCACCTTCATAGTATCGGTTACTCCAAATAACTCCACGTTAATAAAGATTTATTTTAAAGAATTTTACGAAGAAAGAACGATGACGAACGAAAGATGTAAGAAGTGTCCAAGAAAGGAAAAGACAGGTATTCGTATAATTAAGGAGTTTCAAAGATGGTCAAGTAAAAAATTAGTAAAAAACGTAAGTATGGACGAAAACATGTTAAAGTTAGGACTTACTGAAAGTCTTTTATCCATGGATCTCCATGGATAACAAGGTCAAAGGTTTCTGTCTAGGTTAAAAATAAATGGACAACTCATCGAGACTAAGATTATTATTATCGAAAGGTTAATTTTCACAAGGTCCTAATAAACGATTAATTCATGAAAGAATGACTAAAAAACACAGTGGTAATATTAAATATATAGAGTAATATGACACTCACACACATTTGTAGAAAAAAGATCTCAAAGGTAAGACAAGGTTATTTACACAGTAAAGGACTCGTTTATGGAAACATACAGAGTAATACCATTACAATATAAAAATAAAGACTATTACGTTCAAAGGAAGTGATGAACAAAAAGTAAAGAGGAAGTACCGACTAAAACAGTGACATAATAAGGTCTACTTTTAATCTTAATAAAATACTCCAAAGAGTACTTTCCTAATACTAACGTAATGAACATATTTAATATACTTCCGTTTATTGTAGAACTGTTATAGTTAGAAAGGAAGGTCATTGCATAAATAAAGATGTAAATAAACAGAAGAAATACAAGAAGTCATTTCAACGTTCCGTAGTCCAGAGTAGTGAAGTACTGTTTATCTACCCCTTTGTCACCTTTTTCACCGACTGAAATAATAAACCCCGAAGATTTAGTGACTTCTACTACTAACGTCGGTACTTTAATTTTCTGCGAATGAGGAACCCTCCTTTCAATACTGGTCGGATCTGTCGTATACTTTTTCGTTTCTGTAATGAAACAATTGATTCAGGTAGATCAGTTCCGATACCAAAAAGGTCACCGGTACATACCTACACTCTCAACCTGATATTTCTTTCGACTTACGGTTTCTTAACTACGAAAAGTTGACACCACAACCTCTTCTGAGAACTCTCAGGGAACCTGAAGTTCCTCTAGGTTGGTCAGGTAGGATTTCCTCTAGTCAGGACCCACAAGTACCCTTTCTGACTATAACTTCGACTTTGAGGTTATAAAACCGGTGGACTACGTTTCTCGATTGAGTAAACTTTTCTGGGACTACGATCCTTTCTAACTCCCGTCCTCCTCTTCCCCGGTTGTCTCCTACTCTACCAACGTACCGTAGTGACTGAGTTACCTGTACCCAAACCCACCTGAGGCCCTCAACCACTACCTGTCCCTCCGGACCACACGACACCGAGTCCCCCAGTGTTTCACAGCCTGTGCTGACTCACTGACTTAACTTGACTGGACTTTCTACATATGGAAAGAAATACATCTAAGACAAATAGTAAACCGATTTATAATATACATACAAAGACGATAATACTAATCTTATTGAGGAGTCATTAAAAAATGGACTAAAAACGACGAATTGTCTTCTCCTTAAAGGGACAACAAAGTCATTATAAAATCAAATAGGAGAATCAAAAAGATTAATATGTTAGTAAAGTAAAAATTGTAATTATCAAAATAGGTAAAGGTTCTTTAAACGGAGTAAGTAAAGAGGACGGAATAACTAAACTAGTCTTGAAGGTTTTGATACAATTTATCGACACCACGATCTTTAATTGAAATAGAATCTGGTTAAAAAACTACTATTACGAAACACGAAGGGGAAATCGGTTTGTACATAATTCTAAAATTTTCGAGAACGACTTCTTAATAAATAAATCACGTAACCTAAAAAAAAAGTATTACTCCAAAAAAAAAGACTTATAAAAATAAACTTTGAAAACTCTATATATAGTGTAAGGGAGGGAAAATATACTACTTTATTTCTAAATACTACATGTACTCCATCCTCCTTCCCCTTTTATGTACCAGAGTGACTATGTAATAAATAATTCAAGGGACTCGAGAATTCTAATGTATTCCCGTATTTACAGTAGTGATAGGTTTTCATAAGTGATTATTAACTTGTAAAAATTTAAATCAGGGAAAGAAACTTTAATAGAGTAACATTATTATAATTAAAATACACAATATAACTAAAATCTGTGATAATGTGTTTAGTTTACTTAATATCTTGTTTTATCATTTATAATCTTTTATATATAATAAAGTACTTTAACTTTTTTTTCCACTCGTTGAGGATTTCAGTACGACTTTAGGTCATTGTGTGTTCCAAGTCTCTAAATTCGGTCATGTCAGACATTCCTTCTTTTGTAGTTTTTCCAATTGCTGTAATTACGTAAACTCTCTTTTACGAAACTGAGATTCCCTTATTTTTAAGGAACTTTTGATTTACTTCAAGAGGTCTTTAAAACGGTCTTCCTAAAAAGATCCTATTAATCCTTTTACAAAAGTATATTATAATAACATCTTTATAAAATTTTTTAAGAAATGTAAATTAAATAAAAATGGAATCTGACTTTTAATCGAGTATAAAGTTAAGGTTCGATATAAAACAATCGATACTCNCTTTATGAAATTTTTTAAGAAATGTAAATTAAATAAAAATGGAATCTGACTTTTAATCGAGTATAAAGTTAAGGTTCGATATAAAACAATCGATACTCATTTGTGTAAAGTATTTTTATAAAGACAAAATCTATTTCAGGGTTATGGAATTTTTTTAAAAAAAACTTTGATGGATGACACTTTTATGTCAAATAAAATTGACTTAATTGAATTTCTATTTAAGGATAATAAGATTCTATTACTTCTGAAGGTACCTATTATTAATTAAAAATTATAATTTTGTGAAAATACAGTACCCTTATTTTGAATGAACGGGAACCTTATAGTAAAAGAATTACCAGAACCCTATGCTCAGTAATCTTAAAATAAGAATCCAATAAAATCAACAATACTGTACATAATTAAAACCTTGACCTTTTTTAATTCTTTTGTAAAACTTTCTAAACGATTATATGTTATATGATCTTATCATCATATACAATAGTCAAGTCAAGTTAGCGAGTCAGCACAGACTGAGAAACTCTGGGGTACTTAGCGTCGTGCGGTCCGGAGGCACAGGAAGTGGTTGAGGACCTCAAGTGAGTCTGAGTGCAGGTAGTTCAGTCACTACGGTAGTCCGGTAGAGTAGGAGACAGCAGGGGAAAAGGGGGACGGAGGTTAGGGAGAGTTGTAGTCTCAGAAAAGGTTACTCAGTCGAGAAACGTACTCCATCGGAAAAGATTTAAATCGAATTTCGACTCCATAATTCGAAATCGTAGTAAGGAAGGTTTCTTTAGGGTCCCGACTAGAGGAAGTCTTACCTGACCAACCTAGAGGAACGTCAGGTTCCCTGAGAGTTTTCAGAAGAGGTTGTGGTGTCGAGTTTTCGTAGTTAAGAAACCCTGAGTCGAAAGAAATATTAGGTTGAGAGTGTAGGTATGTACTGGTGTCCTTTTTGGTATCGGAACTGATCTCCCTGAAAACGACCGCTTCATTACAGAGACAAAAACTTATACGATAGATCCAACCAGTATTGAAAAGAAGGTTCCTCATTCGTAGAAAATTAAAGTACCTACGTCAATGGAAGACGTCACTAAAATCTCAGGTCTTTTTATTTCAGACTGGGACAAAGGTGACAAAGGGGTAGATAAAAGACACTTCACTACCCCGGTCTACGGTACTAGACGTAAATGACTTACAACTCGAAATTCCGTTGAAAAAGTGAGAGAAGAAAGTGAAAGTAGTTCTCCGAAAAATCAAGGAGAAGTGAAAGACGATATTCCCACCACAGTAGACGTATAGACTCCCATAACTATAAAGAGACCGTTAGAACTAAGGTCGAACACGAAGAAGGACGGGTCACAAAGAGTACTACATGAGACGTATCTTCATTTTATTCGTCCCACTGTTATATGTCGGAACTGCATGAGGAAAAGGATAAACCTTGGTCAGACAACAAGGGACAGGTCAAGATTGACAACGAAGAACTGGACGTATGTCCAAAGAGTTCTCCGTCTAGTCCACCAGACCATAAGGGTAGAGAAAGTCTTAAAAGGTGTCAAATAACACTAGGTGTGTCAGTTTCTGAAACCGTATCAGTTATTTCGTCTTTATCTACAAAAAGACGTTGAGAGAACGAAAAAGGTACTAGATCCCCTACAACTGTTAAACTAGAGACCAAGGAGATGGAAAAGATTTAGGTCGAACTTGTAGACCTTCAAGTGCCAAGTGCATAACGACTTCGGACCGAACCTCTTAAAACTCGTAATGAAATGATCGTACACTCTACTCACGTTAACACACCATCAAACTCGTAAGAAACCGTAACGGAAAGAAAGCCTAACCTTACCTTTGACTGGAAAAGGTCAGGACACCGGGGTGACGACTCAGATGGCAGATCAGTTCCGATACCAAAAAGGTCACCAGTACATACCTATACTCTCAACCTGACACTTCTTTCGACTCACGGCTTCTTAACTACGAAAACTTGACACCACAACCTCTTCTGAGAACTCTCAGGGAACCTGACGTTCCTCTAGGTTGGTCAGGTAAGATTTCCTCCAGTCAGAACCCACAAGAAACCTTCTTTACTACGATTTCGACTTTGAGGTTATGAAACCGGTGGACTACGTTTCTCAACTGAGTAACCTTTTCTGAGACTACGACCCTCCCTAACCCCCGGTCTCCTATTCCTCTGTGATCTCCTACTCTACCGACCTACCGTAGGGACTGAGCTACCTACACTCAAACTCACTAGAGGTCCTCAACCACTACCTGTCCCTCCGGACCGCACGACGTTAAGTACCCCAACGTTTCTCAGTCTGTATTGACTCACTGACTTGACTTGACTTTATCATATCTTTAAACAGAATATATTTTTAATGATCTTAACAATATAACATAAATTATCCTTAAAAAAATATTAATATATAAAAGATATAATAATACAATAAAGTTTTAGAGGAAAGAAATTCATTCAAAACCTTTTATAGATAATTATTTCACAGTTCGAGATACCAACATACGGACAAGGGTCAACAAAGACTGAGAAACGTTGGGGTACTTGACATCGGACGGTCCGAGGAAAAAGTACCCTAAAAGGTCAATTCTTATGACCTCACCTAACGGTAAAAAAGGGGGTCCTATAGAAGGACTAGGTCCCTAGCTTGGACATAGAGAACATATAGAACGTAATCATTCGTCTAAGAAATGGAGACCCCTGAAGGGTCCACCGAGTCAGGGACCCAGTTCTTCTAGGGAACCTCCTCCTTTACCATTGGGTGAGGTCATAAGAACGAACCTCTTAGGGTACCTGTCTCCTTATACCGCCCGATGTCAGGTACTGCAGGGTTTCATAGTCTGTGGTATCGTACGTCGATCATTGTCATTGAGTGTACCCTTCGGGTTCGAGATACTAATGTACCGGTATTATTTAAATATTTTTATGTATAGTTACCATTTGAAAGAACGTCGTTTAAAACACATTAACATGAAAGGGATTATAAAATTACCAATGGTATTGTAAAACAAAGGAATACGACTACATGTGTAACTTACGTAATTCACATGTTAAACATAAAAGACTAAATAATTTTTTATAATGTATTGTTGTAAACGTAAATCTTAAAACAATCCAAATGTTAATAAATGTTAATAAAAATAAATACAGAGACAAATTGACCGAAGTCACAGATACCTTAGAAAGTTCTTATGATATAAGAGTTTGAAAAACAAAAGAAATGGAGTTTCAGACAACTTATCTAGAAGTTAATAAAAAAAGTTGTCCTCCTATACTAATAATTTAAAGGATTCGGAATTATAATAAATTCTAAGAGAAATAAAACAAAGGTGTCTAATTTATATTTGAAAATTAAGGTCTCTTTACGTTTACGTTTCTGTCGACTGTCTTAACCTCTCCTAAAAAATTCATTTGTAAAATCTTTATGAAGTGATAGTTCACTTTTATCTGTTGTATCTTTAATGTTCTTTTAACCTCTAAGTTTCCTCTTTTCGTCTTTTGATTGTTTTTTCCTCTGTTCATAAATTCTTCCTTTTATCCTCTCCGTTCCATTCTTATTAAGTCGTGTAGATACTTGCATCGGGTCCTCTTCTTTTCGTTACGTCATGATGATGATGATGATGATTCAGCGAAGTCAGCACAGACTGAGACGCTGGGGTATCTACCGTCGGGTGGTCCGAGGGGGCAGGGACCCTAAGAGGTCCGTTCTTGTGACCTCACCCAACGGTAAAGGAAGAGGTTACGTACTTTCACTTTTCACTTTCCCTTCAGCGAGTCAGCACAGGAACGCTGGTGTACCTGACGTCGGATGGTCCGAGGAGACAGGTACCCTAAGAGGTCCGTTCCCATGACCTCACCCCACGGTAACGGAAGAGGATTTCGTCATCTTATCTTGTTTATGATTTCTGATAGTAAGTTCTTTTAAAGGACTCTCTTCTGTTAGGATGAATAACTTTCCTGTCGGACTTTTCAATTGGGTTATAACAATCGTGGTTCCTTATAAGGTTATATAGATGACATAAAATTATTGTTTCTCTCAACAACAACGACAAGTCAGTACTTCAACACAAGTAGAGAACCGTTGAGGTATTGTTTCCCACTCCCTGGATACTTATAAGTCTATTTTTCTGTTTCCTTTCTTTCAATCTAACCAGACTTAGATATAATTTTATAAAATACGATTCTTTTTACGTTCGGTTTCAAAAATGTGTCTCGGTTTTACTGGAAGTTATTATTGTCAGTGTTATTATTGTCAGTGTTCTCAATACTTGTGTATTCTTAATCTCCTATAACAAGGGTTACCGAGAGGGACTTTTGATATGTTTGTTTTTAAAGTGTATACGATTCTTTGTTAATCTTTTCAAAGACGTACTCTCAACGACACACACACACGTACACGAGTCAGAATAGGCTGAACGGTGGGGCACCTGACGTCGGTCTGTCCGAGGAGACAGGTACCCTAAAAGGTCCGTTCTTAAGACTTCACCGAACGGTAAAGGAGGAGGTCCCCTAGAAGGGTTGGGACCTAGCTTGTAGATAGAGGACACAGAGGAGGTAACTGTTCACCCACAAAATGGTAACTCGGTGGACCTTTAGGGGTGTATCCGACCATGGTCTCAATGACTATCCCATAATTACGTCTCTCTTAGTTCCCTAGGAATTGATGTTGAAAGAGTCGTGTTTGTTTTCGACAACCCATTTCGTTTTCTCGTTTAGTTAAACCTTCTGATCAAGATATCAGTCTATTACGACCTTGTTCAGGAGGACTGTAAAATGATGGACGTCTTGGGACTTCTGTTTATGATTCTTTTCTACCGCGGAGGGGGGAGACGGAGGTGGTTTTCGTGGTACTCAATAACTTGGTGGAGAGGTCTAAAGATCCGTCTACTCGTCTGTTCACCTTACTAGGAACAACTTGACGTTCTACAATTCTCAACGACTTCGACGAGACTAACCCCTTCCAAACAAGTTCGAAATATATAAGAGTCAACCTACAACACTCATTGTTTCATAAAAATCTTTTGTTATTTATGTTTTTTAACTGTTTACGTTTATTAATGGAAATCAGTAAAGGGGGGGAGTTTTGAGATAAAAGAAAACAAATCACAATGTCTGTTCAGGTTTTTATTGGACTAAAATAACAAAACAAAACGAAACGAAAACAGTAGAAGGACCTACTCACATAGGATTTGAAGTCAAATCTTTTTGTTGTTGTTATTATTGTTATTGTATTATGATAGGACTAGACAGAACGTCACATTCATTAGACAGAAAACTCTTTCATAAAGGTTTTCTTACCTCTCCCGTCCTATGAAAACAGATCACTTTGTGTATCAGGACAAAGGTAAACAACAAACGAGACTTTTAGCCGAACACACGTAGTGTTAAAGACAGTAGCGAAAAGTAGGGAGTCAGGAAAGGACACACAAGGAAGACTCAGATGTTGGTCCCGACGACTCTCAAGACTGACCCTCTCTCTCTTTCCCGAAGGAGACTGGATAGCACACTTGACCGATATTTAAGGGTCTGTAGTTCGGAGAGTGTTAGGACAAAAGACCAACGAGGAGAGAGAATATAAGGGGACCTACTCGCAAGGGTCAGTACTGGACCGGAGGGTCAAGAGTGTTTTAAATTAGTTTAAAGACTGAATGTATGTTGTTGGACTGAACGCAGACGGGAGTAGAGACGGAGAAGGGTAGAAATGTTGGGTTCTCAGAAGGTAGGAGGGCCCACTTCTACGAGGAAAGTAGGGAAGAGTTAGACATGCAAGAAGGACGGACTAGAGTCTGTCGTGTCACGGGAGTGACTGTCAGCCATACAGTCATACTTAAATCTCGGGAACGGACCGGTAGAGAGGTCTGAAGTCTAAGAATAGAGGTTGATGGAAAATCTGTAAAGGTAAGTTTATACAGTGTCTTTTAAGGTTAAGTTATAGAGAATTTAAATTGACCCGTGGGGGAGTCGTGAGTACATCAGATATAAACAAGAGAGAATGTCGTCTGCCTTAGAAGTAGTGATTCATTGGGTTCAGTCTCTTCGGATCCAACAGGATCTACGTAAACAGAAAGGGTAGTACGTATAGTCTTCTAACGGTTTATAAAAACGAACGTGAAGGATTAGAAGTCATTTAAGATACGTAAAGAAAGGTACAGTCATAAGAAATCGGGAGTAAAGTCCGGTAATAGTAAGGACTACTACTGTCAGAGGAGAATGAGCGAAACAAAGGAGAATGGACGGAGATCTATTAAGAGATGTGACGACGTCTTGTTACCAAAGTTCGGGGGTTTACTAGTACGACGAGAGAATTTGTTCATAAATTCCGAAATATAACTCGAGTTCTATTTCAAACACGAGAAATTACACAGAGATCCGAAGAGTATAAGAGAGTGTAAATGGAACTAAGGAGGGGGATGGGAACTGAATGGGTCAGTAAAGTGGTTGGGGTAGAGACGGATGAGTGCGAGGTAAGGAGCACAGGGAACAAAAGGAGGTAGGTCAGTGATAGAACAATATGTAGTTAGGAGAAACCGGTAAATGGTTCAATTGGGGATGAATAAGTAATCCGAAGTTAAATCTACGATAAAATAGATTCTGGAGTAGGGACTGGTTCAGAAGTTTGAGGGGGTTAAATCTAACACAAGAAAAACATACAAAGTCATCGTCAAATGTTTTAAAACATTTCGAATCACGTACGAGTACGTACGAGTCAACACAGATTGAGAAACGCTGGGGGTCCTGATATCGGACGATCCGCGGAGACAGGTACCCTAAAGGGTCCGTTCTTATGACCTCACCCAACGGTAAAGGTGGAGGCTCCCTAGAAGGGTTAGGTCCCTAACTTGGACCCAGAGGACGTGACGTCCGTCTAAGAAATGGTGTCAGTAGTCCCTTTGGGGGTTTGAATGAAGTACTATAATATTTACGGACAAATAAACTACCATAGAGGTAGATCTGACTTCAAAATACTTCCATTTTTAATACATATAGAAAAAAAAATTAATTGAGACGGTCTCTGTTTGTTACGGACCTATATAATCCGTGTATTACTTAGCAACACCTTACTTAATTGGGCTGATATATGATAAAAGGATAAAAGGTTTGTAGAGGAGTATCAGTTTCAGAAGTCTTAAGATAGAAGAAATAGGACAAGCGTCGGAAAAAAGGGTATGTTATGTATTAAAGGAGACATACTTTTACGTTTACTCTACACAGAACCGGTCTACGTAGAACTATGACTTAGGTATCGACAGAGAACATGTCGAGTGACAGGTGAACCTACTGGTCGACCTTTCTTCCGACGACATGAGACTATGATCATGTTTAAATCCATAGATAACCCTTAAGAAAGTACTAAGACTATTCACTCCGCCCTAGAAGAGGAGGAGAGGACGGGACCAAGAGGTTCTGGAACTTGGTCATCTCATGTAGTTTTCAGTGTCAAGATTTTTATACCCTAACTACTCTAGGGAGGGGACTTATGACTTGGAAGGGAACCACCGAGTCGACCATTTCTTAGACGAGTGTTACGTTCTCTGGACCCAAACTAGGGACCCAGTCCTTCTAGGGAACCTCTTCCCTTACTGATGGGTGAAGTTATAAGAAAGGGTCTCTTAAAGTACCTGTTTCCTCGGACTACCCGCTATCAGGGACCCCAGTGTTTCTCAGTCTGTTATAACTCACTGGTTGTGAAAGTGAAACCCCCCTGAAGAGACCACCGAGTCTGACATTTCATAGAAGAACGTTACCTCCTCCTCTTCTGTTACCGTGGGGTGAGGTCACGAGAACGGACCTTTTGGGGTACCTGCCTCCTCGGACCATCCGACGTCAGGTATCCCAACGATTCTCAGCCTGTGCTGACTCGTTGAAGTGAAAGTGAAAAGTGAAAGTACGTAACCTCTTCCTTTACCTTTGGGTGAGGTCACAAGAACGGACCTCTTAGGGTCCCTACCCCCTCGGACCACCCGACGGCAGATACCCCAGCGTGTCTCAGCGTGTACTGACTTCGCTGAATCGTCGTCGTCGTTACGTCCTTTCGTTCCAAACTAGGAACCCAGTCTTTTTAGGGAACCTCTTCCTTTACCGCTAGGAGAGGTCATAAGAACGGATCCTTGAATGTCCCTGTCTCCTTACACTGTCCGATGTCAAGAACACAAACGTTTCTCGACCTGTAATGACTCGTTAATTGTGTGTGTGTATGAACACTGATGATGACTGTCTTAGGTATAAAACAGGGGTGAGAATGAAGGGTAGTGTAACAAAGGATCTTCAAGAACTGAGAACTTCCTGTATCCCTTTTTATCGAACCTTAACAATGCTCCTACGCACCCTGACTTTTAGAGTCAAGAGTGTACACTGTCGCTTTGTAGGTACCCTAAATCTTCTTAAGCTTCTGGTGTCAAGAGACTTAGGTTAGTCTGATTTGACAACCACCACAAGTAACCCCAACTCTCCAGGAGACTGGAAAAAGGTCCATTTGAAAAATTTCCTTGTTTCGACTTATACAATATTCTGATTTATGTATAGTAAAGAGGGGGAGTTAGGTGACAAAATTACAGTATAAATCAACTTTACATACGGGCTGAGACCCGAAGACCACCGAGTCACCATTTTTGAAGTGGATGTTACACCCTCTACGACCAACTAGGGACCCAGTCCTTCTAGGGGACCTCTTTCTTTACCGTTGGGTGAGTTCATAAGGACGGACATCTTAGGACACCTCTCTCTTTGGACCACCCGGTACCTCCAGTGTTTCTCAACTTGCACTGACTTCGCTGAATCATATTTTTCGTCCCTATGGGACGAAAGTATGAGATCAAAAGTCGTAGTCGAGAAACATCCCGTAAGGACTAGACTCTTTCGTCCCGTAAAACGTGTCTACGTGACGAACGTCTCCGCTTCCGAAGAAAGAAAGGACTCAAGGGTTAAATGGTTATCTGTATCAGTCAACTCAAGTCGGTGAGTCAGCACAGGTTGAGAAACACTGGGGTACTTATCGTCGTGAGGTCCTGAGGGACAGGTAGTCATTGAGGGTCTCAGGTGGGTTTGGGTACAGATAACTCAGCCACTACAGTAGGTCGGTAGAGTAGGAGACAGTAGGGGAAGAGGAGGACGGGAGTTAGAAAAGGTCGTAGTCCCAGAAAAGATTACGCAGTCGAGAAACGTAGTCCACCGGTTTCATAACCTCAATGTCGAAGTTGTAGTCAGGAAGGGTACTTGTGGGTCCTGACTAGAGGAAATCCTACCTGACCAACCTAGAGGAACGTCAGGTACCCTGAGGGTCCTCAGAAGAGGTTGTGGTGTCGAGTTTTCGTAGTTAAGAAGTCGTGAGTCGAAAGAAAAATCAGGTTGAAAGTGTAGGTATGTACTGATGACCTTTTTGGTATCGGAACTGATCTATCTGGAAACAACTGTTTCATTACAAAGACGAAAAATTATACGATAAATACAACCAGTATTGAAAGGAAGGTTTCTCATTCGCAGAAAATTAAAGTACCAACGTCAGTGGTAGACGTTACTAAAACCTCGTGTTTTTTTATTTTAGTCGGTGACAAAGATGAGAAAGGGGTATATAAAAGGTACTTCACTACCCTGGTCTACGGTACTAGAATCAAAATACTTACAACTCCAAATTCGGTTGAAAAAGTGAGAGGAGAAAGTGAAAATAGTTCTCTGAGAAATTAAGAAGAAGTGAAAGACGGTATTCCCACCACGGTAGACGTATAGACTCCAATAACTATAAAGAGGGTTGATAGAACTAAGGTCGAACACAAAGAAGGTCAGGTCGCAAAGAGTCCTACATGAGATGTATATTCAATTTATTCGTCCCACTGTTATATGTCGGAACTACATGAGGAAAAGGATAAACCTTGGTCAGACAACAAGGGACAGGTCAAGATTGACAACGAAGGACTGGACGTATGTCCAAAGAGTTCTCCGTCCAGTCCATCAGATCATAAGGGTCGAGAAAGTCTTAAAAGGTGTCAAATAACACTAGGTGTGTCAGTTTCCGAAACCGTATCAGTTATTTCGTCTTTATCTGTATCATTATGGTTAGTTAACTTAGAAGGTTCCTACTCTGATAACGGACCTTTTGACTGTATAAGAAAAGAAAAGAAAAACCAACGTGACCCAGAAACAACGACGGGTCCCCGAAAGAGACCGACACCTCTGCCCCCCGAGACATCGCCACCATACGTCCGAAGAGTAACACCACCGAACAGAACAACGTCTCGTGTCAGAGATCTCACACACCTGAGTCATCGACACCGAGTGACCGAGATCTCACTCCCGGGGCCTCAACACCAAGTCCCGGACCGGATCGGATCGACGAAGTACCGTACACCGTAGTAAGGTCTGGTTCCCAGTTTGGACACAGAGGACGTGACCGTCCACCTAAGGATAGGTGACCTGGTGGTCCCGACAGGTCTCTATGATAAAAGAATGCACGCGTGCGAGTCAGCGAGTGAACTCAGACTGAGAAACCTTGAGGTACCTGACATCGGACGGTCCTAGGATACAGGAGCCTTTAAGGGTACGTTCTTACGATCTTACCCAAGGATAAAGTCCTCTTGGGACTTTATAAAGGATAAGGTCATCTAAAAAGGTTGGGTCCCTAGTTTGGGTATAGAGGACACAGAAAACTTAACCGTCAAAAATAAAAGAACGGACAGTACAAATAGAGTAGGGGTCGAAGGTATCTGACTGACTTACAAATTTGTGTTACTTCTATAAAGTGTATATTTAAGAAGATTCAGTCTTTGAACGAAAGGTTATTTTTTCATCCGTAGACTAATTAAAGGTAACCCAAAACAAAGTAAATATATGGGATAGAAGGTTTTGTCCACCGGATTGTAATCGTTTGGTTTGAACCCGGACGAGTGACCCGGTTCGTTCTTGTCCGTCGAGTGCGAGTTTTCTGAGTTTCAGGTGTCACCGATAGTCCCTTTCCAAAATTTCTGTCACCTCCCAGCGTTCCAGATACTAGTCAAGTACGTGTTAAAAGACTAACCAACTACCACTTCATTGTCCCACTACAAGACTCTTAAACTTACTAGTTAAAAAACCAAGGTTGGACGGATCTCAGATGGATACCCACCAGTCGTACGTCAATTGAAGATGGACCACCTCCAAAATCACAGACGGTTTGTTGAGTACCTGTCCCGAGTTCTATAGGGAACTCCTCCTTGATTTCCAGGGACTGAAACAAAATATCGATTTGATAATAACAAAACCGAACGAACAAAAGGAAACAAAGACGTAAAGGAGTAAAGAGACTAATTTAAACGAGAAACTTTAAACCTCTTCCGGATCTTCCGATTTCGAAAAGATATTTGTTCTTTGTTCCAAGTACCACCCCTCCTATCCACCACAGACAGGGACCCTTTCGGGGTGTCTTGGAACTGTCAAAGTGAATATCTTGTCATTTTACCGGTAAATTCTGAGACCATTACACAGTCTGTTAGTGAGACAATTTAACTTTACGAGAAGATGTTCCTATATACCTAGAAAACTTGATTACATATTAGATTTGGGAATACCGTCTTTCACTTCTCCTTGATTTTTCGGAGAACTACTTTCATTTTCTCCTCTCACTTTTTCAACCGAATTTCGAGTTGTAAGTCTTTTGCTTCTAGTACCGTAGGCCAGGGTAGTGAGGTACTCTTTATCTACCTCTTTGTCACCTTTGTCACAGTCTGAAATAAAAAACCCGAGGTTTTAGTGACGTCTACCACTGACGTCGGTACTTTAATTTTCTGTGAATGAGGAACCTTCCTTTCAATACTGGTTGGATCTATCGTATAAGTTTTCGTCTCTGTAATGAAACGGCTGATTCCAGACAGTTCAGTTCCGATACCAAAAAGGTCATCAGTACATACCTACACTCTCAACCCGACATTTCTTCCGACTCGTGGCTTCTTAACTACGAAAACTTGACACCACAACCTCTTCTGAGAACTCTCAGGGAACTTGACGTTCCTCTAGGTTGGTCAGGTAAGACTTCCTCTAGTTGGGACCCTAAAGAAACCTTCTTTACTACGATTTCGACTTCGAGGTCATGAAACCGGTGGAGTACGCTTCTCAACTGAGTAACCTTTTCTGAGACTAAGACCCTCCCTAACCCCCGTCCTCCTCTTCTCCTACTGTCTCCTACTCTACCGACCTACGGTAGTGCCTGAGCTACCTGCACTCAGACTCACTTGAGGCCCTCAACCACTACCTGTCCCTCTGGACCGCACGACGCTGAGTACCCCAGTGTTTCTCAGTCTGTGCTGACTCGCTGACTTGACTTGACTTGACTTGACTTGTCTATTAGATTTGGTTATATGCAACAAAAGAAGAGTTACAAACGTAGAGACAAGATATTAAGAAGTGAGACGAAAAATCTCTAAAATGGTAGATTTCTTGATTACGAAGGTAGTTCTCTTTACCAAAAATAACTCACCTATGAAGATGAATCGGAAAAACCCTAGAGGTACAGACCTTTTTAACCTTCTCATCTGTACGATTTTTGTTTGTTTGTTTATGATTGTTGTTATTGTTTGGTTCATTAGGGACACTATGGAGAAACATGTTGATCAAGGTCACAAATTTAAGTCACCTTACGATACAATTATTGTTACAGTTCCATGTCTAAAGAGTTTTTATTTCCAAATAGTAATACGGTAATTTATTTCTTGAATTTGAACGACTTCGTGTCCAACTTCCATTTTACTTTTCCTCTTCAATATAACACTGATCGATAGTTTTGTTGACGACATCGTCAAAAAACGAGAAGGAAAGAACGACACAGTACTTTCACTTTCGCTTTCAGTGAGTCAGCACAGACTGAGAAACACTGAGGTACCTGACATATCAGGTACCTAAGGAGATCCAATCTTATGACCTTACTCATCGGAAAGGGAAGAGGTCCCCTAGAAGGGTTGGGTCCCTAGCTTGGGACAAGAGGACTTAACTTCCGTCTAAGAAATGGTTGAGTCGATAGTCCCTTCGGGGAACGACACAGTACATATATAAAATTGATAAAAAGGAAAGGTAAGGAGAAGGATCGAGGGTAATAACTTAAAGTTCCAACACCACTGTCTGTTGATTTTCAATTACGTATCTATGGTCTGATAGGTAAGTCCTAAAACTGTTTTGATCTCTTACCTGTAGTAAGGTTTCAAGACACGAACTCAGTCTCCTTGGTAGACTCTTTTAGACTTCTCCTTCACACACACACAAATACTACCCCTCCTCATATACCTAAATACTTCCTCATCAACGTAGTATACAAAACCTCGATGTTCAAATTCTTTCACTATTTATTTATAACCTCTTGATTTCCTCACCTCGAATCACCTCAAACAAGTCGAAACCGATGGGTCTTTACTTTATGTAAAAGGAAAACTCCTTTAAGGTTTTAGTCACCCTCCCTCTCGAGGTGTAAGAAAAAACCTTTGATTTCATTTAGTCAACAAAGATGAAAAAGACTCTGTCCCCCGAACCTAAACTGGATTTGAATAGGTTAGGTCCCAGATGTAAGTGTCCCTTAAATTCGCTAACCATCGTACTGTCTCCTCAGATGGACGTCACAGTCACTACAGTGATCACTCACGAAGTCACCAACGTCAAGGATAATGTAGTAGGTCTGAGATGCCAGAGTTACCAATCTACTTGATGTAAGAACGACGGATCAAAAGGACCGAGAGGCACAAAGAAGTGGACCAAGGGGTTATTAGAATGACTTAGTCCTTCGAGGGACTGTAAGAAGGTCCTTAATAAAAAAAGACGTATTCATTTTTGATGAATACGTATTGAGGGTCTCATCTTTTACCGTTGGATGAGGTCATAAGAACACCTCTTAAGGTCCCTGTCTCCCCGGACCGTCCGATACCAGGTACCCCGGTGTTCGCAGCCTGTCCTGAATTCACTGAATCACATCGGCGTTCGGTCTCAATTATAGATGACAAACGTCGACTCTTACGACAATGATCGTGATTTGGGTCCCGGATTTCTTACCATCTTTTCCCATTTACAAACTCGTTAAACCGGATGTTCTCGTTTACTGGTACTTACATCCCAGACACAAACATCGGTCTCACGGACTACACTGTTACGGAGACTGGAGTCCCGAAGGGGTAAATGTAATAACTTTTTCCTTACAAAGTCAAGAAAGTAGTACTCAAGAAAGGTTCCGGAACGAAAGGAATCCAGAAGAAACCTTTTTACTTGTACTCAAAATGAAAACACTTCTTCAGGATGTGTATTTGTATTTAACGTATTCTTCTAGGTGAAACTATTATCTTAAATACTCAACCAATATTGGTAATGAAAGGTTTTCTTGTCCGAACCAAATAACTACGACATTTTCATTTTTGACCGTTTATTGATATGTTGGTTGGTAGTAGAGTATTTATATTCTGGGTTTTGTTTCGTCTCCACATTACAAAAGATCTATTAACCTTAAAAGTGGATCTCGTTTCGTATTGGACAGACAACACTTTTATCCGTTGTTTGAAGGTTTTCTCTCCTTGACTCCCTGTTAAAGGATAAGTATCAAAATAAGTGAGATCTCTATCAACACTTTTAGACGTTCGACTTAAAAATATCTATTATGTTTTTGAGAAGTACGTTAAAATTAGTAATATTAATCGGTGAGACTTTTGAAAGAAAGTAAAGAGTTAAACACTTTCCCTGTCTAAAAGTTTGATTTTTTTTATATACAAAAATTAGAGAATGGGATATTATGAGTTGACTTATAAAAAAGATTAAAAATCATTTTAAAATAAAATAATGGAAAAAATGTTTGCATGTTGAGTAGTAGTATAAATATATAAGTCACCTTCCGATTTTCTAACTATAAAACATTCGTTTTTAGTAGGACTTATAAAATATTAAAATAGAGGTAGAATTATTAAATATTACGTCGTACGTCTTATTCTACCCATACTTACTTCAAACTGATTTATAAGTGTCAAACCCTTATAGACCTAAGTAAACGATTGTGAAAAGTTTTTTTAATTCGTGTCTTTTTATAAGTAATGTTAATTTAATAAAGTCATGAGTCAAGTCAAGTCAAGTCAATGAGTCAGCACAAGCTGAGAAACGCTGGGGCACTTACCGTCGTGCGGTCCTCAGGGACAGGTAGTGGTTGAGGGCCTCAAGTGAGTCTGAGTACAGGTAGCTCAGTCACTACGGTAGGTCGGTAGTATAGGAGACAGCAGGGGAAGAGGAGGACGGGGGTTAGGGAGGGTCGTAGTCTCAGAAAAGGTTACTCAGTTGAGAAACGTACTGCACCGGTTTCATGACCTCGAAGTGGATATCGTAGGGGTGTTTTCGGACGTAACACCATTCATTAGAACTCCCGAAGAGATAGGTGCCATAATTATATAAAATTCACAGACACGTCTGGTCCACTCCTTTGTCCGTGTTATCCTCGAACTACTATACAATAGATAAAAATGTTTACTAAAAAAGATAGTAAATATTTTCACTCATTAGGACCTTCGCCAGTTTGTTCACCGAATTGGGAGAGGATAGTCCTTCGAAGGTATTCCGAGAGTAGGAATAGGGAGTCTCTGTCTGTCTTATTTTTGATGTTTGTGTCTTTTGATTAGTTTGACTAGTGTACCTGGTGTCGGAACAAATTGAGTCACTTTGATACTCGGTACGTCACATCCCGGTAGGTTTTACCTGACCAGTACCACCTCTCAAGACTGTTTTGCACCAGGTGATCTCTTCCGTTACCGTTTGATGAAGTCATAAGAAGGGAACTCTTGGGGTACTTATCATACTTTTCCGTTTTTCTATCCTGTGATTTTCTACTTGAGGGGTCCAGCATCCACGGGTTTTATGACGATCTCCTCTCACCTCTTTATTATGGTCTTTCTTACTTCTCTCCTCGGTTTCGTTTTTGTTACGGGTCGACACGTACACTGACCACTACCTTCAATTCAGGTTATGACATTTCTTGTTATAACGTATCCTTAGACCTTACAATCCAGATACTTAGTTCCATTTAACCTTTACCAGTTTGTGAACCTTTCTCACTTGTGACTGTAAAATCCTTAGTTGTAAAATCACTTGATTTTATTTGATTTAAAATCACTAAAATCACTTGATTTTAGCTGTAAAATCACTTTATTTAACCTGACCTTACCCTCTTAAATTGATTCTACCGGTAAAATAGATGATGACACCCGTTATTAGGGAATCTTCTTTACCTCATCGGGAGTCTCGGTTTTTTCTCAGACTTTACGTCACGAACCCACGTCAGAGTTTTTACTGTCTTACTAGAGACAAGTAAAGGTTCCCTTTGATGAGTTATAGTGTCATTAGGTTCAGATACGGGGTTGGTCATTACGACTTCGTCGACTTCAACTTGCCAAGATTCTTCCGGATGTTCTGGAAGATCTTGATTGTAGGTTCTTTATACAGGAAAAGTAAATCCCCTGACCTTACTTTTTCATCCTTGAGTTCTCTATATACAACATTGTCCTTTTAAACTGAACCTTTTGTCTTACTTCGTCCAGTTTCCGATTGTCTCAAACCGGTTCTCTTACGTGACCAGTATCGTTTATGTGAGAAGGTTGTTGTGTTCTCTTTTGATATGAGTACCTGTAGTGGTCTACCGGTTATGGCTTTAGTCTAACTAACATAAGAAACGTCGTTTTCTACCTCTTCGAGATACGTCAGTCGTTTTTTTTCTGGTCCTCGACTGACACCGAACCTAGTACTTGAGGAATAACGTTTTAAGTCCGATTTTAACTTCTTTCATATCTTTTGCTGATCTGGTCAGTCAAGTCAAGTCAAGTCAGTGAGTCAGTACAGGCTGAGAAACACTGGGGTACTTGACGTCGTGCGGTCCGGAGGGACAGGTAGTGGTTGAAGGTCTCAAGTGTGTCTGACTATAGGTAACTCAGTCACTACGGTAGGTCGGTAGAGTAGGAGACAGTAGGGGAAGAGGACGGGGGTTAGGGAGGGTCGTAGTCTCAGAAAAGGTCACATAGTTAAGAAGAGTACTACACCGGTTTCATGACCTCGAAGTCGAAATCGTAGTAAGGAAGGTTTCTTTAGGGTTCCAACTAGAGGAAGTCTTACCTGACCAACCTAGAGGAACGTCAGGTTCCCTGAGAGTTCTCAGAAGAGGTTGTGGTGTGAAGTTTTCGTAGTTAAGAAGCCCGCGAGTCGGAAGAAGTTTCGGGTTGAGAGTGTAGGTATGTACTGGTGTCCTCTTTGGTATCGGAACTGATCTACCTGGAATCAGTCGTTTCATTACAGAGACGAAAACTTATACGATTGATCCAACCAGTATTGAAAAGAAGGTTCCTCATTCGTAGAAAATTAAAGTACCAACGTCAGTGGTAGACGTCACTAAAACCTCGGGTTTTTTTATTTCAGACTGTGACAAAGGTGACATAGGGGTAGATAAAGGGTACTTCACTACCCTGGCCTACGGTACCAGAAGTAAAAGACTTACAACTCGAAATTCGGTTGAAAAAGTGAGAGGAGAAAATGAAAGTAGTTCTCCGAGAAGTCAAGGAGAAGTGAAAGACGGTATTCCCTCCACAGTAGACGTATAGACTGCCTTAACTATAAAGAGGACCGTTAGAACTAAGGTCGAACACAAAGAAGGTCAGGTCACAAAGAGTACTACATGAGACGTATCTTCAATTTATTCGTCCCACTGTTATATGTCGGAACTGCATGAGGAAAAGGATAAACCTTGGTCAGACAACAAGGTACAGGTCAAGATTGACAACGAAGGACTGGACGTATGTCTAAAGAGTTCTGCGTCCAGTCCACCAGACCATATTGATAGAGAGAGTCTTAAAAGGTGTCAAATAATACTAGGTGTGTCAGTTCCGAAACCGTATCAGTTATTTCGTCTTTATCTACAAAAAGACGTTGAGAGAACGAAAAAGGTACTAGGTCGTCCACGACCGTTAAACTAGAGACCAAGGAAACGGAAAAGATTTTGGTCCAACTTGTAGTCCTTCAAGTGTCAAGCGCATAACGACTTCAGACCGAACCTCTTAAAACTCGTAATGAAATGATCCTACACTTTACTCACGTTAACACACCATCAAACTCGTAACAAACCGTATCGGAAAGAAACCTTAAACCTACTTTTGACTGGAAAAGGTCAGGACACTGGTGACGACTCAAAAGGTTTGAACGACCGTATAACTCACGTTGTGAAAGTGTCGTAGTAGAAAGTCCTAAACTTTGTCGAGTTGACCTTAAGGTAGTGCAGGTGATCAAAACAAACATCACTACGAAAGATTCCGGGTGAACTGAAGTGTAAGGTCCTACAGACCGAGATCCACTCACTAGTGTTATAGCACTAATAGACCCAGCACTTCGAGAAAAAACATGTCAAGAAGGTACATAAGAACGGTGGAGAAGACTTATAGAAGACGAAGACAATCCAGGTATGGTAAAGATAGGAAATAGCTCGGGTAGAAACGTAGTTTATAAGGGAACCATAGAGAATAAAAGAACTTCTCTAGAGAACAGAAAGGGTAAGACAAGAAAAGGAGATAAAGAAACGTCACTAGCGACTTCTTCTGAAAGAATAGAGAAGAACGATAAGCAACCTTAAGACGTAAATCTACGAATATAGAAAGGAAAAGAGGAACCGAAAAGTGGAGAGAAGAAAAGTGTCGATAAACATTCCGAAGGGGTCTGTAAAACGAAAAAACGTAAAGAAAAGGTACCCCTACCAAAACTAGGGACAGAGGACATGTTACAGTACTTGGAGTCGGGTATCAAGTAGTCCGTGAGATAGATAGTTTAGATCAGGGAATTTAGATAAAGAGTGAACGTGACATATTAGAATCCCCTAAACTAAATCCAGCATGGACTTACTAGATCGTCAAAAGGGATGAGAGAAGTTAAGTTCAGACTTAACCCATTATTCCTCAAGTACTAGATTCGGTGTCAGTCGAGGACCAGAACAAAAACGACTGACATATCTCGAAGAGGTAGAAACCGACGTTTCTTATATTAGTCAGACTAAAGCCACAACTGGTAGACCACTACAGGTACACATCTCAAAAGAGAATACAACAACCTTCTCCCACAAACGATACTGGTCACGTAGAAGAACTGTTTTGAGATAATCAGAAACGGGACGAAGTAAGACGTATGGTTCCGGTTTAAACGGACAATGAGGTCCACAAAGAACTGAAGAATGAAAACGTAAGTGCAGGGGATATTACTTTTCCTGTAGAAAAAACCCACAATCAAGATTTTCAAGAACATCCAGAAGTATCTTGGTAAGTTGAAGTCGAAGAAGTCCCAATGACCAACCCCGTATCTGAACCTAATGGTACTATAACTTACCAAATGGAACCTCTACTTGTCTCTAGTAAGACAGCAAAAACTCTAACATAGGTTCATGTCGTAAAACCTGAGAGAACAACTGGTACTACTGATAAGGTAAAGAAGACTACCTAAGGACGGGCCTTATCATCTATATTACCAGTAGACTCAATTTAAGTGGGTAAGGTCAGGTAAAATCAAACGACTAAGGATCTTACAGCTACAAGTGAGAACGGTAGTGAACAAACTGGTGAAGGTTAAACGGAACTAAGTACCTGGACTGTAAAGTCCAAGGATAACGAGAAATGTCGTAGTCTGGAACGAAGATAGTGGTCAGTGTAGGTGTTGACCCATAACAAAAGCGAAACCGAGGTAGGGAAGTAAGAAAGACCTCAATAAACAGGTGATAGAGGTCATCACACAACCCGTGGTTGACTGGACCCCTCAAGGAGAAAGTCATAGGATAGTAAAACGGAAAAGTATGACAAGTACCCTAAGAGTTCCGTTCTTATGACTTCACCAAAAGGTAAGGGAAGAGGTCACCTGGTGTAAGACAGTCCATACTGGATTTAGTTTAGGGAATACTAATATGTCACCTTTACCCTTTAACTAAGTTCCCTAACCTAGACTATCTGTCTCACGGACTTTTTGATACCTACCTCCAAACACTGTAACATGTCCTCCGTAACTAGTTCTGATAGGGGTTCTTTTTCTTTAGATTTTTTCCGTTTTACCAACAGACACCTCTGGAATGTTTATCGTCACTCTTCTCCTCTTCGATTTCTGTTTCCGTTTTTCCTTTCTATGTGGGTAACGTACGTCTCAAGGTTCTTTTCGTTCTTCTCTATTCTTTCTGAAGGAGTGACTAGTTACGTTTCTTTATCTCTGTTTGTTATCTTACTCTTTCTGATCTCTAGAGAAGTTTGTTTAATCTTTATAGTCCCCTTGCAAAGTACGTTTCTACCCGTGTTGTCTCCTGTCTTTACCATACGTGTACTGTCTTCGTCTTCTATAACTCTTTTAAACGTTTTTGTGTGTCTTGACATGTTTTTTCTAGAAGTACTGGGTCTATTCGTGCCACCACACTAGTGAGTGGATCTCGGTCTATAGGACCTTATTCTTCGGTTCCCCGGAATCCTTCGTGGTGATAATTGTTTCGATCACCTACACTATCTTAAGGTCAATTCGATAAATTTAGGATTTTTTACTACGACACTTTCACGACACGGTCGTTTAAACCTTGGGAAGCGTCACCGGTGTTCTGACCTTTTCCAGTCAAAAGTAGAGTTAGGGTTTCTTTCCGTGACGGTTTCTTACAAGTTTGATGACGTATTAACGTAAGTGGAGTGTGTGATGGTTTCATTACGAGTTTTAAGGTTTCGGTCCGAAGTTGTCATACAGTTGACACTTGAAGGTCTACAAGTTCGACTTAAATCTTTTCCGTTTCCTTGGTCTCTAGATTAATGGTTATAGGAAACCTAGTAGTTTTTTAGTTCTTTCAAGGTCTTTTTGTAGATGGAGACGAAATAACTTATAGGGTTTCGGAAACTGACACACCTAGTGTTGTTTGACACCTTTTAAGAATTTCTCTACCCTTATGGTCTGGTGGACTGGACGGAGGACTCTTTAGACATACGTCCAGTTCTTCGTGTAAAATCTTGGTCTGTACTTTGTTATCTGACCAAGGTTTAACCCTATCATCATACAGTTCCAACATATAACAATGGGACCAATAAATTGAATATACGTCTCATGTAGTACTCTTACGGTCTGACCTACTTCGTGTTAGACCTTAGTTCTAACGACCCTCTTTATAGTCATTGGAGTCTATACGTCTACCGTGGTGGGAATACCGTTTTTCATTTCTCTTTGATTCTTTGGAGAACTACTTTCACTTTCTCCTCTCACTTTTTCAACCGAATTTCGAGTTGTAAGTCTTTTGATCCTAGTACCGTAGACAATGGTAGTGAAGTACCGTTTATCAGACTCTTTGTTACCTTTGTCACTCTCTGAAATAAAACCCCCCGAGGTTTCAGTGACGTCTACCACTGACGTCGGTACTTTAATTTTTCTCTGAATAAAAAACCTTCTTTTCCATACCGGTTCGATCTATCGTATAATTTATCGTCTCTGTAATGAAACGGTTGTTTCTAGACAGATCAGTTTCGACAACAAAAAGATCATCAGTACATACCTCCACTCTCAATTTGATATTTCTTTCGACTCACGGTTTCTTGACTACGAAAACGTGACACCATAAACTCTTCTGAGAACTCTCAGGAAACCTGACGTCCCTCTAGTTTGGTCAGTTCGGATTTCCTTTAGTCAGGACTTATAAGTAACTTCCCTGACTACGATTTTGACTTTGAGGTTATGAAACAGATGGACTATACTTCTTGACTGAGTAACCTTTTCTGGGACTACGACCTTTTCTAACATCCACCCTCCTCTTCCCCTGACGTCTCTTACTTTACAAACCTACCGTGGTGGCTGAACTACTCGTACTCAAAATCGTTCGAAGTCCTCAAGAACTACCTGTCCCTTCGGACCGTACGACGTCAGGTACCCCAGTGTTTCTTAGTCTGTACTGACTCACTGACTTGACTTGACTTGGAAGGCCTTACGTGTCATGTGGTGGACTCTTGTCTTCGTCGATTCTAGAGTCCCTATCTCCGACTTCCTCTCAATGTTTGAAAACTGAGTACTTGACTCACATTGAACATTCATACAAAATGGACCTGAAGGGTACCTAATTTTTAATCAATCTGTTTCTTTTATGATACATACTATGGTATTACCTACCTATGTACAGTAGTATATAAGAAAGTTTGAGTATCTTACATATGGTGGTTCTCATTTGGGACTACATTTGATACCTGAAACTCACTAATATTACACATGTGAACCCAAGTAGTAGTAACCGATAATGGTTACGTGATCAGACCACTTCTTATAATTATTACCCGCTCCGATACGTACACACACCCGTCTCCCATATACCTTTTAGAGACAAGGAATAATTAAAACGTCCCTCGGATTTTGACGGAAATTTTTCATAAAAAAAAAATTACCTTTCGTGACGAATGTATTTAGAAGGTGTCGAGGAACATAATCCTCAACTTAATAGAAGGGTTACGTCTACAACTTCAGGGTGGGAGATCGTGGAATCTTATTCTAGAATAGACCTTTATCTACGTCTACAGTAACGTGTCTATTTATCAATTCTACTACAGTATGACCTCGCTCAAAGGGACCACCGAGTCGTCATTTCTTAGATGTCCCGTCCTCTGTGTCCTCTGTACCCAAACTAGTGACCTAACGCTTCTAAGGCGACCTCCTTCTGTACCGTTGTGTACGGTCTTAAGAACGGACCTCTTAGGGTACCTGTCTCCTCGTACTACCCGATGTCGAGTACCTAAACGTTTCTCAACTTGTCCTGACTTCACGTCCGTACGTATGACCTCATAAGACCCGGGGGTCAAGTCATACTGATCACGGTGATATTTTTCCCATTTAATCCTGTATCTTCACGTGTGACCCTCTAGTAGTACACTTCTTCTTCCGTCTCAAACCCACTGTGAAACTGTTTTGTTTCTTATTACAAACGGTCCGTACCTTGTGTAAGAAGGGGTAGTTGGAGTCTCCTTTGGTAGGGATGGCTGTGGAATTAGAGTCTGATCGACGGAGGTCTTGGTCCTCTGTTATTTATGAACAACAACTACGATGACTGGATTCAGTGAGTCGGTGCGTCGGGATCCTTTACTTACGTTTAACGTATGTCTTAAAGACAAAAGTCTAAGAGACTTTTATCGGTCCGAACTGTTGTCAGTCATTTAGTCGATCTTGTCTTTTCAAGACGTCAAGTGGTTTCCGGGTCTGTCCGACAAAATTATTAAGTTTAAAAAAAGAACTACGGACTGTGGTGGAACTTTCTTCTACCAGTCCTTTAAACCCTTCTTGGATTTATTTACATTACACTGTTTCGTAAGAGAACACTAGAAATTTTACTTACTTCAAAGACTTATATTTCTTTTCTTTTGATTTCTTTTAAATTTTTCGATGGGTCCCTCACGGACTATTGGGGTTAAAATTTCTTAAGAAATTTTTATTTTTTCCTATAGAAGTAGAATTTCTATCCCCTTTTTTTTTTTTTTTTCGAAGGGACCACCGGGTTCTCTATTTCTTTGACGGACGTTACATCCTCTGGACCCAAGTTAGGGACCCAACCCTTCTATGGGACCTCTTCCGTTACCGTTAGGTGAGGTCATAAGAACGGACCCTTTAGGGTACCTGTCCCCTGGACCACCCGACGTCAGGTACCCTAACGTTTCGCAGTTTGTACTGACTCTTTGAGTATAAAAATGTTTCTAATTTTTCCCTTTTTCATTCCCGTCTTTATCGTATCTTTTCAATTCATTTATGTTGACACTATTACTACGGTTCTCCTGAGGACCTAGGGGATTTAACTCTGAAAATACGTATTCTCCTTCTGCCTTTCCTAAAGGATTGACGAACTCCCTAGACAACTACCACTCTCTTTCGAGACCTTTTCGGTGATGACTGTGTCAGTTTTCTGTCCCGGGTTCTTTCTGTACGTAGACCAATTTCGTGTACGAAGAAGTGAATTTAAGGTGAAACTTGTTCTAGTTCGGTGTTTTAGCTCTTTTTAATGTAGGGGCCTAAGAGTCTTTACAACTAGTGACTGGACGACGACTATTGGGAACTCTTTGTCATCCCTTACTCTCTCCTAGGACTTCTACCCTGTACCTGTTATTATAATATCAAAAGTTTCTTACTTACTCAACTTTTAGAAATCTTTTACGACTGTTATTTAGACTAATTCAAGGGATCCTTTAATTTTTTGTTTGTTTGTGTTGTGATACTGAGTTTACATACAACCTTTAATTCTCTTTTTTTCACTAAACCAAATTTTTAGATCTTCAGGTTTTTTTTTTGGGTGTTTTTGTCAGTTCATCGTTCATCTCCGTGGTCTCTCCACTGGGTGGAAGATGATCAGACGAAGAGAATGAAAAGGTTCGGTGTGACCTGCGGCCGAAGTGTGAGAATGATACACGAAGACGAAGAGTCAGAAACATGGTGGACGAAGAAGTAAGACCTTGAGAGGGGGACTTCCCTAGACGTTCGGAACACAGGAAAGAAAATTCCAAGATAATGTCCCAGTGGAAGACAAACTCCGGAAGGGACCACTAGAATATAAGGTCGGAGGGACGGGGGGGTAGGTACGGTATGAGACTGAAATTAAAAGAAGTAATATCAATAGAAAAAAAGAATCAAAAAAAAAGAAATAAAAAGGAATTATTTATGGTGTACGTGAAGTTTTAGTATGGTCATGATAAGGTCTCCGAAATTTTTATAACTGAGTCAATTAGGAGACTATTGAGATTCTTTCTTTGTGATAATTATCGTAGGAGGGGTAAAACGTCAACCCTCCTGATTTGTGTCTCGTCGACCTTACTACCATTCGTCACCTCAACACAGACTTATGTCTTTTAGGTCGAAGTCTCAGTCTATAAATGACAAAACGATAAGACGGTGACAGATTTTATAGAACATAAATTGAATAGATATCACATAGTAGAAAGAGGTATAAGAAAGGGGTTTTTACATTCGAGATACTCCCGTCTGAAAATAAAAAAAAGGTAAAGTGAAAACGAGAATCTTATTCCATACTGTGCAACCTCTCTTTCGACGAGTCAGTACAGGATAAGAAACGCTAGGGTACCTGACAGTGGACGGTTCAAAAAGACAGGTATCATAAAGGGTCCGTTCTCATGATCTCATTCATCGGTAAAGGAAGAGGGCCCCTAGAAGGTGACCTTCACGAGTCATTTACAGAACAATTCACTCATGTTACGTTCATATTCTCCAACCTTTACCTTCTCAGAAGAAAACATCTCATTCTGAGAGGAGAACAATTATTGTCTCTAATTTCCGATAATTAACGACTTAGGATCTAAGGACCGTCTTACGAACCGAACACAACACTCTCTCTTCTCCTTCACTTCTTAACCTTCCCTTCGACCTTTATACTCCATGAACCATTTTGTACTCGATCCTATCAAGTTGTAGGACTTTTAAGTGCCTTTGCTCTAAATAGCCATTACTCTCTCACCAAGAAATAATTTCCTTCCGTCCCTGTTACCGAAACGTAAAACGTAAGTTGGTGAGATCAGTGTTTATTTCATTAGACAGTAATTTTATCCTTCTGTAAAATTACTATCTATAGACAATTTGTAACGAGTATAAATTCGGTAAAACCATTCACGATTACTCCGGAGGGTCGGGCCTTTTCCGGACGTTCTCTCTTAGACTATTAGTTTTACCATGGTGACACATCTTTGTCGTTTTCGTTGTTATCTCCTGTTGTCTTCACGACTTCCCGTAGTTCAAGGGACACTAGACACGGATTTCCATTTACAAAAGTCTTCTCACATCCCAGTGTCATCTAACCGTTTTATGTGAAGATCTTTAGAAACGGAGAGTAATCGTATTTACACACAGAAGTACTCATATTTTAGTTGAAGTCAGTTATTTGTTTTCCGTC
The DNA here is from genome assembly GCA_006410555.1 of Capra ibex. Lineage (NCBI taxonomy): Eukaryota > Metazoa > Chordata > Mammalia > Artiodactyla > Bovidae > Capra > Capra ibex. The sequence goes on along the minus strand of SJYO01016970.1, from coordinate 45,292,770 downwards.
CCAATGATTTTATTTACTCACATTCTTTTGATAATTACTGGTTTATCGTAATCTACGGTCGTACTAGAATGGATTACGACAGTCACAAACTTCCTTTTCGTAAGTCTAAAGATTAGACAACTCCTTATAATTGTATTACACCGAAACTTTTAAAAATTTCTGGAGTATTAATTAAATTAGTGGTAAAACGTATCGTAAGGGTGAACATTAGACGTAAAAACGAAAATTTTAAGAATGATATATCGACAGTAAGACTAGATTACTTTACGAAGAATGAATCCTTCTCTACTTTAAAAGGTTACAACTCCGATGTGTCTGTACTTCTAACTTTGTACACAGACAATGACGTTAAAGTGGTACCATCTGATTAACGTCTCCGGACACCCATACCTAACTACAACGACTCATCAGTCGGAAATGACGGTAGCGAAAGTCCCGTTAAACGTATCGTACCGAGTATCACAAAATACTAAAAAGAAAATTTTTATTAAGATGAACAATCAGTGATTTAGATAAATTGAGAAGGTCACGACTTATCGTAGACCCCGTGCAGACGTGTCGTTCACGTGTATAGGGAGTGAGACTTTCCCGGTTCCCTCAAACCTTTCCCATAGGGTCGACGCCAAGGTAGACAGGTAGGAGATCCTTCTAATAGTGACATCCGACCAGAGGGATCCTTCATCCGGGACTCCGTTTTTTTCTCATAAACCCTCCAAACAACACATTCACGAGCGTCCTAATTGTGTGCACCTTCTCTTCGTTCCTCCTAATCCGCCTCCCTCTTCGACCTGATGCTACGTCAGACGTACTTTTGAATCTGATTGAGAGTCCCCTGAAGTCTTCTCCTCTGCCACGGAGTCTCAACCGGGTTCAATACCGTTCTTCCTACCCGAAAATGTAGAAGGGAGGGGGGGGTCGTAACTAACTAGGACCCACCCCCTACTAAGTCTTTAGGCTTCTTTAGGAACTTCTACCGACTACCGATACCTGACAGACGGTTTCTGGGAGGGTGGTCGACCCTTTTATTTAGGAAATAAGGACTTCTCCCTGTTCGGACCCACCCTGTAGTGTCACAGACGGTATTAGTAGTACATAGATGATGACTGTTTCCTTGGTTCAAGGATTAGTGGATTGGTTCATACTGGACGACTGAAAGTACTCTTCCAGAAAGTTACCTTATAAGTTCTTAGAGAAGGAGTAACGGACCATTAAATTACATAACAATTAGTAGTTTTAATTGAGGTATTAATACTCGTTAAATTTCCCTAGAAACCTTTAAGGTGAGTAAACAGAGTGTGGACTCTCTTTATTCTACTAATATAATGACGTTCAAATATATCTTTATATTACTAAAAAGATAGAGTCAGTTGTATCCGTGATTTCCAATCATAAACGTACTGGAAAAACCTGACCTCTACTACAAAAGTTCTCTGAATGCTTACCAGTCCAAAAGGACTATTACGAAAAAGACCTCCCCTCCCCTGATGTGATTTTCCTTCAAACATATGATACCTCTACATAACGGAGATAGTACAATATCAAAAATGAAACATGCAACTATGTCAATGAGAATATCCTGTAAAGACTTCCTTCGTTGTCTTCTTGTCAAAACTTTACTGTGTAGCCAGCACCTCTGTAACTGAAATGTGAACGACATTACGGTTTCCCTTACACAAGTGAAGTACCTTAGAAACGTAAACTTAGTTCCCTTTGTTGACTTCAATCGTGTCCGCTTCCGAATCTTGTACCAAGTTTAAATTTGTGTTTGTTTCCCATTAGACCGGACCGTGTCAGACCGGTGACGTCGTCACATAGACTTCCAATACAAAATACAAATAATCGAGGTAGGTCTACCACAAAATACAGGAATTATTGAAACAGGGACTGATTCGGTACTTGGATGGTAAACTGTTTGTGTCATCCTTTACAGATAGTCGTCTTTTCAGTAAAATATTAGTCTTTGTAATGAACTTGGTAAACCTTATGCAAAACTTTCTCAAAATAAGGAAAATACCCAGTTACGGATGTCAAAAAATAACTGTTTGTGTTCGAAAAGGTTTGTTGGTTTTAAGTCACTCTTGGATCTTAAGGAAATAAATACGATTATAAAGCATACTCATCATTGAAAGTAACGTTTCCTAGTTTAACGAAACTACATGTAAATAAGTAGAAATATACAGGTATTTTAATCTCATACATAATTATAAGGTACCAATGTTTCTCTGACTTTTTGTCTTCAAGACTCCGGTAGGACACTTAAAGGACTTGATTAGAACTAAAGAGGACCGAAACACGTGTCTTGAGACAGCTCTAGTCAGACGTGTGACGGGAATCCCTTTCAACATTCATCCGAAAAACACTACCCGTAAATACAGTGATTTAAAACTAAGGTCTAAAGTTGGAGTAACTCCCATCGATAATACAAAATATAGAGACACAGAGTCTCGTGACTAAAATCTGTCAGTTGTATATACGTACCTAAAATGACTTCATTAAGTGAGAAACAGAAGGATTTGAGACTAGAAATTGAGAGAACACTTCTCACCTCCTTTATAAAAGTTATAATTTTTTTTAAGAAGACCTAAAAAGTCACTCTTGTTTTTAAATAGACCTTTATTAAAATCTAGTCTTTTTATCACAAAAATTACAGATAAAATTAAATTTTTGTAAACCACAATAATTAGGGTAAATCAAAACTAAAGTTTAGGGTAGAGAAAGGAAAGAAGAAAAGAAGGAAAGAAACAAGGAAATAATAATAAAAAAACTAAGTTATTTGTGAATGACTTCACAACTAATACATGGTTCTTGGTACGATCCGTATATTAATAAATTCTTTTTACACTCACAAGTTTAAAAAGAATTTCGTAAGTAAAAAAAAGGGGTTTTTTCGTAACCATTCGAAAAAGGGACATAAGAGATTAAAGGAGTTTTTCTTATATTTTGTACTAATTTATAATACTATTTTTAAATACCATCGATTTGAAGTTTAATATCATTGTCTAAATTTTTTATAATAAAATTTCTAATGAGGTCTCAGTAGATATAAAATCTTTTGAAACCGAACTAAGATTCCGTGTCCTAGACTTTAGTAAAAGTCCCCGTTGAGCAAGAGGAATCTTGTGTCATCTCTTAACAAGTGTGTAAATTAATCAGTTGTGATTGGTCCTACGTAAAAATTTCCTAACTCCAAGTTGAGATCCCTTAAATTGAACTAACGTTCTCTCCAATTTTGAGACGTTATATCATCCTTCATTCGAATCTTAGAGGGAGTAATCTCTGATAGTCTCCTCTCTATCCTTTCATAAAAGGAACGTTACAAATACATTAAAACTGACGTTTTATAATAAAAAAAGGTAGAAAAAGAGCCATCGGAGTAGATACTGAATGTTAACTTGTACAAATTCTTACCCACCTATCGATGGTAAATGGTCTTAAATCGTTTGATTCGTTGAACTTTTAGAAACATTTCTTAGTAATTCGAGACGTGGGTCAAGGATACACACCCCAAGGGGGGGAGGGGTGTGTGTAGTTCATTCGGAGGAGGTTGTGGATGTCCAGTTGAGTTAAGACTGAGACCTATGTTGTCGTCTAGGGTGTCCAATTTCGAGACAGAGTATCCTGACGAAGGAGGGGTGAGGTGAAGACTACTGTAACCGTTAAGGTCCAACAACGACATTAAGACAGGTTGGACGATATCTAGCTTTCAAAATCACTGGAAGAACAACCTAATCTAATTAGATGACCTCACCGAGTGTCTTGAGTCTCTTTGAAAAGTACATGATCTAGTGGTTGAATAATAGTTTCCTCTATTGAGTTTTGTCGGTCTACCTTCTCTACGTACCCAGTCCCTTGTCCCTTTCCTGTTCCTCTAAGGTACGAGAGACAGTCAGTAAGAGAGATTTAAAGGTGGACAAGTGATTGGGTCTTTGAGAGACTTGGGAAACTCAAAAATACCTCCGAAGTAATATGTCTGTACTAACTAATTTAGTAACCGATGGCCGTTAACTAAGTCGGAGGTCGGGGAGAGGGTAGGGTCTTTCAAGGACTCCTTCCTGATTTTCAAGGTTGAGAGACTAGTGAACCAACGAAGAGGACTATTGGAGGAGGTAGGAATCTAAGTCATGTTTTCAAAGGAGTAATTATATTGTCTTATACGGTCATAATGAGATAAATAAATCCTTTAAGGTTCCTAAAATTCTCGAGACACGGTTTCTACCCCTATGTAAGAATAATATTTAGTTTTTGGTTGACAAAAAGAAAGTTAATTGTGGTGTCAAAGGATTGGTTCTACCACCTTTACTTTCTTCTCGAACTAGACAAATACCTTTTGGTCCTGTACTCGTCAATCATCCGTTTACTGAAGTGGAGAGACGGGGAGTCAGAGGTGTAGATACAGTATTTCTATTATAATAGCTATACGGTATCGCATACCGCTTACACTTTCTCCTACTGGACAATCACTGGACGAGTTCCAATGACTTGAAAGAAGTGCATCAGTTTGGAGACAAGTCTGACGTCGTTACCGTTTAGAACCTACATAGTCCAGTCTGGTCGACTTTTTTGTGTAAATCCCTTATTACGTATCCCTTATAGTTCCTGGTCCTCTTCCCTGGTTTGACGACTCGGTGTGAACACTTCTTTACTTTAAAAATTGTCATTCTGTACAATTCTTTGGATTATCAGGGTTCGACTGGTGTCTCCCGTGAACCTGGATAGCTTTTAACACGGAGACACAGTACACGGTTAAAAGTTGGGGGTTTAACACGTTAAAACAAACACAAATCCACCTTGTAACGTTTGTTTGTTTACGACTATCTTGTACTCGATTCGGGTTTGATTGACGCTTTTTACGAACATTCGAACCTACGATCTTTAGGGTTTTCTTCTTTTCTTTAGTTTTCGTCTCTTCCAGGAGACGGACTAAGCTGAAAACGGACTCTTTTGACCTTTATGAGTTTCAGTGGGTGGATGGGGACGGAGATCAGGTGTGGTACTTGGTAGTTTATCGGCGAATAAATGATAATTGAAGAATGTACGTTCCACGGTTCTGGTACTTGACGAAACATGAGTCAAATCCGAAAACGAAGAAACAAAAGACTCACTGTCAAACCCTCTGTCTACGTAAAAAATGTTTCTCCCGACGGAAATATTTGTTTTTGTTTTTGCCTTCCTACGTAAGAAGACGGGGTTTCTTTGACGAGACACAGGATTAAATCCTTTCCTCATTTACCTACTTTCTTACACAATCGTATTATTGTCTAAACTTGAGATTTATCGATTAACCCCGGGTTTGTGTAATGGATCGTTTACTATTTCGCTGCTGTCTTGTTGTTTAATAAAATTTCCGTAAACTCCGTCACCTTCTCTTTCTAAAGAACAAGGGTAGGTTTACCTAATTCTATCCTTTCTCTACTACTATTGAACAGGTCCAAGACGTTTCGTGTACGGTATGGGCACCTGGAAGTTCTGTGTCGAGACTACTTGGAACTTTTGCGGGAACAAGTCACCCTCCACCTCTTCGTCGGAAACCGACAAATGGAGGTTCTCGGAAAACAACGTCCTCGATTCTTGTCCTTGTGAACTTAAAATTAGAGAACTATTTTACTTCAGATAGGTAAAATGTAAACACCAAAATTACTAGATTTTTCAGTCACGGAACAATAATCCTCTACGACACAATCTGTAAAAGAAACTAAAATAATATTATGTCGATAGTCCTTTCCTTGAAGACAATCCAAGAAAGAAGGGTCGATGGGGACCTGGGGTCGTAAAAAAAAAAACCACAAGTATATTTTACTTCTCGTTATACAAAAAAAGGCATATGGTAGAGTCATGAAATGTAAAATTTTTCATTAATTAGTATGGAAAACATCATATATGGACATCATTAGTATGGACAAATCGTACAGGTTACTTAATATCGAATAAACCCTGAATAAAATTTATATTTCTAGTAGTTATTTTATTACTCAATTTCGTAAAAATTCACTCGATTCAAATTCTTCATAGATCGTTTTATATAAAAAACTCATTATTTCGTTTGTCGGTGACTTTGACGGTAGTAGAAAATGTTATTTATGACAAAAATAACTTCCGACAGTATATTAATTCAATTTATAAATTTAACTTTACAGTGACAATTAACTACGTCAGGAGACTATGGCGAATTCACAAAACTAAAATTCCTTCTTGTACTTTGTACACTTGTACTTTAGTTATTCAAATTCTCCACCTATATGACAATAGTAAAGTATTAATATACGTATATTTTATTTACGTATGTGTTGTATTGTATTTTTATAAACATATTACGTATACCGTTTTATATTACATATCGTTTCATGTATTGTGTTATACCACATTTTACAAACTATTGGGTATATTAATTAATATTTAATGGTAGTTAAATTACAATACATTACTCAGACCCTTATAAAACTCTCATATAATTATTGTGATTCAATATTGTTCTCGGACGACGACGACGACGACGACGACGACGATTCAGCGAAGTCAACACAGGCTGACACGCTGGGGTATCTGCCGTCGGGTGGTCCGAGGGGACAGGGACCCTGAAAGGTTCGTTCTTGTGACCTCACCCAACGGTAAAGGAAGAGGTATTGTTCTCGGATAGTCTCATCATTAATAAACATCTCAGTAGGACACAAAGAATTAATAGTTCACCTTTTATAATAAATTTACCATGTAAGTAATTTCTTCTTTCTTTACATGTGACTACCTAAAATCCGTGGGAATTGTAAAGTCTCACGGTCCTCGAGAACTGAAGTATCATTTGTAGATCCGACCGACTTTCCATTTATCGAAGTCGATTATAAATAGGAAAAGCCAAAATATGTTTCTTATTTACCGGATTTTCATAACCTAAAGGTGTCTTAGTTAAGGAATGTTTGAAAAAGATACCCAATCTTTACATACTCTAGGTTTTGGTCCAGGAGAGAAATATTTATTAAGAAAAATAAAAGTCTTTATTATCTCGTAGTTACACAGTCTTCATGACTTTAAGTTTCATAAACGGTGGATTATGATCATTTTGTCAAATGAGGTAAAACTACAACGACTAAGGACCCTTACACTTCCCGAAAACACACACTGGGTGTGGGTCTACGTGGGACGGTGGACGAGTTCCTTCTCACGCTAAGCTTACTCGATTTGTTGAAGTGAAGTGGGTTTGGACAAACGAGGCTCAGTATCGTGTCGACTGCACCCAACTTTTTACTTGTGGAACTACTTGACTAGATCAAGTCACATGGGGTTCCGACAAACACTCTGTGTCAGGGTCTTTCAAGTAAACGGAGAGTCGGGACGCCTCGACCGCTACACCGAACAGTGTCTCAACGAAAATCGAATACACTAACGAGCGAGGTGTACGACGGTAAATGTCATGTGCCATATGTCATTTAGATAAAAAACAGTTCTACCCGACCCAAAAGTGTCGAGAAGTGTACTGTAGGTCAGTGAGAAGAACCGAGAATTACGAATTGTACCACATCAGAACTAAAAACCGACTAACGGAGGTTATACAAGTTAAAACCTCCTAAAAAAAGTACATGCAAACACTTTGCTACGGGATCTTTACACTTTTTACGTATCCAAAGGAATTTCCCGAACGTCCGTAGCCAGACGAAGGGACCCGTAGTAAAACCTTGACATTATAAAAGAGCTCGTAATCACTATACGGGAGTCATCCGTGACCTCTTGTAAGTCCTCCGTCTATTTTCATCCGACTCTTTTATGTTCACCTACAGAGACCCCTCACCTTAATCCTTATCTCCACCTATCTCCGTATGAAAAGTAATACGTCAAATAGACAAACATGGTAAAAAGAAAATTGAATCAAACACAGAGTAATACTGTTAATTTTTATACTTAATTCTCTTTTATTATTTATACAGATTATAACAGTAACAATTTTAGTGGAGTCGGACAATTAGTACCAAAAGATTATCGTGATTTAAGGTACTTGTGTTCAAGATCACTTAATATGACACAAGGTAGGACTCGAAATTGAACTGTTAGAGTAAAGAGTTGTCAACACCGTAAAGGTACACTTGTAACACAAAAGTCAAGGGTAAAAGGTAGGGGTACCAAAAAAAATTGACGTTCTGTGAAGAAAGACTATATACATATCCCAAAATAGACACATAATAATTACGTCAAACCCCAATAGACTTAACAGGTCCTTTTACAAGATCCTTCGCGAGGACTGGTTTACGGAAGATCTTGCATGAATTGACCTCGAATCCAGTCAACCAATACTTCGACGTAATGCATCCGATGGAACAGTGATTTATTTCATTGGTTATCGAATGAGTTTCTACTTTAAATTCACCCTTGGACTTGACCAAATGTCTTTTGAACTACAAAATTTAAAAAATTATAAATTTTACTAGTGTATATTTTTAATAGACGTTCTTTAGTCTCTTATTCACACTTCTTTAAGTTATAAATTATGACCTAGAGAAAAGAGGGAGTACAAAGGTAAAAACAAACTAAACATAAACTTATAAACACTCTTTTCACACGTGTGTTTAAGTCAAAGAAAAAAGGAAAAGGACTCAGTCTGCTACAATGGTCTATGTTTCTATATCTAGCTCCATTATTCTCCTACGACTATGTACACTGTCCTCAACATGTTTAATACATGGGATTCAACTGATAAAAATTAACTGGATTTATTTCAGGAGATCAATTTTTTTAATTTTTTATCTTCCGTTTATTTAAAAGTTTACACCCTCTCAAGATACGGATTGGTCAACTGGTCTTTTGTACTTTATCGTCGTCTCATTCTTTTCTTTCCCTCCCCTGGATTAATGGAACCCTTAGACGATTAGAGTGGTGGACTTACTGATTCCCTAATCTGACCCACTATAACGTACAAGAAGAATAAGGATTTAAGGTGTTCTTTTAGTCACAAGGTTTCAATCCCCGTGAAACGGAGAGTACACGGATTGTGTCCCCGTGAATGATTTAGACGTATTCTTCTCATGTGTTCCCCGTTCCATTGTTTATTCTCTCTTGCTTAGAGTTGATGCGACATTTATTACCTGTCGTTCCAATTCTTGCGGGGATATTTGTCTAATCTGTTGTAGGGTAGTACGGTTTGAGAGTCCGTATCAACGTAACCGTCAGGTACCCGTCCATACGTCTATATGTGTTTGTGGTAAATACCACTAAGTAGTTCCGGAAATGGCTGTCACTTTTAGATATCCTACACACGGTATCCGTCTTCATGTTTGACCGAACCTCTAAAGGAATTTTATCCAATTTGAGTCGTTCAACAAATCAGATTATATAGTGATTAGTTAGTGAGTCATTGACTCTTCGTCCTTGACACAAATACCTCCCAATATATACGTCGGTAAGTTAATCGACTCAAGAGACTTAGACTCTTTTTGGCTCTAGTTCCTTTCAAAGTGTCTAGGAAGAACCTAGTAGACTTATCAATTAGATCTGAAAGTTTAATATCTTGATACGACATTAGCGTCGTTATCCGTAACATAGACGTAAATGGTTTATGCACGGTCCGCAGTATCATTCAAAAGATATGTGTAAACGTAGATTCTCCATCTGTGACACTAAATCCCGGTAAAATATCTGTTTACTTGTCTCCGAAGTGTGAGTAAGTTGTATAGGAATAACTTACTGATGTTAGAATATCCTGTACATGACTCACGACTTAGGTACCACTACTTAGTTTGTCCAACTTTCTCACGAGCCAGTCCGGACAGAACAAGCCAAGGAGGTCCCGGTTCAGTACTTCGTCTATTTCGTCACGTATCCGGAGACTTGGTCAGTCACAACCCAGTAACTTCATGTGGACACGTACGTACTTCGAATCACCAACAAAGTCAAGTCAAGTCAGTGAGTCAGCATAGGCTGAAACGCTGGGGTACTTAGTGTCGTGCGGCCCGGAGGGACAGGTAGTGGTTGAGGGCCTCAAGTGAGTTTGAGTACAGGTAGCTGAACCACTACGGTCGGTCGGTAGAGTAGGAGACAGTAGGGGAAGAGGAGGACGGGGATCAGGGAGGGTCGTAGTCTCAGAAAAGGTTACTCAGAAACGTACTCCATCGGTTTCATAACCTTAAAGTCGAAATTGTAGTCAGGAAGGTTACTTGTGGGTCCTGACTAGAGGAAATCTTACCTGACCAACCTAGAGGAACGTCAGGTTCCCTGAGAGTTCTCAGAAGAGGTCGTGGTGTCAAGTTTTCGTAGTTAAGAAGCCACGAGTCGAAAGAAGTATCAGGTTGATAGTGTAGGTATGTACTGGTTCACCAACAAACGACTGAGTGTTTATGACATTGTGTTTGATATAAATATGGGTCAGACCTGCCAATCTAAGTTCTTATACTCCAATCTACGTTTGTGTTAACAAAGTCCTACCGTACCGTCCCTTATATCCTTACAACTGCTTGTGTCGGTACTTTAAGAAACGTGTTACACTACTGTGACAGTGGAGTAAATCGAATTAATAATGTGGAATGTCTCACAGAGTCCTTCCTTGAATCTTTCTAGGTTTTTAGTGTGAGTAGGTCATACGACAATGGAGGACGGGAACAAATAAAAGAGGTTCGAACTACGTCACTTCACCTTAAACGTGGTTTAGATACACAGACTCACAAGAGTTAAGAGTTTAGGTTCAAGGACAACTTGGTTGGATCAGAAACTAGAGTCTTTCGAATGTCAGAGAGAGAGAGAGAAAAAAAATGTAAAATTTTCACTCAAAATTATTAAATTAATACGAATAAATGTATAGACTCCACTCGTGTTTATCTAAATAATCATTTTCTTGGGTGACCGTACGATTAACCGGTACACGAGTTACTAGATACTTCAGTAGAGTGATAAAACATAATCAAATTCCCGGTCTCTCCCACTCTAATCACCCCAATACGGTCGGCGCTTTAAGAAGTGGTTACCATGCCCTTAAAGGGGTGAGAGTCTCTGGAATGTAAAAAAAAAATCCTTTCTAAGACAATGACGTACGAACGAGTCAGAACAGACTGAAAAACGTTGGAGTACCTGATATCGGGTGGTCCGAGGAGACAGGTACCCTAGAGGGTCCGCTCTTAGTACTTCATTCAAAGGTATAGGAGGAGGTCCCCAAGAAGGACTGAGTCCCTAAATTGGGTTCAGAAGGACACAGAGGACAAAACCGTCCGTCTAAGAAATGATGACTTGGTGGATCCTTCGAGGTAAAATCCCTTCTATCTACCAATTTTGTCAGTTGTTTTATTTTTAGGACACTTTCCGTTTTGATGTCACTATCTTTCGTCTCCTATTCTTGACTGACGTTAACCCGTGTTTCTTTAACAGACCTACTACCTTTACAAGATATAGGGTTACCAGTATATCAGAACTCTAAGTTATATAAACAGTTTTGCATATTTCTACATGTAAATTTTAGTAACTTAAAATAACAATTCTTTAATATAAAGTTATTCCGACCGTTTTTAACGTTGTTTGAAACATTATAATTATAATAAAAGTTATTTTTATAAACTCTGAAAATTAAAAAAACTAAATATATATGTATATACAGATAGATATATGTATGTTCATATGTCAAAATTTTTTATATACTGTTTATGTTTATACTCATACATGTATATGTACGTACATGCATAAATTCTGTAAAGATTAAACGAATTTTAATATATACACATATATGTATACATGTATGTATACATACATATACATGTATACATATAGTGTAAAACTTTTTTTACTATAAATTTTGGTTTCAAATCCTCCAGAACTTCCTACAGGAGGAAATCTAAATTACACTCGTTATTTAAGTTTTATATAATAAGAACTCTTATTAGTTCTCAAGGAATATCCAAAGGAGTAATTCATCATTTTATAAAGTCTTACCCAAAATATCTGACTGAAGATTTTGTCTGTTCCCATATCCAAAGTATCATGAATAATTTCATAAATGTGTATTTCTTTTTATTTTACTCTAGTTTTAATATTTTAAACTATTTACAAAACTCTCTCTTTATAGTCTCATGATCCTTCTCAGACCTTTTTATTCTAATAAATAAAAAAAATTTATCTTTTAATAAAATGACTTTCATTTTTATTCACAACTTTTTTTTTGAACATATTGAAATATGTTCAATATTTCATACCTAAATCTTTATTTGATCAAAAGGACACCTTTCAAGTCTTTCGAATCTACAGATTTGAACGAATATCGACTGAAGGGTATTTCTGTACCGTGTATTAAAGAAAAAAGAGAAATATACGAAGGAAAAATGATGTAGAGAAATTGACTAATAGAGATCTGGTCTTCTTTACCTGGTATTATGACTATTAGTACGTGTGAAAAGTGATCATTGAAACAAAGAAAAATATTTCCGTTAGTACGTTTTATAATTCAATAAAATTTTCTCAAAGGTATAAATTCTATTACACGATTACTGATAGTGTGTGAACGGACTCTTTTACCATTCCTATACTTTTGACCGAAGTAATCTGTCTCTGATAATGACTCCTCCTCTGTTCGCGGTTATAGAGTAATTTCCCAATGTATAACACTTTGTCTTGTTCCATTATGATACACTAAAATATATCTTTTTGTGATATCCCATTTTTGTAACTGTACAAGTCAATTTTTATTAGGAAGTTTTCCGGTTTCAATTGTCAATTTTGGTGAAAAATAGATCTTTAACCGTTTTCTAAATAGATTTTACAAATATAAAAACGGTGAGGTATTTAGTTTTAATCAAAAGGTAATTTTTTTAACCTAGTCTCTACTACTAGAAGAACGGTTAAAAATCGATTTACGTTTACCTTTGTAGACTCTAAAATTTGACTTTTGGCTTCAAATATCTATATATCATTTTGATGACGGACACTCACAATGTAACACCTCTAGACTCATCGTATACTCCAATACTCAATGGTTATTAAAGTCTATATAACTAAAAGAATGTAATTTGAATATTTGTGTTTGGGTTTCGAATCTAAACAAATAACACAAATAATACAATAAAGATGGGAAATTATAACTACGTTACTATCACATTGAAGATAAATAAGAAGTGTAAAGTTGAGTTTTAAAAGACCCGAGGGTTTTGTTCCGGTCTACGACCAATAGACGGAAAGTATCGTGGTATATAGAAAAGAAACATCCAGAACTTAAAAATGGACGGAAACGGGAACACAATGATAAACTATTTATTCGAACATTCGATGTGTTCTCTAACGTACACCAAAAATGAGTCAAAGTAGGGATCGTGGATTATAATGAAGGTCCCGTTTCATCTGTTAATCGTTTGTAAATAATTTACTTACTTTAGACTAACGGTGTTGTAATGAAGATACTAAATTTTTTATATATAATGATTACTCAGTCATTACTGAGATAATGGTAATGCAAAAAGAGAAGGCATAAAGGGTTCACAATAGACGGAACTTACATAGTCTCGTCGTTTAACATGGGACACGGAGTCCGATCACCGAGCGAGAGACGAAAGGTAGAAGGAAGGGGTCGGACACCTACACTAATACCTGTTCCCTTGCGACTCCACAATCCGGAGGACGGGAACAACACCGTATAAAAAGTGGACCTGAGGTGATAGTCTTAGGAGAGAGAATAGTTTCAAACACCTTCTCTTTTGTTTTGAGAAAGTGGGATTTTGTCAAAACTCCAAAATCTTAGGATTATTTTACTGTCTTCTTGTGATATAATTTTACAAAAAACAAAGAACTTTTTGAGACATGAAAATTTTTACTTCATCGACGTCTAGTGGAGCTAGTTCAATGATTTCAGATACGTTCGTTGTTTACTGAAAGTCTTATATCTACCAGAAACCCGAATTTACTTAACCAGGGTCTGAAGATGACTATAGGAAGGTCAATGTTGGTAACAGTCATCAACGTCACACATAGATGTAACTGTCCCGTATTGGTCTGATCCCTACACATTTTATCTATTGGTCCATGATCATAAAACTACCTGTTTCGTGTAAACTACTCCACCTTTCAGTTACTTGTGTCTTATTTAATAACCGTCGTCACATTGGAGTCACTCTAAGTCAAGAAAGGGGACCCTGTCTTTTTCTTGTGATTGTACTTTTGGTTTAATATCGAAAATGGCACCCGGTATTTCTGTCGTTATCTTTTCTAAGTAAGAACTACTAGCTAAAGTAAATGGGTTACATCCAGGTAACACCATTTTTCTTACTAAAAATGGTTTTCTGTTTGAAACTTGTTTACTCGAGTAAAGGTAGTACAACTGTTCAGAATTCAGTACGCTATACGACTTTATACGTAGGGTTTCGAGGTAATATCTTAGTAATTCGACTAAAGAAGTGGTTTTATATATAGAAAAAGAAAAATTTAAAATTTCCCCTTCTGTCCACCGATTTCTGATTATGTAAAATTTTCTTGACTACCCTAGATCGGTCGAGGGAGGAACAGTGTGTTGAGACTTACTAATCCCCATGACTGACGGTTTACACAAATTTTTGAGTAAACTTTACTTCTTTTCTGAGTCTTTATTTGTTTTTCTCCTCCCTCCTTTCCCTGTAAAATTAAAATGTAAAAAAAAGAAATAAAAATTTTCCTCTTTATTTCGACAAGAAAATAATTTTTTACCGTTTCAGTATAACTCCATCCGACTTGTGAATGTAAAATTAAGATTTCAGACTTCCTTAAAAATCAACAACGATAACTGAATATCTATCCTTCAATCGTCCTCTAAGCTACTACTCTAAAATTGTAAATATTATAATATTTTGAAGAAAGTATGTCTAAAGATAGTTCCACAGACGTTTTCATTATCGAGACACTGATTTCGTACATCTTCATACTATCGTGACTTCATAATTCTTTCGTTACGAAAATATACGAATTTACATATTCAGTGTAAGTAGTTTATACACAGACATAACTTTATATCTTATATTTATATGGTCACGTTTCTATGTGAGTATGTTTATATATATATATAATATGTATTAATATACAATATCTATACACGACTTTATGTATTAAATTTTCAGTGTACACAGAAAAGATCATAAAAATGACAAATAAGTTATCGAGAAGGAGGTCGAGTCTTCTTTTCCTTAAAAGTTCTCTTCAATCTTTGATAAACTTTTATTTACTTTAGGACTCAAAAGGTTGTACCATCTTCTTTACAACTACCGTACATTTTCCATAAAACCTTATATGAACTTACGAATAATAACGACATTCACATCCTTCTGTGTACGCGTACCCAACCCCAGTTCTTACAAGAGTAACGGGGTCACATATCCTGGGTTTAGACGGTACCAGGTAAACTTGACACCGTGAGGAAATTTTTATTTCCTGAACGAAACGTTAATGGTTAGACGGACCCGTACATGTATTTCTCTCGACTGTTTACTATTTCCTTTAACCTTTCCAACTCTCCTACTTCAGTTATTATCTAAATAGAGGTCTGTAAATCGTGAACTTCACGTAGACAATATGTTATACATCTGTATAAAATGTCGTTTAAACCTCTATGACACTCGGGTGACCCTTCCCTGTTATAGATTAAAATATAAGATATATTAAGACTCGTATTGAAACCACGAATTAGTCATTCTCGTCCTCCATGGGGGAACACGAATGTTTTCCTCTTTACGTACTTTTCTTATACCCCTGTATTGGACTCCAAGACATCCGTCATTGTCACACCTTCTTACCACGTTTTTTCTCGTTTCGGTTTACGTTTTATTCTCTCGATATAAAATACACGTTGTACTCTTCTAACATAAGACTTTCGAAAAAGCTAGTAATTTTCAGTTTTAAATATAAAAAAGGGTTTGAGTTTTTGTCAATATTCAAAAATAAGATTTTGTCATGTTTTCAAGTCATTATTTAACTTTTACTAAAAATTGAAAGTAACCTTAAGTAAAACCTTTGTTAAAGTACGACCGAACTTGTAATAAAGGGGGATTCTTAAACAGAACAAGAAAGTTTTTTAAACAATAAAGTACTTAATAATTAGTATCTATAACATTGAAAAAACAAAAATATAAAGATCATAAATTTTATTATGCCGGAGTAAATACTGTACACACCCTTTTTTTTGTTTAATTCGGATAAATACATACATATTATCTGTTTAAAGATAAAATGATAGGTACAAAAAGTGGATAAATAAAAGAAAGGAATTGGCGAGTACATACGTTTTTGTGTGTGGAATTCTGAAATTAAAATAAATTAAAATATACAGACAGGTTATATCAATATTTGATACAATTTTCTGATTTTACCTTTTTATAAAAATTTTTAATAACGTAGTATCGAATAACGGGGTTCTTTCTTTTTTTATACGAAACCAGGACAGCAATGAAGAAGATATCATACACTACGACTTAGTCAGTTAAGCCGATTTTTTACAAATGGGTTTCCTCAATGAATACCGAAAAATTGACTTTGTCCGTCAACCGACTAAAAACGGGACGGTAGAGGGGTGTGTGAATTAAAACATCGGTGACACATTTAAAGATTTCAGAGACAAAATCAACAGTTAATTTTACTTAATACGGGGAAACAACAATCTCCTCCAATAAACTGAAATACTTCTCCCGAACCATGGGTCTGGGAACTATACCCTCTCAAAAGACGATACTAACTCTTCGGTCAGCGAATCGAAAGTCACCACACTATGGTAAGGAAAGGGTTTAGTGTCGTGAGACAAGACAGAACTCTCAATATCCATATACAAAAAAATTTTCCATAAGATGTAGTCTTACTAGACAGAATCTGTCATTGAGGTTCTACCTCACACCGATCTGCATCGAATGTCAGAAAAGTGAATTGGATGACGGACATCAAGTGTACATAATTTTCAAAGACCGTTCTTTTAACTGTTTGAAGAGTGTTAGACTACGTTGTTAAATTTTTCCAAATAGTTCGAACAATGATGAATAAAAATCACGAAAGAATTTCAATAAATTCTTTGAGTTCTTTAAGTTAAGTAAAAGAAAGGGGATGAAGGAAGAAAACTTTTTAGTTTATAGTTTATATATGTACGACAGGTACCGTGATTATTGTCTTTTTCGAATCCTCATTAAAATTGTAGATTCTAAAGGGGAAAATCTTTTTGAATTAAAAAAAAAAGACTAAAATTATAAATTTCATCTATAGTACTAGATCTACAACCAATTTTGTTTATCAAAGAGAAGTCTCTTAAAAATTTTTTCCTTTTACTCTAGGACCGTAATAGAGTCGACTAGAATTCGATTGTTGACCCTTTCTTGTGTCTTTTGTACTTCTCAACGACTAAGAAAAAAGACTTCTGTAACATCGTAGGGGAAACCTTGAACATACGACCATTTTAGGTCAATGTAATGACCTGTCAACAAACTTTCTCAACATGTTGTCACAAAATTTCTTTCTCAAAAGATTATCTAAGTTCCGGTAAGAGAGAATGTAATTCTTCCCTTAGTTCTGTTGTTTGTCAAGATGGTATCGAATTAACGTAAGATAAATTCGAAAGTTGACAATTACACCTAGTTTCGTTGGAATCTTGAGTGTTGTGTTTGACTGATCTGATGTGGGAACTAATCAAGGAAAGGTAATTCGTTTTATCTTTAAGGAGTTTTAGGAGTCATTTAGCTAGAAACTTTTATCATTCCTTTTGTATCATATGTCAATTTACATGACAATTCTTTTATGTTATTAGACACCCTGTGAGAAGATTCAGAATCGTCACTTGATTTCTTCTATTTGTAAGTTAACACATGACCTATGGTCGATATAAAACGTCGACATATCATAATGAAAATTTATTTTATACTCCCTTTTGTCGGTTTATCTTGAAAGACTTTCTTTATCTCTTGTCTTACCATACAAGCTATTCGACTCTAAAATCACACGAACTGTATTTTATTTTTATATGTTGACACTAAGTCTCTTACCAATCCGTTCTAATAATACACGAGGACATATAAGTCTTTTGACACAGGTCTAGGTGAAATAGAATATCCAGGGACTTCAGGACACACACAGAAGAATACGCTTGTACTTCTTAAGACCTGATCTGTGACACCTAAGTGGTTCTCTTACTTAACCCCTAATAAAATATTTGTTTTAAAGTCATTCTTTTTCTTCGTTACACTTAAAAACAAAACTTTAGAACGTTCATCTATTCCTTCTTACTCGGTTTTATCAGTGAAAGTCGGAAAAAAGTGACTAGTTAAATACCAAAGTTTATTTTTATGAGGAAATCTAAAAATTTACTCTTTTTATACATATTGTCATATATATATATGTATACATATGCATATATATATATATATATATATATATATATATAAGGACGGACAAAGGTTATAATCGTTAATGTTTTAACAAAATTTGTAACGAAGAAGATCCTTACCCAAAATAAGGAAAGTACTCATTTATACCTAAACGTTCTTAAAAGAGACTGGAAATATTTTACGATACCGTCTAATATAATGTCACAAAATAAGAAGATATATGTTATACTTCCAGTGAATACAAGACATTACTCACTCCCGAGATAAAATGATTACAAAAGGTATAGAGTAAAGGTTTGACTAGAGATCGAAATAGGAACATCAGACCTTCAGCAACCCACCTGACTAAGTAACAGATCCCAATTTACTTTTGTTAAGATTCTTTTTCACGTCAACTTCTTTTACTCCTAATTTTCTTACTAAATTGAAATTGTAATTTTTTCGTCCACAAACTTAAAGAAAGAAAAAGAAATTACATATAAACTAATACACTTTAACAGTATTAACAAAAGACTAATAGTTCTTTCGACTACGAAAACGATAAAATCCATAAGATTTTATAACACATCACGGAAAAGAGATACAAGTGTGAGAAAAGGAAAGAAGACTGTGTAGGGATGGCCCTGAAAAAGAGATGTAAGTCATATAAAAGAAGTAAGAAAGACTAACAACAAAAAACTAGAGAGAAGAGAGTAAATCTTCGAAAGAAGTTAAGAAGTCTGAGATCTATTTAGTTTCTCCCGAAGATACCTACTAACCAGGTGGATCCGGATCTGTACGATTCTTGATACCGACTCAAAGAATCGTCCATTATGAAACAAGAAAGTATATGCAGTAACATAGTGTACGTTTCTTTTTTTTTTTCTTTTATCCCTAAAGAAAACCTTTTCCTATTATTTCAATGTGTACGATTTTTAAATTAAAATATACTTCTCAAATAATGACGATCACACCACTCAGTAATGTCACATCTCTAAAATATCCAAGTTACACTGTTCTTACTTAGGAAAAGTTTGTATCGTTAGAGAAACACCCACCCTAATCCCTTAGTCCATAAAAAAAACTTGTGTACCCTTTTCATGCACGACGTTTTAAGAAACTCCGAAAACTAAAATCACGGTCTTTAAACAGTTCTTAGACTTTTAAAAGAAGATAAAAAATTTTTTAAAATCAGTAAGAAAAGATTAATCCTTAATTCCTACTGTTCTCAGACTTCAGTCCGAAACACCCCCGTGGTTGGAGACGTTTGGCAACCACGCGTGTTCGTACTATAAACGAGTATGTTCCCATAAATTGGTATATGTCGTGTGTTACATCGCAAAAGTGTCGTCTTTCTCCTCCGAACCCGTTAAACCTTTTGACGGTATCTCTTTTAGACCAGAACTCACAGATTCCGTCAACGGTGGTCTCCCGCTAATAACATCGTTTCGAAGTAGGATGTGATAACGAAAAAAAAAAGAAAAAACCAGGATCAACAGGTCAACTGTTTTTTTACATCGTATGAGTATTCCTTGAAATCTGAAGTACGTCCTATTGAGAATAACGTTCAAGTAAAAGTTAAAGTTTTCCCTTCAGTTATAACAACTATCACTTATTTCTACCTTTGACTTTAAAGAATAACCATCTAAACGATCACCTAAAATACACTGTTTAACTTTCTTCTATCACGGAATAATCTACTAATTTTGAGGTTACATAATGGGAGGAGGGGGTTTCTCTATAAATAAATGAGACAAAATGAGGAAACAAAAGTATCCGCACTACCTCGTTCAACTATAAATAACGATCCCTGAAAACTTCGGTAATTAAAAATTTCCTGAAAAAAGAAGAGGAACGGTTCTCCGTAGAATCACTCTATAAAACCTAAACTAGGATTTGTAGGAAATATCAAAACATATGTAAAATAGAACCAGCCTTGTAGTCTCCTATATTTATATCTCAGTACGCAAATTATCGTACTTTACATTGTATTACGTTCGAAATTATGGACCTTATGTCATTTGGTCATCGAGACTCAATATAATGGGTAGCATTTGAAGAAATTGGACACCGAGTAAAAGTTTTATTATTTGCATTGATAAGGTATTTTTATAGAGTTGTGTCTTCTCGGTCTTTTCACTTCCTGTACTTGTCTACCATGTAGTTAGAAGACGTAAATATGTTAAACAAAAAATTACGTTTATCACACCCAACGGACGAGTACGGAACCTATAAACAAGGTTTCTACTCGTGTAAAAGAATAGAAAGACCTAGTTACACTGTAAACGTCAATAGTATTTCACCCTCGGGTAAATTACTACAATTACGAAGGAATTACATTTTTATTTTAGTGGAAGAAATATTTTCGTTTGTCTAATTTTCAGGGTTTCTCTGGTATCTTTAGACACTGTAAACGTCAATGACCATTGATCTACCGAACTAATATGTGTCCAATTTTTTTCTTTAGAATTTTCGTAACAAATACTAGTAATTAGTATTGTAAGTTACACTTAAAATCTAAGGGAATACTTGTTCTCTCATTTATTCTTTGATAAACCTATTCCTTTAGTCGTTCCACTTCTGAAAAAGTTTTCTCAATGGTGTCAATTTACAATTTATTCGTAGAGATTTAAAAATCTCTCGAACGTCTAAAAATAAGAAACACCTAGGAATTTTTATTTACTATCATAAAGACTCTACATTACAAAAGGATTTTGTCTTTTGTGAATTTTTATCATTCTGTCAAATCCATCATTATCATTTTGTCTCATCCACACCGTGACTAAAAAATCTTTTAGAATTAAGTGTCTTGCTAAGGTCACATATGAGTGAGGGGAGGAGGTATATAAAGTAGAAAGTACCTCTTTTCGGTAAATATCTTCTCACTACAAAGATTCAGAGTAAGTCAAGGTAGTCATCTCGGACGAACCGATGAAGTACCCCTCGGACGAAACCCTTAAGCAAAGAAAAAGCACACATAACAACACAGACAAAAGCTACAAAGTATGTGTACGGGTCTCCGGCAGACCGTCGGATATGTGAAAAATTTCGGTTAAACTTTTTGGTTTAGTAAAAGGAAGGACGATTCTGTCGACCGACAACGTATATCACAAAAGGTGATCTTTACTTAATACCAGTGATTAAGGTCTTCCAGGTTTCTCAACCGTAGACTACTCTCGTTTAAAACTAGTGATAGTTTAACCGTAGTTGAGGTTATTACCCGATTACATACTTTACGTCTTGTGTCCTAACAGGATATTCATTGGAGTCGGTGAGACACATTACGATTACGTCTATTTTGTTCCTGTTGTAGTGGTGTCCCTACAAGAGATGTTGTTCACCTCCATTCAGAACCCACAAATGTCGAAAATATCTAGAGTAAAGTACACTCTAGTATTAGTTGAGGGAAGGCACTATCCACCCCGACACAACTGTCTCCAATAGATATATAAACGGTATCTAGTGTGTGGGTCAAATTATTTATCTCGACTACCTCACTCTGTTGAATTTAGACTCTTTGTCCTGGAAATAACGTCGTTACTTCATAAAAAGTCTAAGTCCAAATACACGGGTCCTAATTTTACTTTAGTACCACTGAACTTTATTAACTTAATATAAAACTTTTATTTTATTTGTACGATCGACTTTGAATCGTAGAGTCTTTCCGACAAGTAGGTAAGAGAGAAAGTTAGTGGATAAATGGTTGTTTATAAATTGTCGACAAAACGTTTGGTCCAAGTGTACTGTTTGTAATTTCTATTTCATTATTTGTTCTGTCTGTGTGTGTGAAAGATACAGAGGTCCCAAACAACAGGTAGTTCCTTTTATAACCGGTCATTAATAATATTATTCAATATTATCGCCTATAGATCTCATAAATACCACCGTATCATATAAACGACCTCGTCGGTACTTCTCTATGGGGTGCAGGTTCCATTCTCTTTGCGTTCATTCTACCATCCATAACACTCTCCCGTAGTCTCCCGTCTGTGTGACTTTGGTATTAGTGTCTTTTGATCGGTTATACTAGTGTACCTGGTGTCGGACAGATTGAGTTACTTTGATTCGGTACGACACACCCCGGTGGGTTCTGCCTACCCAGTACCACCTCTCCAGACTGTCTTATACCAGGTGACCTCTTCCCTTACCGTTTGGTGAAGTCATAAAAACGGAACTCTTATGGTACTTGTCATCCTTTTCCGTTTTACTATCCTGTGACTTTCTCCTTGAGGGGTCCAACCATCCACGGGTTATACGACGTCCTCTAGTGACCTCTTTATTGAGCTCTTTCTTACTTCCCTACCTCGGTTTCTTTCTCGTTATGGGTCAACACCTACACTGACCACTATCTTCGTTCCAGACTGTGACATTTCTCGTTATAACGTATCCGTAGACCTTACAGTTCAGGTACTTAGTTTCGTTTAACCTTCACCAGTCTGTCCTCTACCGTTCTCACTTGTAGCTGTAAGATCCTTAGTCGCTTGATTTTACCTGACCTTACCCACTTAAATTGAGCCTAGTGGTAATATAGATGATAACGCCCGTCCTTAGGGAATCTTCTTTACCTCATCGGTAGTACCAGTTATCTTCTCAGGCTTTACGTCATGAACCTACGTTAGAGTTTTTGCTGTCTTACTAGAGACAAGGAAAGGTTCCGTTTGGTAAGTTATAGTACCACTAGGTTCGGACACAGGATTGGTCATTGTGACTTCTTCGACTTCAACTTACCAAGATACTTCTGGATGTTCTGGAAAATCTTGATTGTGGGTTTTTTCTATAGGAAAAGTAATATCCCCTGACCTTACGTTTTCATCCTTCAGTTCTTTGTGGACCCCATTGTCCGTTTAAACCGGAATCTCATACCCTACTTCATCCCGTTTCCGATTATCTCAAAACGGTTCTCTTGTGTGACCAGAATCGTTTGTAGGAGAAGGTTGTTGTGTTCTCTTCTGAGATGTGTACCTGTAGTCGTCTACCAGTTGTAATTAGTCTAACTAATATAAGAAACGTCGGTTTCTACTTCTTCGAGATATGTCAGTAGTTTTTGTTCTGGCCCTCGACTGACACCGAGTCTAGTACTTGAGGAATAACGGTTTAAGTCTTAATTCAACTTCTTTCTTCCCTTTTGGTGACCTGGTAAAGTCCATACTGGATTTGGTTTAGGGAATACTAATATGTCACCTTCACTCTTTATCTGAATTCCCTGATCTAGACTATCTCACGGACTACTTGATACCTGCCTCCAAACACTGTAACATGTCCTCTGTTCCTAGTTCTGCTTGGTGTACCTTTTCTTTACGTTTTTTCGTTTTACCGACAGACTCCTCCGGATTGTTTATCGACACTTTTCTTCTCTTCTCACTTTTCGTTTCCTTTTTCTTTTTATAGAGGTAAACTTACGTCTCAACGTTTCTTATCGTTCCTCTCTATTCTTTCGGAAGGAGTCTCTAGTTACGTTTCTTTATCTCCTTTTGTTGTCTCACCTTTTCGGATCTCTAGAGAAGTTCTTTTAATCTCTATGGTTCCTCTATAAAGTACGTTTCTACCCGAACTATTTTCTTTCTTTACCATACCTGGATTGCCTTCGTCTTCTATAATTCTTCTCCACCGTTCTTATGTGTCTTCTTGACATGTTTTTTCTAGAAGTACTGGGTCTATTAGTGATACCATACTAGTGAGTGGATCTCGGTCTATAAGGTCTTACACTTCAGTTCACCCGGAATCTTTCGTAGTGATACTTGTTTCGATCACCTCCACTACCTTAAGGTCACCTCGATAAAGTTTAGGACTTTCTACTACGACACTTTCACGACATGAGTTATACGGTCGTTTAAACCTTTTGAGTCGTCACCGGTGTCCTGACCTTTTCCAGTCAAAAGCAAGGTTAGGGTTTCTTTCCGTTACGGTTTCTTACGAGTTTGATGGTGTGTTAACGTGAGTACAGTATGCGATCATTTCATTACGAGTTTTAAGAGGTTCGGTCCTAAGGAGTTATGCACTTGGCACTTGAAGGTCTACGAGTTCGACCAAAATCTTTTCCGTCTCCTTGGTCTCTAGTTCAACGGTTGTAGACGACCTAGTACCTTTTTCGTTCTCGCAACGTCTTTTTGTAGATAAAGACGAAATAACTGATACGGTTTCGGAAACTGATACACCTAGTGTTCTTTGATACCTTTTAAGACTCTCTCTACCCTTAGGGTCTGGTGGACTGGACGGAGAACTCTTTGGATCTACGTCCAGTCCTTCGGTGTCAATCTTGACCTGTACCTTGTTGTCTGACCAAGGTTTATCCTTTTTCTCATGAAGTTCCGACATATAACAGTGGGACGAATAAATTTAAGATACGTTTCATGTAGGACGCTTTGCGACCCGACCTTCTTTATGTTCGACCTTAGTCCTAACGGCCCTCTTTATAGTTATTGGAGTCTATACGTCTACTGTGGTGGGAATATCGTCTTTCACTTCTCCTTGATTTTTCGGAGAACTACTTTCACTTTCTCCTCTCACTTTTTCAACCGAATTTGGAGATGTAAGTCTTTTGATTCTAATACCGTAGACCAGGGTAGTGAAGTACCCTTTATCTATCCCTGAGTCACCTTTGTCACAGTCTGAAATAAAAACCCCCGAGGTTATAGTGAGGACTACTACTAACGACGGTACTTTAATTTTCTGTGAATGAGGAACCTTCTTTTCAATACTGGTTGGAACTATCGTATAATTTTTCGTCTCTATAATGAAACGATTGTTTCCAGACAGATCACTTCCGATACAACAAAGGTCACCAGTACATACATACACTTCAACCTGACACTTCTTTCGACTCACGGTTTCTTAACTACGAAAACTTGACACCACAACCTCTTCTGAGAACTCTCAGGGAACCTGACGTTCCTCTAGGTTGGTTAGGTAGGATTTCCTCTGGTCAGGACCCAAAAGTAACCTTCCTGACTACGACTCCGACTTTGAGGTTATGAAACCGGTGGAGTACGCCTCGACTGAGTAACCTTTTTGGACTACGACTCTCCCTTACCCCCGTCCTCCTTTTCCCCTACTGTCTCCTACTCTACCGACCTACCGTAGTGACTGAGTTACGTGTACTCAAACTCACTTGAGACCCTCAACCACTACCTGTCCCTCCGGACCGCACGAGACTAAGTGCCCCAGCGTTTCTCAATCTGTGTTGACTCAATGACTTTACTTGACTTGACTTGACTTGACTCGTATACCCCTACATTAATTGGATTTTCAGTCCTTACGCTCTTTTATTCTCACAAGGTCTTCTCCCTTGTCCTTCTCATTTTCAAATTACAATCCTTGGCGCAATCCGTAATGACTGTTTTACCTCCGTGCTGGGACTAGGGAAGAGGAGTAGAGCGTCAGTACCGGGACCCTACTTCCTCAATCTGGAACACTAAGACTGAACAAGAAAGGAAAGAAGCCAACTCAACCGACCTTTCTTACAATTCCACGAACTCTCTTCGTACTCTATTGTGTTTCTGAAAATGTCAACACGGGTCTTTTACTAGATATTTCATTGGTAACTGTAAACAAGATCTTAGAAATGGTTCTTATAGGGTCCTACTCGTCCATCCGACGTCGAACTCCGGTATCCTTCCTAACAAAAGACTCTGGACAAACACTCCCTTTTTAAATACCTTTTTGATCAAACGATTCAAATCCCAAATCCTTATTACTTCTTATCGAAAAATCCTCTATCGCTAGAATTCTACGATCCCCGTTTGTCCTAAATCTTTCTATTCTTTATTTGACTCCTTACATCGTACTCAATGTTACATTAGTGTTCAATTCATATCCTGTGTGTTCTTCTTCATCTATTATCTATCATATCGGTTAAGACTCTCTTACCGACTTCATCCTTGTGACAAACATCCTGTTGTTACTAAAGACCTCTGTCATTTAGACCCACCCCCCTTGACTTTTACAATTTGGAGACTGGATTACGAAAACAGTTTCATATTTTCTCTTGGACTTCGAACTTTATTTGTACATCAAGGTATGATACTCAGTCTCCGATGTAGTAGGAGGCAGTTGTGACGAGTGGAGAAGTCCGACTAAGGGACCGACGGTTTCGACCTGAGGTCGTCAAATCACAATTACCACCATATGATCTCCTTGACTTTTATCAAGTCTTTCCGAGGTCACACATATTACCCTTTCTCTCTCCTATTTGTTACTTCTATTCATCCCTTCTGTTCATCCCAGGTACATCATCTTAACTCTTTTCTATGGTGACTTACCAAAATGTACTGTCACTCTTGTCTCCCTACCTTACGATTAGTGAAGACAACTGACTTTCCTAGACCCTTTCTGGTACATTAAGAACCGTACAGAACCGTTTTCAAATCAACCATGTGGAAATGAAAGACATGGATTTCTCACAAAATCTTAAAGCATACAACGATGTCTTCATTTCAGTATAAACAGAAACACATGAGTATTTGGGAAAGTATCAAGGTTGGATCACTTGCCGTTTATCATCGACCAGTTATTTTATGACATTTTATCTTAAGTTTCCTACATAGACATGATACTGACTACATGGTTCAATGGTGTTTGATTCGCCGAGTTTTGTTTTCTTTAAATAAGAAAGTGTCGAGACCTCCAACATTCAGATTTCAGTCAGGTGTCGGCTCCACCACCATTCCGACCAGATACACACACGATTCAACAAAATCAGTACAATCTAAGAAACGTTAGGGTGCCTGACATCTGACGGTCCTAGGAGAAAGATACCGTAAGAGGTCCGTTCTTATGACCTCACTCAACGGTACTGAAGAAAGTCCCCTGGAAGGGTTGTGTCCCTACCTTGGGTGCAGAGAATACAGAGGACGTAACCGTCCGTCCAAGAAATGGTGATCATGGCGTCCCCTCTTAAGTGAGGAACAAAGAAGGTTGAAGACCACGGACTACTGTAAGGAACCAAGGACAACGGAGAGAGATAAGAGACAGAGAGAGACAAGTGTGTCGGTAGAGAAAATACATAGACAGATTAGAAGGGGACGGAGAGAGAATGTTCTTACGAACACATCGTAAACCCAAGTGGGACTAATAGGTCATATTAGAAGAAACGTGTGAAACGGTGTATATTATCGTAAACTTCAAAGGACATAATCCTAGAATATAGACCACCTCCCCTCCCATAAAAAGTTGGATGTGGTCATGAATAAGTGTCAAGAGTATAAGTCCTAAAGTCACAACTCCTTTTCCCACCTATCAAGATGTAAATTGATACGTGGGAACTAGACCAATACTGAGATCTTGAGACCGTTAAGACACGACACTCCTGGTACACCCGTACTCTTCCCAAAGATTCTTGTTCAATAGTGTTTCTACGAAACTTATTAAATCCCGAATAAACTTCGAAGGAACCACCGAGTCTCCAATTTCGAAAACGGACGTTACACCCTCTGGACCCAAGCTAGGGACCCAACCCTTCTATGGGACCTTTTCCTTTACCGTTGGGTGAGGTCATAAGAACGGACCTCTTAGGGTACCTACCTCTTCGATCCACCCGATGTCAGGTACCCTAGCGTTTGTCAGTTTGTGCTGACTCACTGAAGTGAACGAGTGAGTAAGAGAGTCAAGTCAAGTAAAGTCAAGTCAGCGAGTCAGCACAGGCTAAGAAACACTGGGGTACTTAACGTCGTGCGGTCCGGAGGGACAGGTAGTGGTAGAGGGTCTCAAGTGAGTTTGAATGCAGGTAGCTCAGTTACTACCTAGGTCGGTAGAGTAGGACCCAGCAGGGGAAGAAGAGGACGTGTGTTAGGGAGGGCCGTAGTCTCAGAAAAGGTTACTCAGTTGTGAAGCGTACTCCACCGGTTTCATGACCTCGAAGTCGAAATCGTAGTAAGGAAGGTTTCTTTAGGGTCCCAACTAAAGGAAGTCTTACCTGACCAACCTAGAGGAACGTCAGGTTCCCTGAGAGTTCTCAGAAAGGTTGTGATGTCAAGTTTTCGTAGTTAAGAAGCCACGAGTCGGTAGAAGTGTCAGGTTGAGAGTGTAGGTATGTACTGGTGTCCTTTTTGGTATCGGACTGATCTACCTGGAATCAGTCGTTTCATTACAGAGACGAAAAGTTATACGATAGATCCAACCAGTATTGAAAGGAAGGTTCCTCATTCACAGAAAATTAAAGTACCGACGTCAGTGGTAGACGTCACTAAAAACTCGGGGGTTTTTATTTCAGACGGTGACAAAGGTGACACAGGGGTAGATAAAGGGTACTTCACTACCCTGGTCTACGGTACTAGAAGAAAAAGACTTACATCTCGAAATTCGGTTGAAAAGGTAAGAGGAGAAAGTGAAAGTGGTTCTCCGAAATATCGAGGAGAAGTGAAAGACGGTATTCCCACCACAGTAGAAGTATAGACTCCAATAACTATAAAGAGGACCGTTAGAACTAAGGTCGAACACGAAGAAGGTTAAGTCGTAAAGAGTAATACGTCACCGATGTCCTGACCTTTTCCAGTCAAAAGTAAGGTTAAGGTTTCTTTCCGTTACGTTTTCTTACGAGTTTGATGACGTGTTAACGTGAGTAGAGTATACGATCATTTCGTTACGAGTTTTAAGAGGTTCGGTCCGAAGTCGTTATGCACTTGGCACTTGAGGGACTACAAGTTCGACCAAAATTTTTCCGTCTCCTTGGTCTCTAGTTTAACGGTCGTAGCTGACCTTGTAGCTTTTTCGTTCTCAAGGTCTTTTTGTAGATAAAGACGAAGTGACTGATACGGTTTCGGAAACTGACACACCTAGTGTTATTTGACACTTTTTAAGACTTTCTCTACCCTTATGGTCTGGTGGATTTGACGATCTGGTAAGTCTATACTGGATTTAGTTTAGGGAATACTAAAATGTCACCTTCACTCTTTATCTAAGTTGCCAGATCTAGACTATCTATCTCACAGACTACTTGATACCTGACTCCAAGTACTGTAACATGTCTCTGTCCCTAGTTCTGGTAGGGGCACCTTTTCTTTACGTTTTTTCGTTTTACCGACAGACCTCTCCGGAATGTTTATCGACACTTTTCTTCTCTCCACTTTTCGTTTCCTCTTTTCCTTTCTATATTCGTAGACTTACGTCTCAAGGTTTCTTATCGTTCTTCTCTATTCTTTCGAAAGAAGTCGCTAGTTACGTTTCTTTATCTCCTTTTCTTGTCTTACCCTTTCCGTTCTCTAGAGAAGTTCTTTTACTCTCTATGGTCCCTTGTAAAGTACGTTTCTACCCGAGTTATTTCCTGTCTTTACCATACCTGGATTGTCTTCGTCTTCTATAATTCTTCTCCACCGTTCTTATGTGTCTTCTTGACATGTTTTTTCTAGAAGTGCTAGGTCTATTAGTACTACTACACTAGTGATTGGATCTCTTTCTGTAGGACCTTACACTTCAGTTCACCTGGAATCTTTCGTAGTGATACTTGTTTCGATCACCTCCACTACCTTAAGGCCATCTCGATAAAGTTTAGGACTTTCTACTACGACACTTTCACGACGTGAGTTATACGGTCGTTTAAACCATTTGAGTCGTCACCGGTGTCCTGACCTTTTCCAGTCAAAAGTAAGGTTAAGGTTTCTTTCCGTTACGGTTTCTTACGAGTTTGATAGCGTGTTAACGTGAGTAGAGTGTACGATCATTTCATTACGAGTTTTAAGAGGTTCGGTCTGAAGTCGTTATGTACTTGGTACTTGAGGGACTACAAGTTCGACAAAAATCTTTTCCGTCTCCTTGGTCTCTCGTTTAACGGTTGTAGGCGACGTAGTAGTTTTTTCGTTCTCTCAACGTCTTTTTGTAGATAAAGACGAAATAACTGATTAAGTTTCGGAAACTGACACACCTAGTGTTATTTGACACCTTTTAAGACTTTTTCTACCCTTATAGTCTGGTGGATTGGACGGAGAACTCTTTAGACATACGTCCAGTCCTTCGTTGTCAATCTTGACCTGTACTTGTTGTCTGACCAAGGTTTATCCTTTTCCTCATGCAGTTCCGACATATAACAGTGGGACGAATAAATTGAATATACGTCTTGTGTAGGACGCTTTGCGACCTGATCTTCTTTGTGTTCGACCTTAGTTCTAATGGTCCTCTTTATAGTTATTGGAGTCTATACGTCTACTGTGGTGGGAATACCATCTTTCACTTCTCCTTGATTTTTCGGAGAACTACTTTCACTTTTTCCTCTCACTTTTCAACCGAATTTCGAGTTGTAAGTCTTTTGCTTCTAGTACCGTAGGCCAAGGTAGTGAAGTGTCCTTTATCTACCCCTGTGTCACCTTTGTCACAGGCTGATATAAAAAAACCCGAGGTTTTAGTCACGTCTACCACTGACGTCGGTACTTTAATTTTCTACGGATGAGGAACCTTTCTTTCAATACTGGTTGGATCTATCATATAAGTTTTCGTCTCTGTAATGAAACGGTTGATTTCAGGCAGATCAGTTCCGATATCAAAAAGGACACCAGTACATACCTACACTCTCAACCTGACACTTCTTTCGACTCGTGGCTTCTTAACTACGAAAACTTGACACCACAACCTCTTCTGAGAACTCTCAGGGAACCTGACGTTCCTCTAGGTTGGTCAGGTAAGACTTCCTCTAGTTGGGACCCTAAAGAAACCTTCCTTACTACGATTTCGACTTCGAGGTCATGAAACCTGTGGAGTACACTTCTCAAATGAGTAACCTTTTCTGAGACTACGACCCTCTCTAACCCCCGTCCTTCTCTTCCCCGCTGGGTCCCACTCTACCGACCTACCGTAGTGTCTGAGTTACCTGCACTAAGACTCACTTGAGGTCCTCTACCACTACCTGTCCCTCCGGACCGCACAACGTTAAGTACCATAGCGTTTCTCAGCCTGTGCTAACTCGCTAACTTGACTTGACTTGACTTGACTTGGACCGAGAACTCTTTAGACATACGTCCAGTCTTTCGTTGTCAATCTTGACCTGATCATGTCGGTGATACCTTTTGTCACACCTCTAAGGAATTTTTTAACGTTTATCTTGACGGAATACTGGGTTGTTAGGGTGACGACCCGTATGTGTGGCTTCTTTGGTCTTAACTTTCTCTGTGTACATGGGGTTACAAGTAGCGTCGTGACAAATATTATCGGTCCTGTACCTTTGTTGGATCTACAGGTAGTCGTCTACTTACCTATTCTTTCGAAAGCATGTATATGTGTTACCTCATAATGAGTCGGTAATTCTTCTTATGTAAACTTAGTCAAGACTACTCTACCTACTTTGACCTCGGCTAATATGTCTCACTTCATTCGGTCTTTCTTTTTGTGGCTATGTCATATGATTGTGTATATATACCTTAAATCTTTCTACCGTTACTGCTGGGACATACGTTCTATTGTTTTTTCTGTGTCTACACATATTACCTGAAAACCTGCGTCTCCCTCTTCCTCTCCCACCCTACTAAACCCTCTTACCGTAACTTTGTACATATGATAGTACATTCTTGGCTTAGCGGTCAGATACAGGCTGCGTCCTATGTCGTACGAACCCCGACCACGTGCCCCTACTGGGTCTCCCTTACAATACCCCTCCCTCCACCCTCCCCCCAAGTACAAACCCTTGTACTCGTACATGTGGGCACCACCTATGTTCAGTTACATACCGTTTTGGTTATGTCATAACATTTCATTTTATTTCATTTTTAATTTTAATTTTTTTTTTTTCTTGACCTATACCCTGTTGTCTGACCAAGGTTTATCCTTTTCCTCATGCAGTTCCGACATATAACAGTGGGACGAATAAATTGACTAAGTGAGTGAGTCCCGAATAAACATCACCAATTCACCCAATATTCAACGATCATGACGTCCCCTCTTGAGTGCTGAAGTGAAAGTGAAAGTGAAAGTTCACCCAATATTCTTTTTGTTCCCGTTTCGGTTACAGTAAAACATCAAAGGTATCCCTAATTCAGGTTTCCTTAGAAGAGACACTAGAGACCATCTAGGAGGGTGTCAGGATGACTCAACCCGATTTTGAAGGTTTCATCCCAGAAACAAAGTGAACTTGGTACGTGGGTTACGACACTCAAAATAATAATAAATATTGTTTGTTTTTTTCGATTCTATTTAACACAGAAATATGGTCTACCAGAATCCAAAGTCAAGTGGTAATACTCTAGAGAACGTTCTTCAAGGTGAGATGTTTATTTATTTTATTCAATATCCATAAGAAACCGTATCGTAATATAGTAGGTTTAATGTAGTCATTGGAACTCCCTGTCAAGATCGGGTTTTGTACCATTCTCCTTATAAATCTTCATACAACCCATAAAAAGTACACGGCACTATGAGGTAAGAGTGTCGAACCACTTTAACATAATAGTAGAGGTAAATTTTTTATTATTTAGTACCCACTTCTTCATGTTATATAAATACTTCAGTATGTCGGTTGAACCTTCCCTAGACACTAATCTTAAGTTCAGTCGGAATGGGGAAACGAATACTAATAAAGTAGTGTGGTCAATAGTGAGTCTTCGTCCTGACCTCCAATCTACAGGAACCTAAGTCGAACCACAAAACGGTAATACGGTATGTTGTGTTCGAGTCATGAGTCTTCTCCTGTAAAGTTCCACTTATCCTCTTGCACAGTAAAATGGTGATAGAAATTCCTCAGGTAACGGAACTCTACCTCATATCAAGTTTTTTTAGTTAAGTTCATTTCTAATCAATTTGATCACTTAGTATCCCGGTATTTGTAGTTCTTTTAATAGAAGTACCTTATAACGAGTGAAAAACTTCTACGACAATACTTCCTGTCAGTACTGGTATGAGGTTTATTGGCACCCCTGTAACCAGTTGATAGAAAGACTAAAGGGAACCAAGTCTACTCTTTAAACTTGTCAAAAACAAAGAAGATTCAAATTATGATACTGAGTAATTATAATCGTGTCGAGACTCTTGTATAAAAAGACTATAAATACTGAAAATGTACTCAGTCTCCGTGTTGATGTTTATCGTTTGTAAAGAATAATTCAGTATCATCTCATTCGCAAGACCCATACGGTTCCTGTACCGATGACGGAAGAGAAGTTATCAGAAACCGTAGGTTTCCTACAGTGTGCCAAAGAAGGATGTCGCTTCCTGTCTAAGTACGACAATGAAAAAAACCCCTTTAGAACCAACTTTCGTGGTTGTCACTATGTTGAGCCAAGTAAAACAGTAAAAAATGAGGGAACTTAATGATGTATTTATAATTATCGATTTGTGTAACGTTTGTCC
This sequence comes from Capra ibex, assembly GCA_006410555.1. Taxonomy (NCBI): domain Eukaryota; kingdom Metazoa; phylum Chordata; class Mammalia; order Artiodactyla; family Bovidae; genus Capra; species Capra ibex. The sequence goes on along the minus strand of SJYO01016970.1, from coordinate 45,259,261 downwards.
ACCTCGAGTAAGACAGGGACCTCGCGACGGTGGCAATACACTATAGAGTCTACCCACTGCTCTAAAAGGTACACCCCTCCCGCCAGACAGTAAGGTACGGTCGGGGTAACCTGTGTGGGAACCGAACCTCAAGAAATAAAGGACACTATAGAGATACTGTCGGAAGAACCAGAAAATTGTCAAGTAAGTCATCTCACCCTTCCTCATTGTGTGAGGTAAATTTAAGGTGTAAGTGAGGTGACATATAGACCAATGAATAAAAGTCTCTCACCGACGATGACTATTCTTGTACCTTCTCTCGGGGTTATAAATTTCCATGTGTAGTCGATACGTGCTTTATAAAAACGGTGTGTAGGTTTAAACACATTTGGTCTACTTGAAAAGCTTGTTTTCCTCGGTGTCTGAATAATACTATCTATTATACTAGTTCAGAGGGAAAAGAGGGGACTAAACGTCTATTTTTCAAATTTGATATATAAGGACGTTTCATTTTTACATAATAAGGTCAGTAGTCATACATTCACCGTACTAACAAAGGTTTCCGGAATCCATACATCTATACAAACAGATGGAAAAATACGACTTAACAAAAGAAATACATACAAACGGAGGTTACATGTCTGTATAAAGTTTTATTTAAGTCTTTAGACCTACCTGTATTACGATCAGTATCACTGATTTTATAAGAAGGAGACAGTCATTTTATTAGGTGGATTTATCTGAACAAAAGTATCCTGCGTTCATGTAAATCTTAACAGGACCTTATACAATTTATATACACTAACACATACCAAGTAATCTAATCTTTTACATACTCCGAGTCACATGAACTTAAGGAGTTGACGAAATGTTTTCTAGGTGAGTATTTAAAACAATATTTTTACATTTTGTGACTAAATATTCGGGTTTACCGAGTTGAAATTTTGACAAGTCATATCTTGCAAGACTAAATGGGACCGTCAGTCTGTTTTAATTTAAGATATCAAAATACTTTCTCCGAACTAAACCAGGTTTAATACTTTGTTTTAATATAAGACGTCAATACAATAACCAATGAATGGCATATAATTGAATTTCGTTCTATAACTCCATTTTAGTGTAAAAATTAAAAGAAGTAACTCTTTCTTCGTCATTTGTGGAAACTGTACTTAGCAAAATCACAGGTAAATTTTTAGACGTCATTTCTGGTCAGAAGGCAATCTCAGTTTTCTCAAATCAGTCAGAACTACTAGAAAAAGGAAGGGATGAAACCGAATCTAAGTTAGGGAAGAGAGTAATAAAGGATAGGCTACACGTAACAGAAGTCGTGTCTGTGGGAGGAGTTCCACCAAATGTACACATTAAGTGAAATAAACCCCTATGTCTGGTATCGAAGGTGGTCAAACTGTCTTTGGACACTGTCAGATGATACACGTACTAGTCAACGAAGTCCTCACAGGTTGAGAAACGCTGGGATAACCAACATCGGACGGTTCGAGAAGATAAGTACCCCAAGGGGTCCGTTTTTATACCTCACCAACGGTTAAGGAAGAGGTCCCCTAGAAGGACTGGGTCCCTAATTTGAGTACAGAGAATGTAGAGGATGTAACCGTCCGTCTAAGAAATGGGTGACTCGGTGGACCCTTCGGGGGCACAGATACTATCCCTGGTTATATGAATTTCTTGAGTTCGATGTTTCACACGTCCTCTAATTTTTATTCATTACCCTCCTCCACCTGTATTAAAGATAAAAGTAGTCGGAAGTACGTATAATCTGTCGAAACTATATCTCTTCTAATCTTCGTGGTCACGTTGAATCTCGAGTGTTGTAACTCGTGTCGTAAAACGAGTCCAACAATTTGTTCCCCGATATAGTCCATTAGGGTTAACGGGGACGGACAAATAACTATATAGAATTTTTGACTCAAGATCCAATTTAAGTTTCCGAACATAACGTAACTAATATATACTCGAATTGTAGACTCTCTATTACCTCCAGTCTCTCCGTATGAAAATACTTTAATAAAGGACTAACTTTTTTTTTTCCGGTCACCTCTTCGTATCCCTTCAAAGGATAATATTATTGAACTTTAAGGTGGAGTTTAGAAAGGATAAATAGATAAGTTGATATTATATATTACTTACTTTCACTTTCAAAAAGACAGACTGAGAAACCCTGGGGTACCTGATATGTCAAACACCTTAAGAGATCCGGTCTTTTGACCTCACTCATCGGAAAGGAAAGAGGTCCCCTAGAAGGGTTGGGTCCCTGACTTAGGTCCAGAGGGAGTAACGTCCGCCTAAAGAATGGTTGACTCGATAGTCCCTTCGGGTTATATGTTATATGTACGGATTATTCTTATTTGACAGACCTGGTGAACTTCGTTGTTAATAAACAAAAAAATTTTTTCGTCAAAAATCTAGTCAAAAAGTCAAGAATGAATGAACAAAAGGGGATAACCGGATACTCAAATATCCTATAACCTTACCGTAGGAAAAACAGAAACTACAAAGTCAAATCGTGTTTAGTATTTTTACTCTGCCGTCGACTTTTTATAAACGACCTACGACTTACTTATTTACGAATGTGAATAGTATCACACTATCCGAAGGGAACATCGAGTCGACTATTTCTTAGACAGACGCTACGTCCTTTGGACCTAAGATAAGGACACAACCCTTCTAGACCTCTTCCTCTACCGTTGGGTGAGGTCATAAGAACGAACCTCTTAGGGTACCTGTCTCCTCGGACCGTCCGAAACGTTCTCAGTCTGTGGTGAATAGATGATTTGGTGGTGTAGTGTCATACTACAAACACATACACATACATATACACATCTTTTACTATAAAATGTGTTTATTTTATTTTATAAGAAAGTAATCAAAAACTTAAAGTAAAAAGTTCACGATGTAAAGATTAATTATTATAACTATTTTACAACTTCTAATAAAGATGGTAATTTGTGATTCCCCGGTACTTAGTTTATATCAACGACTGTAAGACAATCTATGGTTCTGATATACTAAGACCATTACAAAATACATCATTGTTATCTCTAATTTCCTATTTTCTCTCTCCTGTGTTTTTCCCTTTCAAATCTGTCTGTATAATATTAAATAGTTCTATACTAATGACCACCAAGAAAAGAGGGACGGGAAGGATAGTGGTGGTGGTGGTTTTCCTTTTTTTTTTTTTACTAAAACTGTAGAGTTTCTGTAGATCCTCTATAGGAGTAAGGACGTTGTTTATAAACATTAAAGAAGACAACTTTGGATAAACTTCTAATATTTAGAGTTATGTTTTCTGTACAATTAGAAAGACACTCACCTCAAAATATTTGTCTAAAGTAAACACCTTAAATATGTTGTGACCAGTTTAGGTGAAGTGACTTAAAATAGTCGTAATCATTTCGTAGTCTCTAGACGTTTATGAGACAGTCTATAAGTTCATATAAAATTACAGGGAGTAAAAATACTTGTAACAATCTGAAGAGACAAAGATTTGAGTTCTACTTGTTTGAAGGTCTTGGTATTAAAGAACAACTTACGTACGGAACATTGAAGTTCCCTTGAGGAAAGTCTTCGTCATCCAAATTGTGTCGTGACCTGGTGATCAGTCTCTCGGACCCAGGGTCGGAATTAAGATGACAACGAATCAATCAACCACTGAGAGTTATTCAGTAGAAGTGCCAGAGTCAAAAAATTATACATAATATTTCTTCTATGACTTACCTCTGTCTACGTGGACCTAAGTTTAAGTTCCGGACAGTGAATGGTGACACATTGGAACCTCTCCGATACATAAAGAACTAACACAGATAGAGGGGTAATCAACCCTTCATACATGTAACACCCCAATAAAGTTCTTAATTTACTCCTTTGTATTTGTTCCTAAATCGTATACTGGACTGTGTGTCAGTCAGAACATTAATACAAAGTATTTCCTAATAAATTACTGTCAAGACTTATTAATTCTAAAACCAAAAAACTCAACGTCAATAGAGTAGTAAAGTAAGAGGAGTATTCGAGTTTTTCCATTTCTTCATTTATAATAAGGAGTGAACATCATTTGCCATTATATAGGAAACGAAGATTTTGAATTAAAACAAAGATTACACATGTCTGTGGTCCTCCTGAAAGATTTTCTTTTGTCTAGAACCAGTCCCTTGACATACCTCTCGTGACTCACTTCCCTTTGATACAATATCTTGTTTACTGACCAACAGACTAGACCTCTATTAATCGAACTCCTCAGGACCGAGTTTCACTTACTTAATAGTATATCATAAATGGTGTGTAACGAAGTACCTTAGAACCCTGAATAAAGGTATTACGAGTCCCCATCCAACACTCTTCCACTCACCTTCAATGTACTCTTGTCTTAAACCGAGGGATATTTGTTCTATCAGAAATTACAGTCTCGAGTGAGTTTTTACCTTACTTGACCCAAAGGGACCACCGAGTCACCATTTCTTAGGTGAACGGTTACGTCCTACATCCCCAAACTAGGGACTAGACCACGACACCTGGTTTATTCCAATATACGGTGTTTATGACTCGGACACGAGATCTCAGACCCCCTGCGTTGATGACTCAAGTGTACGACGGAGTTGACTTCGGACGAACCAGGCCTCGCGTACGAGGTATTGTTCTCTTTGGTGGTGTAACTCTTCCCGTTTGTGGTGTTGGTCTCTGTCCGGGGACGAACGACGTTCATCTCTTTTTAGGGTACGTCGTTACTTCTAAGTCTTGTCGGGTTTTATTTTTAGTCAAGTCAAGTCAGAGAGTCAACACAGACTGAGAAACACTGGGGTACTTAGCGTCGTGCGGTCCGGAGGGACAGGTAGTGGTAGAAGACCTCAAGTGAGTCTGAGTACAGGTAGTTTAGGCACTACGGTAGGTCGGTAGAGCAAGAGTCAGTAGGGGAAGAGGAGGACGGGGGTTAGGGAGGGTCGTAGTCTCAGAAAAGGATACTCAGTCGAGAAGAGTACTCCACCGGTTTCATGACCTCGAAGTCGAAATCGTAGTAAGGAAGGTTTCTTTAGGGTCCCAACTAGAGGAAGTCTTACCTGACCAACCTAGAGGAACGTCAGGTTCCCTGAGAGTTCTCAGAAAGGTTGTGGTGTCAAGTTTTCGTAATTAGGAAGCCGCGAGTCGGAAGAAGTGTCAGGTTGAGAGTGTAGGTATGTACTGGTGTCCTTTTTGGTATCGGAACTGATCTGCCTGGAATCAGCCGTTTCATTACAGAGACGAAAACTTATATGATAGATCCAACCAGTATTGAAAAGAAGGTTCCTCATTCGCAGAAAATTAAAGTACCGACGTCAGTGGTAGACGTCACTAAAACCTCGGGTTTTTTTATTTCAGACGGTGACAAAGGTGACAAAGGGGTAGATAAAGTGACTTCACTACCTTGGCCTACGGTACTAGAAGCAAAAGACTTACAACTTGAAATTCGGTTCAAAAAGCGAGAGGAGAAAGTGAAAGTAGTTCTCCGAAAAATCCAGGAGAAGTGAAAGACGGTATTCCCACCACAGTAGACGTATAGACTCCAATAACTATAAAGAGGGTCGTTAGAACTAAGGTCGAACACAAAGAAGGTCAGGTCGCAAAGAGTACTACATGAGACGTATCTTCAATTTATTCNCTACCCTGGCCTACGGTACTAGAAGCAAAAGACTTACAACTCGAAATTCGGTTGAAAAAGCGAGAGGAGAAAGTGAAAGTAGTTCTCCGAAAAATCGAGGAGAAGTGAAAGACGGTATTCCCACCACAGTAGACGTATAGACTCCAATAACTATAAAGAGGGTCGTTAGAACTAAGCTCGAACACAAAGAAGGTCAGGTCGCAAAGAGTACTACATGAGACGTATCTTCAATTTATTCGTCCCACTGTTATATGTCGGAACTGCATGAGGAAAAGGATAAACCTTGGTCAGACAACAAGGTACAGGTCAAGACNTTGACAACGAAGGACTGGACGTATGTCTAAAGAGTTCTCCGTCCAGTCCACCAGACTATAAGGGTAGAGAAAGTCTTAAAAGGTGTCAAATAACACTAGGTGGGTCAGTTTCCGAAACCGTATCAGTTATTTCGTCTTTATCTACAAAAAGACCTTGAGAGAACGTAAAAGGTACTAGGTCGCCTACAACCGTTAAACTAGAGACCAAGGAGACGGAAAAGATTTTGGTCGAACTGGTAGTCCCTCAAGTGCCAAGTACATAACGACTTTGGACCGAACCTCTTAAAACTCGTAATGAAATTTCTCTAAACTATATCCAGTATGGACTTACCAGATCGTCAAAAGGGATGAAAGGAGTCAAATTTAGACTTAAACCATTATTCCTCAAGTACTAGACTTAGTGTCAGTCGAGGACCAGAACAAAAACAACTGATATATCTCGAAAAGGTAGAGACCGACGTTTCTTATATTAGTCAGACTAAAGCCACAACTGGTAGACCACTACAGGTACACATCTCAGAAGAGAACACAACAACCTTCTCCCACAAACGATACTAGTCACGTAAAAGAACCGTTTTGAGATAATCAGAAACGGGACGAAGTAAGACGTATGGTTCCGGTTTAAACGGACAATGAGGTCCACAAAGAACTGAAGGTTGAAAACATAAGCGCAGGGGACATTACTTTTCCTGTAGACAAAACCCACAATCAAAATTTTCTAGAACATCCAGAAGTATTTTGACAAGTTGAAGTCGAAGAAGTCGTAATGACCAACCCAGTATGAACCTATTGAAACTATAACTTACCAAACGGAACCTCTGTTTGTCTCTAGTATGACAGCAAAAACTCTAACGTAGGTTCATGACGTAAAACCTGAGAAAACAACTGGTACTACCGATGAGGTAAAGAAGACTCCCTAAGGACGGATGTCATCATCTATATTACCAGTAGATTCAATTTAAGTGGGTAAGGTCAGGTAAAATCAAGTGACTAAGGATCTTACAACTGAAAGTGAGAACGGTAGTGAACAAACTGGTGAAGGTTAAACGGAACTAAGTACCTGGACTGTAAGGTCCAAGGATACGTTATATCGAGAAATGTTGTAGCCTGGAACGAAGACAGTGGCCAGTATATGTCTCGACCCATAACAAAAACGAAACCGAGGTAGGGATAAGAAAGACCTCAATAAAGAGGTGACTAGAGGCCATTGCAAAACCCGTGGTTGACTGGACCTCTGAAGGAGAAAGTCATAGGATAGTGAAACGGAAAAGTATGACAAGTACCACAAGAGTTCCGTTCTTATGACTTCACCAAACGGTAAGGGAAGAGGTCACCTGGTGTAAGACAGTCTGGAGAGGTGGTACTGGGCAGGTAGAACCCAACGGGGTACCCGTACCGAATCAAAGTAACTAAATCTGTTCCGACACCAGGATCACACTAATCTAACTGATCAAAAGACACTCATACCAAAGTCACACAGACGGGAGACTACGGGAGAATGTTGTGAATGGTAGAATGAACCCAAAGAGAATGGAACCTACTTCCCATAGAGGAGTGGCGGGGGGAAGGACTGGAAGTCGCACTCTATCGAGGAGATCCGGGAGGACGCGGACACGTCGGTGACGAGGAACCTGGACCCCAACGAGGAGGACCGGCGACGGGGACCGGAGCCTACGCTCCATCGAGGAGAGTCGGCGTAATATAAATTGGGGTTTAAACAGGAAGATATAAAAGATGGAGAAATGAAGTTTAACAAGTGTAAATAAAAGATTTAATTAGTGAACTGGCACAAAACACGGTCGTAATTATTACAAGGTTAGGGCTTAGATTATACAGTGAAGAATCAAAGTCGTCTCTTCCGTTACCGTGGGGTATGGTCATGAGAACGGACCTTTTAGGGTACCTACCTCCTCGGACCATCCGACGTTACGTACCCCAGCGATTCTCAGCCTGTACTAACTCGCTGAAGTGAAAGTGAAAAGTGAAAGTACGTAACCTCTTCCTTTACCGTTGGGTGAGGTCACAAGAAGGGACCTCTTAGGGTCCCTGTTCCCTCGGACCACTCGACGGGAGATACCCCAACGTGTCTCAGTGTGTGTTGACTTCGTTGAATCGTCGTCGTCGTCGTCAAAAGTCTCCAATGAGTTATTTATAATATTAGTACTGGGATAGACTCAGAAATTGTGAAACTGTTTTAACCTTTAAAAAAAAAAGTACCTTAAAAGAGAAGGAAAGCAAAGGTGTTTAGGTAAACACTTCAAGTCTAAAGTTTACAGAGTGAGTTAGTCAAAAACCGGTAAACATCCTAGAAAGTACCCTAAAATAAAAGGTGGTTGGGACTTTATCCCTTCCTTTATCACGAATTGAGGAGAAAAGAGGAACTCGATTGAGTTGGGTAAATTTGATCTCATGTATCTTTATTACTTTGACCAGAGTCGTCACCGGTGTCCTGACCTTTTCCAGTCAAAAGTAAAGTTAGGGTTTCTTTCCATTACGGTTTCTTACGAGTTTGATGGTGTGTTAACATGAGTAGAATGTGGGATCATTTCACTACGAATTTTAAGAGGTTCGGTCCGAAGTCGTTATACACTGGGTACTTGAAGGTCTACAAGTTCGACCAAAATTTTTTCCGTCTCCTTGGTCTCTAGTTTAACGGTTGTAGACGACCTAGTATCTTTTTGGTTCTCTCAAGGTCTTTTTATAGATAAAGACGAAGTACCTGATTCGGTTTCGGAAACACACCTAGTGTTATTTGACATCTTTTAAGACTTTCTATACCCTTATGATCTGGTGGACTGGACGGAGAACTCTTTGGATATACGTCCAGTCCTTCGTTATCAATCTTGACCTGTCCCTTTTTGTCTGACCAAGGTTTATCCTTTTTCTCGTACAGTTCCGACATATAACAGTGGTGCGAATGAATTGAATATACGTCTCATGTAGTACTCTTTACGCCCCGACCTTCTTCGTGTCGACCTTAGTTCTAACAACCCTCTTCATAGTTATTGGAGTCTATACGTCTACTGTGGTGGGAATACCATCTTTCACTTCTCCTTGATTTTTCGGAGAACTACTTTCACTTTCTCCTCTCACTTTTTCAACCGAATTTCGAGTTGTAAGTCTTTAGCTTCTAGTACCGTAGACCAGGGTAGTGAAGTACCCTTTATCTACCCCTTTGTCATCTTTGTCACAGGCTGAAATAAAAAACCCCGAGGTTTTAGTGACGTCTACTACTGACGTCGGTATTTAATTTTCTGTAAATGAGGGACCTTCCTTTAAATACTGGTTGGATCCGTCGTATAAGTTTTCGTCTCTGTAATGAAATGGTTGTTTCCAGCAGATCAGTTCCGATACCACAAAGGTCACCGGTACATACCTACACTCTAAACCTGATATTTCTTTAGACTCGCGGTTTCTTAACTACGAAAACTTGACACCACGACCTCTCCTGAGAACTCTGAGGGAACCTGACGTTCCTCTAGGTTGGTCAGTTACGATTTCCTTTAGTCAGGACCCACAAGTAACCTTCCTGACTATAACTTCGACTTTGAGGTTATAAAACCGGTACACTACGCTTCTCGACTGAGTGACTTTTTTTTTTGGGACTAAGACCCTTTCTGACTCCCGTCCTCCTCTTCCCCTGCTGGCTCCTACTCTACCAACCAACCGTAGTGACTGAGTTACCTGTACCCAAACCCACCTAAGACCATCAACCACTATCTGTCCCTCCGGACCGCACGACACTAAGTAACCCCAGTGTTTCTCAGTCTGTACTGAACACTGACTCGACTTGACTTAACTTACTGGATTAAGAGGAAGGGTACATTATAGAATTGAGAACAGGTTGTGTAAACCTTATCATGATCGATACATGGTAGGAATCTCCTTAATTCTTTCACCCGTAAGTTTAGTAAAAACCAAATCTGAATTAAGGGAGAACCTTGAGTACAACTCTTCAAGTCAAGTCAAGTCAAGTCAAGTCAGTGAGTCAGCACAGACTGAGAAACGCTGGGGTACTTAGCGTCGTACGGTCCGGAGGGACAGGTAGTGGTAGAGGGCCTCAAGTGAGTCTGAGTGCAGGTAGCTCAGGCACTACGGTAGATCGGTAGAGTAAGACCCAGTAGGGGAAGAGGAGGACGGGGGTTAGAGAGGTCGTAGTCTCAGAAAAGGTTACGCAGTTAAGTAGCGTACTCCACCGGTTTCATGACCTCGAAGTCGAAATCGTAGTAAGGAAGGTTTCTTTAGGGTCCCAACTAGAGGAAGTCTTACCTGACCAACCTAGAGGAACGTCAGGTTCCCTGAGAGTTCTCAGAAGAGGTTGTGGTGTCAAGTTTTCGTAGTTAAGGAGTCGTAAGTCGGAAGAAGTGTCAGGTTGAGAGTGTAGGTATGTACTGGTGACCTTTTTGGTATCGGAACTGATCTGCCTGGAATCAACCGTTTCATTACAGAGACGAAAACTTATACGATAGATCCAACCAGTATTGAAAAGAAGGTTCCTCATTCGCAGAAAATAGAAGTACCGACGTCAGTGGTAGACGTCACTAAAACCTCGGGGGTTTTTCTTTCAGACTGTGACAAAGGTGACCCAGGGGTAGATAAAGGGTACTTCAATACCCTGGTCTACGGTACCAGAAGTAAAAGACTTACAACTCGAAATTCGGTTGAAAAAGTGAGAGGAGAAAGTGAAAGTAGTTCTCCGAAAAATCAAGGAGATGTGAAAGATGGTATTTCCACCACAGTAGACGTATAGACTCCAATAACTATAAAGAGGGTTGTTAGAACTAAAGTCGAACACAAAGAAGGTCAGGTCGCAAAGAGTACTACATGAGACGTATCTTCAATTTATTCGTCCCACTGTTATACGTCGGAACTACATGAGGAAAAGGATAAACCTTGGTCAGACAACAAGGTACAGGTCAAGATTGACACCGAAGGTCTCGACGTATGTTTAAGGAGTTCTCCGTCCAATCCACTAGACCATAAGGGTACAGAAAGTCTTAAAAGGTGTCAAATAACACTAGGTGGGTCAGTTTCCGAAACCGTATCAGTTATTTCGTCTTTGTCTACAAAAAGACCTTGAGAGAACGAAAAAGGTACTAGGTCGTCTACAACCGTTAAACTAGAGACCAAGGAGACGGAAAAGATTTTGGTCGAACTTGTAGTCCCTCAAGTGGCAAGTGCATAACNACAGGTCAAGATTGACACCGAAGGTCTGGACGTATGTTTAAGGAGTTCTCCGTCCAATCCACTAGACCATAAGGGTACAGAAAGTCTTAAAAGGTGTCAAATAACACTAGGTGTGTCAGTTTCCGAAACCGTATCAGTTATTTCGTCTTTGTCTACAAAAAGACCTTGAGAGAACGAAAAAGGTACTAGGTCGTCTACAACCGTTAAACTAGAGACCAAGGAGACGGAAAAGATTTTGGTCGAACTTGTAGTCCCTCAAGTGGCAAGTGCATAACGACTTCGGACCGAACCTCATAAAACTCGTAATGAAATGATCATACACTCTACTCACGTTAACACACCATCAAACTCGTAAGAAACCGTAACGGAAAGAAACCTTAACCTTACTTTTGACTGGAAATGGTCAAGACACCGGTGACGACTCAAAAGGTTTGAACGACCGTATAACTCACGTCGTGAAAGTGTCGTAGTAGAAAGTCCTAAACTTTGTCGAGCGGACCTTAAGGTAGTGGAGGTGATCGAAACAAGCATCACTACGAAAGATTCCGGGTGAACTGAACTGTAAGGTTCTACAGACCGAGATCTAATCACTAGTTTGGTAGCACTAATAGGTCCAGCACTTCTAAAAAAAACATGTCAAGAAGGTACATAAGAACGGTGGAGAAGAATTATAGAAGACGAAGACAATGTAGGTCTGGTAAAGACAGGAAATAGCTCGGGTAGAAACGTACTTTACAAGGGAACCATAGAGAGCAAAAGAACTTCTCTAGAGATCAGAAAGGGTAAGACAACAAAAGGAGATAAAGAAACGTAACTAACGACTTCTTCCGAAAGAATAGAGAAGAACGATAAGAAACCTTGAGACGTAAGTCTACGAATATAGAAAGGAAAAGAGGAAACGAAAAGCGGAGAGAAGAAAAGTGTCGGTAAACATTGCGGAGGGGTCTGTCGGTAAAACGAAAAAACGTAAAGAAAAGGTACTCCAACAAGAACTAGGGACAGAGGACATGTCACAGTGCTTCGAGTAAGGTAGCAAGTAGTTCGTGAGATAGATAGTCTAGATCTGGCAATTTAGATCGAGAGTGAAGGTGACATATTAGTATTCCCTAAACTAAATCCAGTGTGGACTTACCAGATCGCCAAAAGGGATGAAAGAAGTTAAATTCAGACTTAAACCGTTATTCCTCAAGTACTAGACTTGGTGTCAGTCGAGGGCCAGAACAAAACAACTGACATATCTCGAAGAGGTAGAAACCGGAGTTTCTTACATTAGTTACACTAAAGCCACAACTGGTAGACCACTACAGGTACACATCTCAGAAGAGAACACAACAACCTTCTCACACAAACGATACCGGTCACGTAAAAGAACCGTTTTGAGAAAATCAGAAACGGGACGAAGTAAGACGTAAAGTTCCGGTTTAAACGGACAATGAGGTCCACAAAGAACTGAAGGCTGAAAACGTAAGGTCAGGGGATATTACTTTTACTGTAGAAAACCCCACAATCAAGATTTTCTAGAACATCCACAAGTATTTTGGCAAGTCGAAGTCAAAGAAGTCGCAATGACCAACCCAGTATCTGAACCTATTGACACTATAACTTACTAAACGGAACCTCTGCTTGTCTCTAGTATGACAGCAAAAACTCTAACGTAGGTTCATGACGTAAAACCTGAGAAAACAACTGGTACTACCGATGAGGTAAAGAAGACTCCCTAAGGACGGGGGTCATCATCTACATTACCAGTAGACCCAATTTAAGTGGGTGAGGTCAGGTAAAATCAAGCGACTAAGGATCTTACAGCTACAAGGGGGAACGGTAGAGAACAAACTGATGAAGGTCAAACGGAACTAAGTACCTGGACTGTAAGGTCCAAGGATTTCTGCGAATGAGGAACCTTCTTTTCAATACTCGTTGGATCTATCATATAAGTTTCCGTCTCTGTAATGAAACGGCTGATTCCAGTCAAATCAGTTCCATACCAAAAAGGACCCCAGTACATACCTACACTCTCAACCTGACACTTCTTCCGACTCACGGTTTCTTAACTACGAAAACTTGACACCACAACCTCTTCTGAGAACTCTCAGGGAACCTGACGTTCCTCTAGGTTGGTCAGGTAAGACTTCCTCTAGTTGGGACCCTAAAGAAACCTTCCTTACTACGACTTCGACTTTGAGGTCATGAGACCGGTGGAGTACTCTTCACAACTGAGTAACCTTTTCTGAGACTACGACCCTCCCTAACCCCCGTCCTCCTCTTCCCCTGCTGTCTCCTACTCTACCGACCTACCGTAGTATCTGAGCTACCTGCACTCAGACTCACTTGAGGCCCTCTACCACTACTTGTCCCTCCGGACCGCACGACGCTAAGTACCCCAGCGTTACTCAGTCTGTGTTCACTCGCTGACTTGACTTGACTTGACTACGTTATAACGAGAAATGTCGTAGGTTAGAACGAAGATAGTGGTCAGTGTAGGTGTTGACCCATAACAAAAACGAGACCGAGGTACGCAAGTAAGAAAGACCTCAATAAAGAGGTGACTAGAGGTCATCGTATAACCCGTGGATTACTGGACCCCTCAAGGAGAAAACCATAGGATAGTAAAACGGAAAAGGATGACAAGTACCACAAGAGTTCCGTTCTTGTGAATTCACCGAACGGTAAGGGAAGAGGTCACCTGGTGTAAGACAGTCCGGAGAGGTGGTACTAGGCGGGTAGAACCCAACGGGGTGTCCGTACCGAACCAAAGTAAATCTGTTCCGACACCAGGATCAAACTAATCTAACTGATCAAAAGACACTCATACCAAAGTCACACAGACGGGAGACTACGGGAGAACGTTGTGAATGGTAGAATGAACCCAAAGAGAATGGAACCGTAAACCATAGAGAAGTGCCGACGACGTCGTTTCGTGTCGGTGACAAGGAATGGAACCTGCTCCCCATAGAGGAATGCGGTGGTAAGGACTGGAAGTTGCACCATATAGAGGAGATCCGGGAGGACTCGGACGCGTCAGTGGTGAGGAACCCAACGAGGAGGACCGGCGGGGCTAGAGTATGAGCCCCACAGAGGAGGGCCGACGGTGACCGGAGTCTGCGGCCCATCGAGGAGAGCCGGGGACGGGGACTGGAATCTGTGACCCACAGAGGAGGGCCGGCGGTGACTGGAGCCTGCGTCCCATCAAGGAGGGTCGGTGTCGGTGACTGGAGCCTGTGTCCCATCGAGGAGAGCCGGCACGAATCACTCGGCCGGACGTCGGCGGACGAGAATCACTCGGTCGGGCGTCGACGGACGTGAATCTTGGTTCCTTCCGACTCTTTCTGTTGAGGTTTTATACCAGGTCTTGTGAGTTCTAGGTACAAAGGTTATAGAATGGTCGGTTACCGATCTGACTCGTCCCAGGGAGGTTGGGTAGTAAAAGGGTAATTTCGAAAGAGAAGTAAAAGTCTATATTACCATGTGGTGAGATGTTAGAGAACGAAGTCTTCGAGTCCTCCTTGGACTCAAGAAAGGAGAAACTTTGAACTTTTCTAATGGATGTTTTATACAGTGCTTAGTCAACGAAAGAAGAGACAGGGTGATTCAAATCAGAAAATAATGTAATATAAACAAATAGTCCCTCTTCATCGGGATATAAAAGTAAAGAAAGACTTACTTTAGAGTCGGTTGATAGTGGTAGTAGAAGTTAGATAGGAAACTTTGACAGTTTTACTAGAGTAGACCTGTATTCGTTTTAGAAAAATGGGTAAACCGAGTTAGAACCGAGAAGTTAACAGTACCGTGTGTTCAAAAGACAACAGATTCAGTTCAATTGATACGGTCAAGGGGTTATGTTACAGAAGAGTAGGACAACATGATGAACTTCAAAAGACTTACATACTGTCAATTTTTTTTTTCTTTTCTTAAGAATTGAAAATAGAAACGATAAACAGTAGTACGAATCAACGAGTCAGTACAGACTGAGAAACATTTCAGTACCTACCATCGGGTGGTCCGAGGAGACAGGTACCCTAAGAGGTCCGTTCTTGACCTCACCTATCGGTAAGGGAAGAGGTACCATAAAAGCACTGAGTCCCTAGTTTGGGACCAGTGGACTTAACGTCCCTCTAAGAAACGGAAGACTCGGTGGTCCCTTAAGGGGAAATAGAAACGATAATGGGAAAGAATTGAGGTCATGAAACCGGTGGAGTACGTTTCTCGACTGAGTAACCTTTTCTGAGACTACGACCCTCCCTAACCCCCGCCCTCCTCTTCCCCTGCTGTCTCCTACTCTACCGACCTACCGTAGTGACTGAGCTACCTACACTCAGACTCACTTGAGGCCCTCAACCACTACCTGTTCCTCCGGACCACACGACGCTAAGTACCCCAGCGTTTTTCAGCCTGTGCTGACTCGCTGACTTGACTTGACTTCCGACATATATCAGTGCCACGAATAAATCGAATATACGTCTCATGTAGTATACTTTACGGCCCGACCCACTTCGTGTTGAACCTTAGTTCTAACGGTCCTCTTTATGGTTATTGGAGTCTATACGATTACTGTGGTGGAAATACTGTCTTTCACTTCTTCTTGATTTTTTTAGAGAACTACTTTCACTTCTCCTCTCACTTTTTCAACCGAATTTTAAGTTGTAAGTCTTTCGTTTCTAGTACCGTAGACCAGGGTAGTGAAGTATCTTTATCTACCTCTTTGTTACCTTTGTCACTCTCTGAAATAAAACCCCCCGAGGTTTCAGTGACGTCTCCCACTGACGTCGGTACTTTAATTTTCTACGAAGAGGAACCTTTTTTTCAATACTGGTTGGACGACGATTCAGTGAAGTCAACACAGGCTGAGACGCGCTGGGGTATCTGCCGTCGGGTGGTCCGAGGGGGTAGGGACCCTAAGAGATCCGTTCTTATGACCTCACCCAACGGTAAAGGAAGGATCTGTCGTATAATTTTTCGTCTCTGTCATGAAACGGTTGTTTCCAGGTAGATTAATTTCGATACCGAAAAGGTCTTCAGTACATACCTACACTCTCAACCTGTTGTTTCTTTCGACTCACGGTTTCTTAACTACGAAAACATGACACCACGACCTCTTCTGAGAACTCTCAGGGAACCTGACTTTTCTCTATGTTGGTCAGTTAGGATTTCCTTTAGTCAGGACTTATAAGTAACCTCTCTGACTACGACTTCGACTTTAAGGTTGTGCAACCGGTGGACTACGTTTCTTGACTGAGTAACCTTTTATGGGACTAAGACCCTTTCTCACTTCCGTCCTCCTCTTCCCCTATTGCCTCCTACTCTACCAACGTACCGTAGTGGCTAAAATATCTGTACTCAAACTCATTCGAGACCCTCAACCACTACCTGTCCCTTCGGACCTTACGACGTCAGGTACCTCAACGTTTTTCAACCTGTACTGACTCGTTGACTTGACTTAGTAAAGAAATAGATAGACACTCGAAATCGGAAGGAAACAAAAAGTTCATTTTAAGTAGTAAGAGTAATTTTGATACATTAAATATCATCGATCGTCAACTAATTATCAAACGTGTCAAAGACCTTGTATCTTTTATGAATTATTCACAATTTTACATTTATATAGTAATGACTATGTACAATAAAATGACAATACGAAAACTTCAACCCTACGTCGAAGACCTATTGTCCAACATGGTGTCTTGAGGCTTAAAGAGGATTAGATTATAGGATACCCAGGTACTAAACAAAATTTAATTCGTAAATGTTTTAGATTCTAATTAGAGAAAGAGGAAGTCAAATATGTTGTTGTATACTTCTGTTGTTCCTATTAAGAGTTGACCGATCTGAACTTAAGGACCTTAACTATAACATTAGAATTGAGGTTCTAATGTTACAGTGTAACTGTAAAGTTTTTTATGTAGAAAATCGAGTGACTGTGAAGTTATCTTAAGAAATAAGTACTTCAAAGGAGTAAATAAAACACGAGTCATATTCCGTATAAAATATGATTAATTTGTAATTTAGTGTAAAATAAAGGGTCAGTCCGGGGTTAGTTCTAGATGAAATACAAGCTTTTTAAAGTCCAGTGTTTTCAGAGTGGAATGGAATACCTTTTTCTTCTGACCTTTTTTGTTTTAGAAAAAAAAAAAAAAAATTAGATTTACTCAGGAATTTATAGATAGGGTGGTACCACGAGACACAAAAATGAAAGGAGAAAGGGAGAGGGAAAGACGACTGTAATCGTATTTTTACACGATGGGATTGATTCGTCAGACAATTGACTATTCGATAGTTTTTTAGTAGACAATAAAAATGTCGAATTTCCGTCTACGGTAAAGTTCTTGATCTCAACTTACTCATCCTAAACAATCACGAAAAATCTAAGTAGTAACATTTGAACTCCATAAAATTTTACCTTACTAACCTCGAAACTGTATAACAGGGTACTCGTTAGTTCGAAATCTTAAAACGATCGGAATTTAAAAACGGACGTATTTTATTCAAGTATAGGGTAACATAGTATTTCTTAAAACCAACAGCAGATTACAAACGTAACTTTTAGAAGGACGGAATTTAAGTCTGGTTATGTTAATAGGACTTCTGAGTCTGGTCTTGTAGGGGAAGATAAGGTCGTCTCCGGGGGAAACGGTATTCTACGTAGAGTTCCCAGAGACTTCGTCGTTTGTACACGAACGATTGGTTAAAAGAGTCCAACGTAAAGACTTAACGAAACCCGTGTTATTCCACCGAAAGTCCAATCTTCCACCCAGTCGAGGTCCAGGGTTTCGGAATTCTATGTACCCTAACAAACCTTTAAAACCTAATCTTTAACTAAACTTATTTTATTGATAAATTTTTTTCCCTTCCCAAACGTACGGTTGTAAAAAGTGACAACACTTGACGAAACAATAGTGTCCTTGTACCGTAGCTAAATTTCCTATAAGTAAGTGTCTTTTTTTAGTGGGTAAATGTCTTTTTACTTTCCTTTGATGTTCACCATCTTTCCTTCTATTTGATGAATCATTATCTTCTACATTTATAATAATACGAGGTCACATAAAGTATGACACATTATCAGGTCATCACCGAACTGTCTAACTTTAAACTTATACCAAATTAAGAGAAAAAATTTAAATTTAAATAAATAAAATTAACCTCCGATTAATGAAACGTTATAACATAACCAAAACGGTATGTACTTGTACTTAGGCGGTGCCCACATGTGCGCAAGGGGTAGGACTTGGGGGTAAGGGTGGAGGGAGGGGTATGGTAGGGAGACCCAGTAGGGTCACGTGGTTGGGGTTCGTAGGACATAGTACGTAGTTTGGACCTGACCACTAAGTAAAGAATATACTATAATATGTACAAAGTTACGGTAAGAGGGTTTAGTAAGGGGGGAGAGGGAGAGGATGTCTCAGGTTTTCTGACAAGATATGTAGACACAGAGAAAACGACAGAGCGTATGTCCCAATAGTAATGGTAGAAAGATTTAAGGTATATATACACAATCATATGACATAACCACAAAAAGAAAGACCGAATGAAGTGAGACATATTATCCAAGGTCAAAGTAGGTGAAGTAATCTTCACTAAGTTTATATAAGGAAAATTACCGACTCATTATGAGGTAACACATATACATGGTGTCGAAAGAATAGGTAAGTAGACGACTACCTGTAGATCCAACGAATGTACAAGGCCGATAATATTTGTCACAACGCTACTTGTCACCCCATGTGTACAGAGAAAGTTAAGACCAAAGGAGCCACACATACGGGTCGTCACCCTAACGACCCAGTATTCCGTCAAGATAAAGGTCAAAAAATTCCTTAGAGGTGTGACAAGAGGTATCACCGACATGATCAAACGTAAGGGTGGTTCACATTCTCCCAAGGGAAAAGAGGTGTGGGAGAGGTCGTAAATAACGGACATCTGAAAACCTAGCGTCACTAAGACTGACCGTACTTTACCATGGAGTAACACTAAAACTAAACGTAAAGAGATTAAGAAACCATTTGATAAACTTTTTATATTAGAGTGGTCAAGAATTTAAGATCGATAACAACAGTATTAGTCATACGTCAAAAAGTATTTTTAGTGGTTGTAGAATACGTCTCAACTAAACATATGTGACTATATGTTTACATACATATATACATACACACACGTATAGTACCAATCTACTAAAAAATTAATTTATTAATAAAGAGTAAGTCAAGTCAAGTCAGCGAGGCAGCACAGACTGAGAAACGGTGGGGTACTTGACGTCGTGTGGTCCGGAGGGACAGGTAGTGGTTGAGGGTCTCAAGTCAATTTGAGTACAGGTAGTTCAGCCACTATGGTAGGTCGGTAGAGTAGGAGACAGTAAGGGAAGAGGAGGACGGGGGTTAGGGAGGGTCGTAGTCCCAGAAAAGGTCACTCAGTTGATAAGAGTACTCCACCGGTTTCGTAACCTCAAGGTCAAAATCGTAGTCAGGAAGGTCACTTGTGGGTCCTGACTAGAGGAAAACTTACCTGACCAACCTAGAGGAACGTCAGGTTCCCTGAGAGTTCTCAGAAGAGGTTGTGGTGTCAAGTTTTCGTAGTTAAGAAACCGTGAGTCGAAAGAAGTGTCAGGTTGAAAGTACAGGTATGTACTGGTGACCTTTTTGGTATCGGAACTGATCTACCTGTAAACAACCATTTCATTATAGAGACGAAAAATTATACGATAGATCCAACCAGTATTGAAAGGAGGGTTCCTCGTTCACAAAAAAATTAAAGTACCGACGTTAGTGGTAGACGTCACTAAAACCTCGGGGGGGTTTTATTTCAGACTGTGACAAAGGTGAGACAGGGGTAGATAAAGGGTACTTCACTACCCTGGTCTACGGTATTAGAATCAAAAGACTTATAACTCGAAATTCGGTTGAAAAAGTGAGAGGAGAAAGTGAAAGTAGTTCTCCGAAAAATCAAGGAGAAGTGAAAGACGGTATTCCCACCACAGTAGGCGTATAGACTCCAATAACTATAAAGAGGGCCGTTAGAACTAAGGTCGACACGAAGAAGGTCGGGTCACAAAGAGTACTACATGAGACGTACATTATTTGTCACATTGTTATATGTCGGAACTACATTAGGAAAAGAATAAACCTTGGTCAGACAACAAGGTACAGGTCAAGATTGACAACGAAGGACTGGACGTATGTCTAAAGAGTTCTCCGTCCAGTCCACCAGACCATAAGGGTAGAGAAAGTCTTAAAAGGTGTCAAATAACACTAGGTGTGTCAGTTTCTGAAACCGTATCAGTTATTTCGTCTTTATTTACAAAAAGACCTTGAGAGAACGAAAAAGCTACTAGGTCGCGTACAACCGTTAAACTAGAGACCAAGGAGACGGAAAAGATTTTAGTCGAACTTGTAGACCTTCAAGTACCAATTGCAAAACGTCTTCGGACCGAACCTCTTAAAACTCGTAAAGAAATGATCGTACACTATACTCACGTTAATTTATAATTTATTTATATACAAACAACATTTTGGAGTTTGTTATACCTTTGTATGACTCATTTTTCAACAAGAGAGTTAGAGGTATAAATAGTATTTTAGTTTATGATAGTGATGTAATTTAGAAAACTTTGGAAAATAGTACGTCAGTATGACAGATAGTCAAATAGTAGACAGATGAATAGGGACATGAGAAAACCTATAATATTTTAAAATAAAGGAAATTAAACCAAAAGTCCGTCCGTAGTAGAGTATGTGTGTACTCTGATTCCTCAATCTGACAACCCTAATTCTTAGAAATTGGAAGGTATCAGTGACCTGTCGAGGTACGAAGTCAAAGAAGTATGAATTTCATATGTATTATATTATTATTATGAATGAAATTTTTTAAAAACACTCCTGACAACACTCGTACACGTACACACACACGTATAAAGTATCAAGACCTATAGAGTGTATAGTTAATGTATGTACAAACATACATATTATTCTTTATAAGGATTGTGAGTTATTAGTAATTTAATAATAATAATGATCACAATCGCAATTATAAAATATAAAATTATAGGAGAAAAGTGAATTATTTTACAGAATACCAGAAAGGTCTAATAAGGTATTTTAGATGATGTAAGTAAAATAAATAAATAATTTTAAGTAAATTAACCTCCTCTTAATGAAATATTATAACACCACCAAAAACGGTATATATCTGTACTTAGTGGGTATAAACATGTACACAGGGGGTAGGACTTGGGAGGTAGGTGAAGGGAGGGATACGGTAGGGAGACCCAACAGGGTCTCCTGACCGAAACTGACGGGACGAAGTACGTAGTTTGAACGTGAACAGTAGACAAAATGTATACTAATATATGTCCAAAGTTACCATAAGAAAGTTTAGTAGGGTGAGAGTGGAAGTATCTCAGGTTTTCAGACAAGAAATGTAGACACAGAGGAAAGGACGGAAAGTATACCCTAGTAACAATGGAAGAAAGATTTAGGGTATATATACGTAATTATATGATATATCCACAGAGAGAAAGACTGAATGAAGTGACATTCATATTATCTGAGATCAAAGTAGGTGAGGTAATCTTGACTGATTTTACACAAGATAAAAAATATGAAGTCGTAATAAGGTATCGCGTATACATGGTGTTGAAGGAATAGGTAAGTAGACGACTACCTGTAAATCCAACGAAGGTACAGAATCGATAACATTTGTCATGACGTTACTTGTAACCCCACGTACACAGAGAAAGTTAAGGTCAAAGGAGTCACAAATACGGGTCGACACCCTAATGACCCAGTATAACGTCGAGATAACGGTCAAAGAATTTCTTAGAGGTGTGAGAAGAGGTAACACCGACATGGACAAACGTAATGGTAGTTTTTATATTCTCCCAAGGAAAAGAGGTGTGGGAGAGGTCGTTAATAACAAACATCAGAAAAACTACCGTCAGCAAGACTGGTCGCACTCTACTATGGAGAAACACCAAAACCAAACGTAAAGAGATTATTACTCACTACAACTCATAGAAAATTACACAAATAATCGGTAGACTTACAGAAGAAACCTCTTTATAGACAAATCTAGAAACCGGGTGAAAAACTACTACGACAAGTTATAACTCGACGAACAAATAAAACCTCTAATTAAGAAACAGTCAACAAAGTAAACGATAATAAAAGAGGGTAAGACTTCCAACGGAAAAGTGGAACGAATATCAAAGGAAACAACGCGTTTTGGAAATTTCAAATTGATCCAGGGTAAACAAATAAACAAAAATAAAGGTAATGAGACTCTCCACCCAGTATCTCCTAGAACGACACTAAATACAGTCTCTCATAAGACGGATACGAAAGGAGATTCGTAAAATATCAAAGACCAGAATGTAAATCTAGAAATTAGGTAAAATTCAAAACACACACAGGACACACACATACCACAATATTTCACAAGACGACGACTACGATTCAGCGAAGTCAGCACAGGCTGAGACGCGCTGGGGTCTCTGCCGTCGGGTGGTCCGAGGGAACAGGGACCCTAAGAGGTCCATTCTTGTGACCTCACCCAACGGTAAAGGAAGAGGTTACGTCCTTTCACTTTTCACTTTCTCTTCAGTGAGTCAGCACAGGCTGAGAATCGATGGGGTATCTGACGTCGGATGGTCCAAGGAGGCAGGTACCCTAAAAGGTCTGCTCTCATGATCTCACCCGACGGTAACGGAAGAGGATTTCACAAAATCAAAGTAAGAAAATGTCCACCAACTGGTCAAAAGGGTCGTGGTGAACAATTCCTCTAACAGAAAAGAGACAACATATAAAAACGGAGGAAACAGTTTATATTCCACAGATATCCACACACCACCTCTTCCGTATTTTGAGACCTCTCAAAAAAAAAAAAAAATTAGTATTTACACACAACTTAAAACAGTTTCCGAAAGAGACGTAGATAACTCTATTAGTATACCAAAAATAGAAAGTTAAACAATTATACCACGTAGTGTAACTAATTAAACGTTTATAACTTCTTAGGAACGTAGGGACCTTATTTCAGGTGAACAAGTATTATATATATACTAGACAAAGTATACAACAACCTAAGACAAACCATCTTAAAACAACTCTCAAAAACGTAGATACAAGTAGTCACATGATTTAAGTAAAATTTACGACGTAACATAACACCTGAAACCTTCACTAAACAAATTGATAGCAGAATACGTACCTGGAATTGAAACAAAGGTAAAAAAAAAAGTTTTAATTCTATTATAATATTATTCTTAATGACATACATACACATAGACTTAAATACACCGACACAGATATTGTATCGTAAATTTTTATATGAACAACCTAGTTTACCATGGTGTTAATTATACCAAATTTACAGGTATGAAAGGTTCCTCTATATGTGTAATTTAAGTTAGTGGCAGTCTTAAGGTTATAGAAAGTGTCTTTCACTTTTTTTTAGGATTTTAAGTATACCTTGGTGGGTGGGTGTACGTTTCGAAACTACGATTTCATTAGAACTCTTTCTTCTTTTGTTGACTTCCTTAGTGTGTGAAGGACTAAAGATTAATATATTGTTTCAATATCATTAGTGTTGTGATACCACGACCGTATTTTTGTATGTGTATTCTGGTTACCGTGTCTTATCTCTCGGGTCTTTGTTTGGTTACGTATATACCACATAATTAAATACTGTTTCCTCGGTTATTATATGTTACCCCTTTCCAATCAAAGAAGTCATTTACTACGACCCTTATGACCTATAGGAATACCTTTTCTTACTTTAACTTAGAAATATGGTATGTGTTTTTAGTTGAGTTTTACTTAATTTCCAGATTTACACTCTGTTCTGGACTTTTATATTTTAAAGATCTTTCTTCGTCTCTTTTTGAGATACTGTAAACGGAACTATTACTTAAAAAAGTTATACTATGACTTTCAAGTCCGTTGTTTTCGTTTTTATTTATTCTTCCAATATAATTTGATTTTTAACAGACACGTCATTTCCTTTTTAGTTGTTTGACTTCTCTGTTAGATACCAAACCCTTTTTATAAACGGTTGGCATTTATATGTTCTTTGAGTACTAAGTTATGGTTTTTCATATTATTAAGTTAAATTTTTTTACTCATTTCGTTACCTTTTCTCTAAAGAGGTTTCTTCTGTACGTTTACCGGATATCTATGCACTTTTTCTACCGATTGTAGTGATTAGTAGTCCCTTTACGTTTAATTCTGTTACTCTATAATGAATATGGAAAACAAACGATAACAAAAACAAAATCAACGGTTCAGTACAAGTTGGGAAACGTAGGGTACCAGACATCAGACGGTAATACTTGTTTGTTTTTTTGTCTTTTAGACTTGTCTTTTATTGTTAACAACCATTACTACACCTCTTTAACCTTAGGAACATGTGACAACCATCCTTATATGAGACCACATAGGTAATGTCTTTTGTCACACCTCTAAGGAGTTTCGTCCTGTTTTTTTTTGTTTTGTCTCGATGTTATACTAGGTCGTTAGTGTGAAGACCCATATATTTTCTTAATCTTTGTCCGAAAACTTCATTGTAAACGTGAAAACACAAGTAATGTTAGAATAAGTGTTACAGGTTCTTCATCTGTGCTAGATTAACAGAGTCAAGTCAAGTCAGCGAGTGAGCACAGGCTGAGAAACACTGGGGTACTTAGTGTCGTGCGGTCCGGAGGGACAGGTAGACTATTTATCTGCTTCTTTTACATCATATATGATGTTATTTTAAGTCGAAATTTTTCTTCTTTTAGAACAGTGTACTATGTTTTTTAAACTCCTGTAATACCATTCACATCCCTAGCCCCCGTCCTCCTCTTCCCCTGCTGTCTTCTACTCTACCGACCTACCGTAGTGCCTGAGCTACGTGTACTCAAACCCACTTGAGACCCTCAACTACTACTTGTCCCTCCGGACCGTACGACGCTAAGTACCCCAACGTTTCTCAGCCTGTGATGACTCTCTGACTTGACTCGACTTGACTTGACTAATTCTGCCTTCTGTTTAGGACGTACTGAGGAGGATATACTTCAGAGGTTTTATAAGTTTGTATGTCTTCGTCTCTCTTCTTACCAACAAAGGTCCCCAACTCCCCTCTCCCTTTGCACCTCAATGACAAGTCACCCACACCTCAAACTGAGTACGTTGTACTTTTACAAGATCACTAGACGTTATCTTGTTACACATATATAAATTATGACGTGACATATGAATTCAAAATTCTCCCATCTAGAGTACATCGCCCAAAACACCCCGAAGGGTTCTCCACAATCACCAATTTTTGGGTGGACAGTTACATCCTCTACATTCTATACCCCCAAGTTATGGACCCAGCCCTTCTAGCGGGCCTCCTCTCGTGTCATTGGGTGAGGTCCTAAGAACGGACCTCTTAGGGTTCCTGTCTCCTCGGACCGTCTGATATCAGATATCCCAACGTTACTCAATCTATGTTGACTTCGTTGAATCGTGTGTATGTACGTACGTTACTCTAAAATTTGATGTTATTTTTTTCCCCTTTTTAGTTTACAAATACGACTAAACGACGAAATATAAAAATATAAATAAGGACTTATTGTATCGTCTCAACAAACCAAAGTTGTCAAGGCAATATTCACAAACAGTTTGATGACGGACACCCGGTTTAGGTCTGACTATGGATAAAAACATTTATAATTATTAAAAAATAACCTTTCATATGTATGAGTTAATAAATACATAAAGGGAACCAGTGAAACACGATGTTTCTGTCTTTACATGTTCACACTGTCTCTGGTATACTGGGTGTTTAGGATTTGACAAATGATAGGTTGGAAAACGTCTTTCAAACGGTTCAAACCGAGATCTATCATCCCCTAAAAAAAAAAAAATAATATTACTTAGAACGAATCAAGCTAAATTTCGGTTCGTGCACACACAAGTTATTTACAAAGACCCAGTACTACTATAATGACGACACCGACTATTATTATAACTTTACATTTGAGGTATTAAGAAACATGTGTATTTTAATTATGTTTCTTAATCGTATCTTAAAGTTTTGACCTGACTTTAAGTAAGAGTAAATAAGGTTACCTGTCCCCTTTACTTCTTATCAGTAACCCGTTTAAGACTATCAGTAACAATATTTGGTGAGGTTTTATATCAAAGAATTTCATAGTTGACGAATAACTATCGAATGTCACTTGTCACAACATAAACACTAGAGACTTCTTCTATATTGAAGTCCTGGTCCCTGGTCCGAACTAGTGAGTTCTCAAAAACATATCGTCTCAAAATAATTTCATGTTTTTCTCTGTCTTTTTCGAAGACTGTATCTGTAGTCTTCCCCCTACCTCTTATTGGGGGAGTGATCAGATTCGTTCCCTTAATATATGAAAGATTTAATCAATAACGTCATTTAGTTTTCTTACAGAGTTCCAACATTTCTAGAAGGATCTGGGTGAGGGTATTAAATGTAAAATTCTATTATCTTCCAAAAGTCCTTCCTCTTTGACAGGAGTACGTCCTATATAACAATATATTTGGAACCATGTCTCAAGTTTGACCCAACAAACAAAACATTAGTAGTGAAGACCCGAATTTCCCTTTTTTTTTTGTAAAATACACTGATTCTGATTCCTTACATTTCTTTCTTTTTCTACAAACACGAAAGGAGGAGCTCTTAAGGTCTGGTGATAGAGGGGAAGTTCTCGGAGTCTGGGGAAAGCAGAGGAGCCCCTGGGGGTCTGAAGAATAGTTGGACGGATCCTAAACTGAGAGAGTAATAATAAAGAACACTCAGATACCCAACTGAATCCTTTAGAAGACAGACTGGTCCGAGACAACTATAGTTGACCCGAATGAGTTTGTAAACATGACTCGACTACTGAACCGGTCTTCGACCAACCAGTCCCTACCGGAGTCGAATTACTGAATCGAGGGTGAGTTTACGGAGGGTATAAGGAAGTCGTTCCATAGGACCTGTAAAAGAGTCCCTTACCCTCCAACTCCCCAAGTACTCCATGTTGGTCAAGTCAAGTCGAGTCAACGCGTCAGCACAGACTGAGAAACACTGCAGTACCTGACGTCGTGCTGTCGGAGGGACAGGTACTAGTTGAGAGACTCAAATGAGTTTGAGTACAGGTAACTCAGTCACTACGGTACGTCGGTAGAGTAGGAGACAGCAGGAGAAAAGGAGGGGGTTAGAAAGGGTCGTAAAGGGGTTTTCTGTACCCAGAAATGGTTACTCAATCAATAAACGTAGTCCACCGTTTTCATAACCTCAAAGTCGAAGTCGTGGTCAGGGAGGTTACTTATAAGTCCTGACTAAAAGAAATCATACCTGACCAACCTAGAGGAACGTCAGGTTCCCTGAGACTGCTCAGAAGAGGTAGTGGTATCATGTCTTCGTAGTCAAGAAAACGTGAGTCGAAAGGAATATCAGGTTGAGCGTGTAACTATGTACTGATGTTCTTTTTGGCATAGAAACTGATCTACCTGGAAACAACCGTTTTATTACAGAGACGATAAATTATACGAGAGATCCAACCAGTATCGAAAAGAAGGTTCCTCGTTCGTAGAAAATTAAATTAACGATATTAGTAGTAAACGTCGCCAAATCTCAGGTTTTTTTAGAGAGTTATGAAGATAACAAAGGGGTAGATAAACGGTACTTCACTACCCTGGTCTACGGTACTAGAATCGAAAGACTTACAACTTAAAATTCGGTTGAAAAATTGAAAGGAGAAAATAAAATTAATTCTCCGAGAAATCGAGAAGAAGCGTAATATCTCAAGATGGCTTTCTTGAGTGTCCAGTATCGTTTGTGGGAGAAGGTTGTTGTGTTCTCTTCTGAGATGTGTACCTGTAGTTGTCTACCAACTGTGTCTTTAGTCTGATTAATATAAGAAACGTCGGTTTCTACCTCTTCGAGATATGTCAGTCGTTTTTGTTCTGGTCCTCGACTGACACCGAGCCTAGTACTTCAGGAATAACGGTTTAAGTATGACTTTAACTTCTTTCACCTCTTTTGGTGACCTGGTAAGTCCAACTGGATTTAGTTTAGGGAATACTGATATGTCACCTTCACTCTTTATCTAAATTCCCTGATCTAGACTATCTGTCTCACGGACTACTTGATACCTACCTCCAAACACTGTAACATGTCCTCTGTCCCTAGCTCTGGTAGGGGTTCTTTTTCTTTAAGGTTTTTCGTTTTACAGACAGACTCCTCCAGAATGTTTATCGAAACTTTTCTTCTCTTCACTTTTCGTTTTCTCTTTTCCTTTCTATATTCGTAGACTTACGTCTCAAGGTTTCTTATCGTTCCTCTCTATTCTTTCGTAAGGAGTCGCTAGTTACGTTTCTTTATCTCCTTTTGTTGTCTTACCCTTTCTGATCTCTAGAGAAGTTCTTTTAATCTCTATGGTTCCTTTGTAAAGTACGTTTCTACCCGTGTTATTTCCTGTCTTTACAATACCTGGATTGTCTTTGTCTTCTTGACATGTTTTTTATTGACATGTTTATTTAGAAGTGCCGGGTCTATTAGTGTTCCCACACTAGTAAGGGGATTCGGGCTGTAGGACCTTATACTTCAGTTCACCCGGAATCTTTCGTAGTGATACTTGTATCGATCACCTCCACTACCTTAAGGTCACCTCGATAAAGTTTAGGACTTTCTACTACGACACTTTCACGACGTGAGTTATGTGGTCGTTTAAACCTTTTGAGTCGTCACCGGTGTCTTGACCTTTTCCGGTCAAAAGTAAGGTTAGGGTTTCTTTCCGTTACGGTTTCTTACGAGTTTGATGACGTGTTAACGTGGGTAGAGTATGCGATTATTTCATTACGAGTTTTAAGAGGTTCAGTCCGAAGTCGTTATGCACTTGGCACTTGAAGGTCTACGAGTTCGACCAAAATCTTTTCCGTCTCCTTGGTCTCTAGTTTAACAGTTGTAGGCGACCTAGTACCTTTTTCGTTCTCTCAAGGTCTTTTTGTAAATAAAGACGAAATAACTGATACGGTTTCAGAAACTGACACACCTAGTGTTTTTTGACCTTTTAAGAAGTTCTCTACCCTTATAGTCTGGGGGACTAGACGGAGAACTCTTTAGACATAAGTCCAGTCCTTCGTGGTCAATCTTGACCTGTCCCTTGTCGTCTGAACAAGGTTTATCCTTTTCCTTATGTAGTCCGACATATAACAGTGGAACGAATAAATTGAATATACGTCTCATGTATATTCTCTCTTTGAATATACTCTTTGCGACCCGACCTTCTTCGTGTTCGACCTTAGTTCTAACGACCCTCTTTATGATTATTGGAGTTTATACGTCTACTGTGGTGGGAATTACGTCTTTCACTTCTACTTGATTTCTCAGAGAACTACTTTCACTTTCTCCTCTCACTTTTTCAACCGAATTTCGAGTTTTAAGTCTTTTGATTCTAGTACTGTACGACGTGAAGTACCATTTATACCCCTTTGTCACCTTTGTCACCGACTTAAATAAAAAGACCCAAGGTTTTAGTGACGTCTACCACTAACGTCGGCACTTTTACTTTCTGAGAATGAGGAACCTTCCTTTCAATACTGGTTGGATCTGTCGTATAATTTTTCGTCTCTGTATGAAACGGTTGTTTACAGGGAGATCAGTTCCGATAACAAAAAGGTACCAATATGTACTTACACTCTCAACCTGATGTTTCTTTAGACTGACGGTTTTTTAACTACGAAAACTTGACACTACAACCTCTTCTGAGAACTTTCAGGGAACCTGACATTTCTCTAGGTTGGTCAGGCAGGATTTCCTCTAGTCAGGACAAGTAACCTTCCTGACTACAACTTCGACTTTGAGTTATCAAACCGGTGGAGTACGCTTCTCGACTGAGTAAACTTTTCTGGAACTACGTCGCTTCTAACTCCCGTCCTCTTCCCCTGTTATCTCCTACTCTAAAACATACCGTAGTGACTGAGCTACCTGTACCCAAACCCACTTAGGTCCTTAACCACTACTTGTCCCTCCGGAGTGCACGACGTCAAGTACCCCAACGATTTTCAGTATGCACTACTCACTGACTTGACTTGACTAGACGTATTGCCTCTAACAACTATAAAGAGGGTCGTTAGAACTAAAGTCGAATACAAAGTAGGTCAGGTCGCAAAGAGTACTACATGAGACGTATATTCAATTTATTTGTCCCACTGTTTTATGTGAGAACTGCATGAGACAAGGGTTAAACTTTACTTAGACAACAAAGTACAGGTCAAGATTGGTAACGAAGGACTGGACGTCTGTCTAAAGAGTACTCCGTCCAGATTATCAAACCATAAGGGTTGAAAAAGTCTTAAAAGGTCTCAGACAACACTAGGTGTGTCAGTTTCCGAAACCGTATCAGTTATTTTGTCTTCATCTAAAAATCCCCTTGAGAGAACGAAAAATTACTAACTTACCTATAACCATTAAACTAGAGACCAAGGAGACGGAAAAACTTTAGGTCGAACTTGTAGACTTTAAAGTTCCAAGTACATGACAACTTCGGACCGAACCTCTTAAAACTCGTAATGAAACGATCGTACACTCCACTCACGTTACATGTCATCAAACTTGTAAAAAACCGTAACGGAAAGTATTCCTAACCGGAAAAGGAAAGGACACTGGTGGCAACTCAAAAGGTTTAAACGACCGTATAACTCATGTCGTGAAAGTGTCGCAATAGAAAGTCCTAAACTTTATCGAGTCGACCTTAAGGTAGTGGAGACGATCGAAACAAGTATCACTACGAAGGATTACGGGTGAACTGAAGCGCAAGGTCCTACAGACCGAGATCCACTCCCTATTATGACAGTACTAATGGACCCAGCACTTATAGAAAAAACATATCAAGAGGACACATAAGAACGGTGGAGAAGAATTATAGAAGACGAAGACAATCCAGGTATGGTAAAGACAGGAAATAACATGGGTAGTAACGTACTTTACA
Organism: Capra ibex; assembly: GCA_006410555.1. NCBI lineage: Eukaryota > Metazoa > Chordata > Mammalia > Artiodactyla > Bovidae > Capra > Capra ibex. Next base: position 45,228,171 of record SJYO01016970.1, on the reverse strand, counting down.
AGGGAAACATAGAGACTAAAAGAACTTCTCTAGAGCAGAAAGGGTAAGATGACAAAAGGAGATAAAGAAACGTAACTAGTGACTTCTTCCGTACTCTGTGTTCCCTTTACGTGAAAAAATCCGGTCCAGTAGACCGAGTCTGCCATTTTCGTAGACGGATGTTACTCCCTCTGGACCCAAGTTAGGGACCCTACCCTTCTAGAGGACCTCTTCCTTTACCGTTGGGTGAGGTTATAAGAACGGATCTTTTAGGGTACCTGACTCTTTCGACCATCCGATGTCAGGTACCCCAGTGTTTCTCAGCGTATGCTGACTCGCTGAAGTAAAAGTGAAAAGTGAAAGTGAAATCCGAAAAGAAAGTAGTCGACGAGATTCGAGTACGTTTAGTTCGGACTGATTTATTTCGGACGTTTAGTTCGGATCTCAGACACACTGACCGGTGTTCCTCACTCATATGACCTAAATACCTTTTCACCCTGATAATCATTTTAGTTAACGTGACTTATTTAACACGTTTTGGTGTTCATAAAATCGTCAATCGTGAGGGAAACCGAAGGGTCTACCGAGTCACCATTTCTTAGGTGGACCGTTACGTCTTTTACGTGCAAACTAGGGACCCAATCCCACTAGGGGACCTCTTCCCGTACCGTTGGGTGAGGTCATAAGTACGGACCCTTTATAGTACCTGTCTCCTTGGAGCCTCCGATGTCATGTTCCCCAACTTTTTTCTCAGTCTGTTTTAAACCGTCGATTTGTAGTTGTTAGGAGAAGAATTCGGGAATCATAGTGTGATTTATTAATAATAATTACAAGATATAATATATTCGATTTACTCCCATTATAAAAAATCTACTTTTTATTAACTCAAATTCAACTACCTAGTATTTATGTATGTGATCCGAAGGTTATCTGTACATTCGATTATATAAAATTTTCTCTTAAGCATTCGGAGTCTCCAATAAAATTAACCTTGATTTTACCTCTTTTATAAAATAAATACATATGTAACGAAAGGAAGGAATTTCTTAACCACTATACGAATATAGTATTTTCTATGGTAGTTAATTATTTACTGAGGTAGAAAAGGTTGTTCAGAACCTATGTTACATTTTCTTTACGTACTACAGTTCCGATAAAAAACATAATATCTATAAATTTTCTGTTTTTATTTTATTATCCTATTTCTGATTTATTAAAATTATAAGTTTACAAACAACTAGACCCAATATCTTCACTGAGTGTCTTCCATTTTGTCTCTTGAACACGGGTGTCCGAAAGTAATCAAATGAAGTTATGTATAATTAACCCGTCGACGAATCATAGATCGTGATTGGTCACGTTCCTGTCTAACTTTAGTGTGTGTACCCCAGTGTTTCTCAACCTATGTTGACTCGCTGACTTGACTTGACTTTACTCATACAACAACTATAAAGAAAACCTACGAGTAACAAATCAACAAGAGAAGAACAAAGATTATCACATTCGTATTTTAAGTTGTGTTTCACGTTTTGGATTTTACGGTAACCAACACTTAATAAGTCTAGAGTAAGTGTCGTCCTGGTGTTAAAACGATATCTTTTACACCTACCAGTCACAAAATCATGACACACACTTGATCAAGTCACGTATGTGAAACCTTAATTGGACGGATAAAAGTTTAAAAACAAGACGGTGGATTCATACCCTCGAAGAACCGGAATGGTTTGGAACCCTTTTCTCGGATGGTATGAGACGACGACGATGACCATTTAGCGAAGTCAACACAGGTTGAGACACGCTGGGGTATCTGTCGTCAGGTAGTCCGAGGTGGCAGGGACCCTAAGAGGTCCGCTCTTGTGACCTCACCCAACGGTAAAGGAAGAGGTCACGTACTTTCACTTTTCACTTTCACTTCAACGAGTCAGCACAGGCTGAGAAGTGTTGGGGTCCCTGACGTGGATGGTCCGAGGAGGCAGGTACCCTAAAAGGTCCGTTCTCATGACCCTACCCTACGGTAACAGAAGAGGGTACCGGAAGAGGCTGGTATGAGATCTTCACTAGTTCCTCGTAACAAAGATTTGCCTTATCGTCACCTTAAATAACTTGTATAAGAAACGTAGTCTATGACAAGATCCATCAATCCTAGTTATTACTAATGACGGTTGACTAACACTAACTAAAGATACACAGTTATTCGTTTGAAAGAATAGTTTTTCAAAACTTCAGTATGTACTAAGTCTTAATCTTGACAACTGAAGGGACCACCGAGTCTGTCATTTCGCAGACAGATGTTACACCCTCTGGGCCCAAGCTAGGGACCCAACCCTTCTAGGGGACCTCTTCCTTTACCGTTAGGTGAGGTCATGATAACGGACCTTTTAGGGTACCTGTCTCCTCGGACCATCCGACGTCAGATACCCCAGTGTTTCTCAGCCTATGCTGACTCGTTGAAGTGAAGTGAAGTTCTACGATTTTGTCGTGTTACGAATATCTCATATATTATATTATAGGGTCCGCCCAGATCCTATTGTAGAGCAGTAGTTTATGTAATTGAAAAGACGTGACTTTATCCACTTGACAACGTGATTCTCTTTATTTCAGAAATCTAAGTGTAATAAATTTTGGTGGTACATCCAAAAGGTGTTTAAATTCTTTCTTATTAGTCAAAGGACTTATAAAACCTATAGTCTTGCACTCATTCTCTAACACAGGGACAAATTGGATATTCCAACCATAATAATAATAGTGCAGGTCAAGTTCCTTTGACTCCGTGTCACTCCAATTTCTTTAACAGATTAAAATAGGTCCATCTTCCTTCGTTTATTTTCGTTAGACTGACTTGGTTTGGTCCAGTTGCCATTTATTCAATCTGATTCTTCTCGAGTCCTTTGGGTCTCAGGTCAACCTTCTCTGTCCACGGTTCCTACAAGTCTTACGACACTCCTGTTCCCCTCCACGTGTTCTGGAAACCTCACCACCGGGTGTGGGATCTTGTTTAGCCTGGTGGTTCGATTTGTGGCTCAGATTTTAAATTGAATTTTAGATACCAAAGAATACCATAATCCAAACGTCTCAATCTTAGAACTGAAGACTTTCTGTGAAACAAAATTTGTTTTAGACCTTAAGGTGACGACTTCTTTCGTCCGTCTTTTGGTTCCGTAAACTCCCGTCGGTTCAATTTATAACATAGAGAAAAATTCTTCAATTATGGGGACCCAGAAGCTGGAAACAAGAAACGAGGGTTTCCGTTCCTGTATACTACAAATAGAACGGTCTTTATCAATTTTCAGTAGATCCTCGAGAGACGACTCACTCGGTTGGGCAAAACTGGAAAAACTGATCTGGTTGAGGACAATGCAATTGGAGACTGAAGTCAGGAGAATTACCGTTATAAGGGGCCGTGACATTAAAGGGAGGGTGACACAAGAGAGTCCGTTTATAAATGATGACTCCAAAGTGTTAAATAAAAAGTTTGTTTCACCGTCCCTGGTGGGGTACGGTGGTGTAGGAGTAAAGTATAATCTTGGGTAGTAAGGGATCTATATTAAAATGGTCTTGTTTACACGAAATCCCTGAAAACTGTACTCTACTTCCGAACTGAAGGATAGTTTTGGTTTCGCCCGGGAACAGTCAAAGTTGTACCTATATTTGTTCTTTACGTTCGGACATTAACCACTACCTTTAGTCTATTCTGGAAAATTTATGTTGGTAACTATGTTTTTACACTTGAGCTTAAGGGAAACTAATTCAGTGAATTCTTTTATTTCGGACCCGCCCAAATTTTCTTTCTAAGACTTGTGCGACCGCTTGTTCTAGAACGGCAAAGGTCGGAGAGTTTCTGTTCGTCTTCTTTTAATTTTAGTCTTCACTTCCAAATACTTTACTTTGTCTTGAGTCTTCTCTCGAGGGGGAGGAAATTCAAAAGAATACAGAGGTGTTTACTGTCCTCCGATCCTTTACGAAGGAACCCTTAATCGCTATATATGAAAGATACGTACCTTTAGGTATATAGATATATCAGTCACAAGTAATGAATTGGAGAAACACTCGTCACTCTTTAAGTCGAGTCGGTCACTACTTGTTTAATTGTTTGTTTGCTAGAAGATGGATTGACGAACTGTAATTGATAAGTCATTATAAGAAAGACGTTTTCTCAATGTCGTAAAAGATTGGGACCTGTAAAATTTCAGGAAAGGTCTCTTTACTTTACGTTTTCGATGCCTTCGATGACAGACAGGGTAAAGTATAAGAAACGAAATTCAAAGTATTGAATTAAGTGAAACATCTTAAGGAATTTTTATAAAAGGGTAAACTACTATACCTTCTTTATTATTAACTTATACTACGTAAAAGAAGTCAATTTTTACAAGGTCCAATAGAAGACTCGACTTCTCTTGAACCATTACAAGAAACCCATCGTCAGATTTACGAAAACTTTTCTCCTCCTATATCTACATTTACGTTAGTAAAGTTTAGTAATCTCAAATAGTCAATTATCTATACGATCGTTTATATTTTTCCTTTGTTTATATGGTCCACTTTTGTACCAAATTAAGAAACCTAATAAAATCGTAAACTTATAACAGAAGGATAACAAAAGAATATTTCCGGTTTAGGAAAATAGAGTAACCTCTATAGACAGAATCTTGACCCTTATAAGATGTTATGTACACATTGGAATGTCTAGACGAAGTCCGAATTATACACACACGTACGATTTAGCGAAGTCGACACAGACTGAGAAACCCTAGGATACCTGCCATCGGACTGTCCGAAGGGACAGGTACCCTAAGACCTCACCCAACGGTGCGGAAGGAGATCTCCTAGAAGGACTGGGTCCCGAGGTGTGACGTAGAGAATTCAGAGGACGGGACCCCACCCCCGCCCCCCCCACAATGGTGATTTCAGTGGACCCTTCGGGGAAGTCTGAAATATTTGTTATGTTGTATCTTTAAAACATATGAATTTCTTTCTTCACTTCCTTCTTTCCTTCTTTCTTTTTTTTTACTGTCGTATAAAATTGTCTACCGTTAGACAATTTAATTTTAAAACTTTGAGGTATAATATAAACCACGATGAAATTTTTATTATTTACAAGTTAATGGATGGTAAAGGATAAAAATTAGGAATGAACATCTGATTTAATAACATATAAATGTGAATAATAATCTTTTATTAATATACAATACGAAATTAGGTGTGCATAGTATAAATACCTCATTAAAAGATAGTCCCATTTTAATGTAAAGGTGTTTCATCACTACACTCCTGTTAATAACACCCCCTTCTCTCCCCTAAGGTTGAGTCTGACAAGAGACTCAATGTGTCTTTACGTAATGTACTAGAGTAACAAAAAAATGTGTGTTGACACTTGTAACCATATTTTCTTTGTGTGTCATATACTTACTTTAGTTTAAGAGATTAATTCATTATTTCATGTAAATGTAGAATTATAAATGGTTCTTCTTCATTTATAATTCGAAAGAAGAAAATGAAGGAAGGAGGGAAGAAAGGAAGGTGTGAGTGAGAGAGATGAAAAGATTGAAGGAGGAAAAAAGAGAAGGAAGTAAAGAAAGTAAGTCAAGTCAAGTCAGTGAGTCAGCACAGGCTGAGAAACACTGGGGTACTTAGCGTCGTGTAGTCCAGAAGGACAGGTAGTGGTAGAGGGCCTCAAGTGAGTCTGAGTGCAGGTAGCTCAGGCACTACGGCAGGTCGGTAGAGTAGGACCCAACAGTGGAAGAGGAGGACGGGGGTTAGGGAAGGTCGTAGTCTCAGAAAAGGTTACTCAGTTGTGAAGAGTACTCCACCGGTTTCATGACCTCGAAGTCGAAATCGTAGTAAGGAAGGTTTCTTTAGGGTCCCGACTAGAGGAAGTCTTACCTGACCAACCTAGAGGAACGTCAGGTTTCCGGGGAGTTCTCGGAAGAGGTCGTGGTGTCAAGTTATCGTAGTTAAGGAGCCGCGAATCGGAAGAAGTGTCAGGTTGAGAGTGTAGGTATGTACTGGTGTCCTTTTTGGTATCGGAACTGATCTACCTGGAATCAACCGTTTCATTACAGAGACGAAAAGTTATATGATAGATCCAACCAGTATTGAAAAGAAGGTTCCTCATTCGGAGAAAATTAAAGTACCGACGTTAGTGGTAGACGTCACTAAAACCTCGGGTTTTTATATTTCAGACTGTGACAAAGGTGACAAAGGGGTAGATAAAGGACACTTCACTACCCTGGTCTACGGCACTAGAATCAAAAGACTTACAACTTGAAAATCGGTTGTAAAAGTGAGAGGAGAAAGTGAAAGTAGTTCTCCGAAAAATCGAGGAGAAGTGAAAGACGGTATTCCCACCACAGTAGACGTATAGACTCCAATAACTATAAAGAGGGACGTTAGAACTAAGGTCGAACACGAAGAAGGTCAGGTTGCAAAGAGTACTACAGGAGACGTATATTCAATTTATTCATCCCACTGTTACATGTCGGAACTGCATGAGGAAAAGGATAAACCTTGGTCAGACAACAAGGTACAGGTCAAGATTGACAACGAAAGACTGGACGTATGTTTAAAGAGTTCTCCGTCCAGTCCACCAGACCATAAGGGTAGAGAAAGTCTTAAAAGGTGTCAAATAACACTAGGTGTGTCAGTTTCTGAAACCGTATCAGTTATTTCGTCTTTATTTACAAAAAGACCTTGAGAGAACGAAAAAGGTGCTAGGTCGCCTACAACTGTTAAACTAGAGACCAAGAAGACGGAAAAGATTTTGGTCGAACTTGTAGTCCTTCAAGTGCCAAGTACATAACGACTTGGGACCGAACCTCTGAAAACTCGTAAGGAAATGATCGTACACTCTACTCACGTTAACACGCCATCAAACTCGTAAGAAACGTAACGAAAAGAAACCTTAACCTTACTTTTGACTGGAAAAGGTCAGGACACCGGTGACGACTCAAAAGGTTTGAACGACCGTATAACTCACGTCGCGAAAGTGTCGTAGTAGAAAGTCCCAAACTTTGTCGAGGTGACCTTAAGGTAGTGGAGGTGATCGAAACAAGTATCACTACGAGTTCCGGGTGAACTGAAGTGTAAGGTTCTACAGACCCAAATCTAATCACTAGTGTAGTAGTACTAATAGACCCAACACTTCTAGAAAAAACATGTCAAGGAGGTTAATAAGAACGATGGAGAAGAATTATAAAAGACGAAGACAATCCAGGTCTGGTAAAGACAGGAAATAGCTCGGGTAGAAACGTACTTTACAAGGGAACCATAGAGAGTAAAAGAACTTCTCTAGAGATCAGAAAGGGTAAGACAAGAAAAGGAGATAAAGAACCGTTACTAGCGACTTCTTCCGAAAGAATAGAGAGGAACGATAAGAAACCTTGAGACGTAAGTCTACGAATATAGAAAGGAAAAGAGGAGACGAAAAGCGGAGAGAAGAGAAGTGTCGATAAACATTCCGGAGGGGTCTGTCGGTAAAACGAAAAAACTTAAAGAAAAGGTACCCCTACCAGAACTAGGGACAGAGGACATGTTACAGTGTTTGGAGGCAGGTATCAAGTAGTCCGTGAGATAGATAGTCTAGATCTGCGAATTTAGATAAAGAGTGAAGGTGACATATCAGTATTCCCTAAACTAAATCCAGTATGGACTTACCAGATCGTCAAAAGGGATGAAAGAAGTTAAACTCAGACTTAAACCATTATTCCTCAAGTACTAGACTCGGTGTCAGTCGAGGGCCAGAACAAAAACAACTGACATATCTCGAAGAGGTAGAAACCGACGTTTCTTATGTTAGACTAAAGCCACAACTGGTAGACCACTACAGGTACACATCTCAGAAGAGAACACAACAACCTTCTCACACAAACGATACTGGTCACGTAAAAGAACCGTTTTGAGATAATCAAAAACGGGACGAAGTAAGGTGTAAGGTTCCGGTTTAAACGGACAATGAGGTCCACAAAGAACTGAAGGATGAAAACGTAAGTGCAGGGGATATTACTTTTCCTGTAGAAAAAACCCACAATCAAATTTTCCAGAATATCCAGAAGTATTTTGGCAAGTTGAAGTCAAAGAAGTCACAATGACCAACCCCGTATCTAACCTATTGACACTATAACTTACCAAACGGAACCTCTCCTTGTCTCTAGTAAGACAGCAAAAACTCTAACGTAGGTTCATGACGTAAAACCTGAGAAAACAACTGGTACTACCGATGAGGTAAAGAAGACTCCCTAAGGACGGGCGTCATCGTCTATTCACGTCCACCGCCGCCGCGTAAATCACTCCACCGCCGCCACCGTCCGGCCACGTGATTCACACCGGCCCTCGATGGGGTGAAGGCTTCAGTCCCTGTCTCCGGGTCTCACGGTCCGACCCTGTCGCGTCGTTGCCGGTCCTCCTCGGTGGGGCGCAGGTAACAGTCCCCACCGACCATCTTCGGTGGAACACGGGCTCCGGTCCCCACCACTGGGACTCCTCGGTGGGGCTCGGGCTCCGGTCCCCGTCGTCGACCCTCCTCGTTGGTCTCCTCTGAACCGACTCGTCCGTGTCCTCCCGGATCTCCTCGATAGGTTGGAACCTCCAGTCCTTGCCACCGCCATTCCTCTAAGGGGAGGAGGTTCCATTCCTTGTCACCGACACGAAACGACCTCGTCGGCACTTCCCTATGGGGTATGGGTTCCATTCTCTTTGGGTTCCTTCTACCATTCACAACGTTCTCCCGTAGTCTCCCGTGTGTGTGACTTTGGTATGAGTGTCTTTTGATCAGTTAGATTAGTGTGATCCTGGTGTCGGAACAGATTGAGTCACTTTGGTTCGGTACGGGTGCCCCGTTGGGTTCTACACACCCAGTACCACCTTTCTAGACTGTCTTACACCAGGTAACCTCTTCCCTTACCGTTCGGCGAAGTCATAAGAACGGAACTCTTGGGGTACTTGTCATACTTTTCCGTTTTACTATCCGATGGTTTTCTCCTTGAGGGGTCCAGTAATCCACGGGTTAGACGATGACCTCTAGTCACCTCTTTATTGAGGTCTTTCTTATTTCCCTACCTCGGTTTCGTTTTTGTTATGGGTCAACACCTACACTGACCACTATCTTCGTTCTAGGCTACGACATTTCTCGTTATAACGTATCCTTGGACCTTACAGTCCAGGTACTTAGTTCCGTTTAACCTTCACTAGTTTGTTCTCTACCGTTCCCACTTGCAGCTGTAAGATCCTTAGTCGCTTGATTTTACCTGGCCTTACCCACTTAAATTGAATCTACTGTTAAAAGAAAGTAATCTCCGAAATAATTCGGTTCCGACCCCCGCCCCCCAGGGACTATCGAGTCAACCATTTATTAGACAGACGTTACGTCCTCTGTAACCAAGTTAAGGACCAAACCCTTCTAGACGACCTCTTGCCTAGCCGATGGGTAAGGTCATAAGAACCCGAAGGGAACACCGAGTCGATCATTACTTAGGTGGACGTTACCCCCTCTGAACCCAAGTTAGGGACCCAATTCTTCTAGGCGACCTCCTCCCTTTCCGATGGGTGAGGTCATAAGATTGGATATCTTAAGGTACTTGACATAATCAGGTACCCCAACGTTTCTCAGGTCTGTGTTGATTCATTGAAAGTGAAAGTGAAAATAATTCGGGAACATAGTGTTGTAAGGTAAAATAACCCCGACGGAAACTGTGGAGACTTCTCCATGGTCTTCTTGCATGCCCTTCCTGTTTCGTGGATGCAACCATAAATAAGACTAAATCGAAGAATCACCACAATTGATCATTGAGAACCCCTGACAATGGGTGGAGGGATGGTATAGTGTAGAGGAAACGAATTACCTGTCAGTTTCTTTTACACCCTAATCACAACCCGATGATGAAAAGAGTGAAAAGACATATTTTATACCATCTTAAACTTCTAGGGGACCTCGTCCTTTACCGTTGTGTGAAGTCATAAGAACAGACCTTTTAGGGTACCTGTCTCCTCGGACCGGTCAGTACCAGGTGCCCCAACGTTCTCAGTCTGTACTAAATCGATGATTTGGTGGTGGTGGTACTTCTATCGTTCCCCGTAAGGAAGCGGTCCTACCACAATCTTATTCCGTACCCCCCTTTTACGTCCACAATACAATTTTGTTAGTTTCTTGAACACGTATAGAGTAAATTTGTATATACACATAAACAAGTTTATCATTTATTCGGAAAGTCGAAATTTTTCATACCCTTGCGTACATTCTTAATTACTAAAATTTTAATTTTTTTTTTTTATTTTAAATTTTTTTTTTTTTTTTTTTTCATTTGGGGATTGGTAAAAAACTCCCTTCGAAAAATATAAAAAGGACTTTTAGTCGGAAAAAGGGGGAAAATTTACTATCGGGACCGATACGAAGACACGAGACAACACGAATTAGACATCGGGCAGTCCGAGGAAACAGGTGCCCCTAAGAAGTCCGTTCTTATACTCTCACCCAAGGGTTCGGGAAGAGGTCCCCTAGAAGGGTTAGGCACCTAGGTTGTGCCCAAAGGGTATCACGTCCAACTAAGAAATGGTAGACTCGGTGGTCCCTTCGATACGGGGATTACTGGTGTCATTCTTGAAAATAGACCTTGTATTAGTCACAGTACAAGGTTAAATAGTATGAAGATTGAGTCCTTTAGATAAGCCGTATTTATTTATCTATTAGAGATTCTTAAGATTATAAAGGTTTATGTATTCATCTATTAGAGAGTCAAGTTAAGTCGAGTCAAGTCAACGAGTCAGCACAGGCTGAGAAACGCTGGGGTACTTAGTGTCGTGCGGTCCGGAGGGAACAGGTAGTGGTAGAGGGTCTCAAGTGAGTCTGAGTACAGGTAGTTCAGGCACTACGGTAGAGATCCTTCAGATTATAAAGGTTTATGTAAGTTCCTTTCGTTCAAAGGAAAATTAATGAAAATTTCCTTGATAAATGTTATCCTTCGATAAAAATCTTATGAGATAACTTATGTTGACATACGTGTTGTCTTGAGGTTAACCAGGGAAACACGTCTATTTTGATTCTAAGGAAAAAGTGAGATAGAGGGGTTTAACAATAACATAAACACGAGTTCCTGACTAACACCCTTTTTGACGTAAGAGATGGTATTTTTATTTTTCTTTTATGTTATTTTGCCATTAAGCAGTTACTACTGACTCCGTTGTTGAAAGGACACGTTCGGACTGTGCGTAGAATTGACTAGAAACATGAGACTAATTCCATCTCACGAAAGGTATTTTGTTTAGGACGAAATATTTCAAGAATAAAATGTGATTCAAGGAAATAGGAGTTCATCCGTCAGAATATTTAATAAGTTCGATAATTTTAATGAAAAACAAGATATTGTGACGATAGTTATTTTCCAGTGACTATTATATCTACTTTCATCTAACAGAATTTTTGACTTCTCGTTCTACAAGTAAGGTTTCCAAAGGTAAAACTCTTATTATTTTACATATATACTAATTATTCTTCTCGACACAGTGTTATCTTCCCGGTCGTCCTTTCTGAACGACCATTTACGTACAAATTTGAATCGACTGAGTCTATTTTGATCAGTGAAACCCGTCGTAGGTTCCTAAAACGATAACTCAAATTAGAGTGGTTACTGAAAAGAATGGTCAGGAAGTCTCTAACAAATCCTTACCTAATCCAGAGAGTATTCTGGGACGAGTCTTCATTTCTCTGGACTATAGTGGTGGTATCAGTGACGAAAGGAAAAAAATAAATGTTTTGTAGAGAAACTTAGATTCAAAATGAGATCATTGAAGAAATAACTGAAAAGAGAACTCTTTCTTGTCTTGTGTAAGTACAACATTCTACCCATTTTCTCTGTTCTAAAATCTTGTCCTAAGTCCTTGACGATTAGAGTTTTGAAGAAAAGTCCGACGACCGTAATTCTATCTGTAACATTCATGAGTCTTTTATACCTTGACTAACCAACTAAATGGAAACCCTTGAATGGTGTCTTCTTTACACATGACTTAATATTTAGAAGGTAGAAAAAATCTTACTGTTTTAATTTTTTATTCAACCAGAGTCCTTCTTCTCGTCGTCCTTACGTAACGACACAGGAGAACGTCTTAACAAACTGATAATGTACTATTGATACTTTGTCTAACGATAAAATTTTTATAAGGATTATTACCGTAAGAGTTTACGATATTGAAAACGAGATAAACGAAAATCAGGTCAACGAGTCAGCACAGGCTAAGAAACACTGGGGTACCTGACGTCGTACGGTCCGGAGGGACAGGTAGTACTCGAGAGACTCAAATGAGTTTAAGAGTGTAGGTATGTACTGATGACCTTTTTGGTATCGAAACTGATCTACCTTGAAACAACCATTTCATTACAGAGACGAAAAATTATACCACAGACCAACCAGTATCGAAAAAAGGTTTCTCGTTCATAGAAAATTAAAGTACCGACGTCAGTGGGAGACGTCACTGAAACCTCGGGGGTTTTTATTACAGAGAGTGATAAAGGTAACAAAGAGGTAGATAAAGGTACTTCACTACCCTGGTCTACGGTACTAGAGTCGAAAGACTTACAACTTATAATTTGGTTGAAAAAGTGAAAGGAGAAAGTGAAAGTAGTTGTCCGAGAAATCAAGAAACGAAAACAGGTGTCCCCACCACAGTAGACGTATAGACTCCAAAAACTATAAAGAGGGTCGTTAGTACTAAAGTCGAACACGAAGTAGGTCAGGTCGCAATCAGTATTACTTGAGACGTATATTCAATTTATTCGTCCCACTGTTATATGTCGGAACTGTATGAGAAAAGGGTTAAACCTTGGTCAGACAACAAGGTACAGATCAAGAGTGACAACGAAGGACTGGACGTATGTATAAAGATTCCCCGTCCATTCCACGACCACAAGGGTAGAGAAAGTCTTAAAAGGTGTGAGACAACACTAGGTGTGTCAGTTTCCTAAACCGTATCAGTTATTTCGTCTTCATCTAAAAAACCCCTTGAGAGAATGAAAAAGATACTAGGTTTCCTACAACCGTCAAACTAGAGACCAAAGAGACGGAAAAGATTTAGGTCGACCTTATAGACCTTCAAGTGCCAAGTACATGTCAACTTCGGACCGAACCTCTTAAAACTCGTAATGAAACGATCGCACACTCTAATCACGTTAACAACCCATCAAACTCGTAAGAAACCGTAATGGAAAGAAACCCTAACCTTACTTTTGAATGGAAAAGGTCAAGATACTGGTGACAACTCAAAAGGTTTAAACGACTGTATAACTCACGACGTGCAAGTGTCGTAGTGGAAAATCCTGAACTTTATCGAGTCAACCTTAAGGTAGTGAAGGTGATCGAAACAAGTATCAATACGAAGGACTCCGGGTGAACTGAAACGGTCCTACGGTCCTACAGACTGAGTTCACTACTAGCGGTAGTACCAATAGACCCAGTACTTCTATAAAAAACATATCAGGAAGACACACAAGAACGGTGGAGAAGAATTATAGAAGACGAAGAAAATCCAGGTATGGTGAAGACAGGAAATAACACGGGTCGAAACGTACCTTACAAGGGAACCATAGAGATTAAAAGAACTTCTCTAGAGATCAAAAATTGTAAGACAACAAAAGGAGATAAAGAAACGTGACTAGTGACTCTTTCCGAAAGAATAGAGAGGAACGATAAGAAACCTTGAGACGTAAGTCTACCCATATAGAAAGGAAAAGAAGAAACGGAAAACGAAGAGAAGAAAGGTGTCGATAAACGTTCGGGAGAAGTCTATTAGTCAAGTGGAAAAACGTAAAAAAAAAGAACCCCAAACAGAACTAGTAACGAAGGACATGTTACAATGTTTGGAGGTAGGTATCAAGAAGTCCGTGAGACAGGTAGTCTAGATCAGGGAATTTAGATAAAGAGTGAAGGTGACATATTAGTATTCCCTAAACCAAATTCAGTATGGACTTACCAGATCGTCAAAAGGGATGAAAGAAGTTAAATTCGGACTTAAACCGTTATTCCACAAGTACTAGACTCGGTGTCAGTCGAAGACCAGAATAAAAACGATTGACATATCTCGAAGAGGTAGAAACCTCCGTTTCTCATATTAGTTAGACTAAAGTCATAACTGGTAGATCACTACAGGTACATATCTCAGAAGAGAACACAACAACCTTCTCCTACAAACGAGACTGTTCACGCAAGAGAACCGTTTTTGGACAATCGAAAACTGGACGACGCAAAACATGAGGTTCCGGTTTAAAGGGACAATGTTGTCTGTAGAGAACTGAAGGATGAAAACGTAAGGTCGGGGGATATTACTTTTTCTGTAGAAAACCCCCACAATCAAACTCTTCGAAAACATCCAGAAGTATCTTGGTAAGTTGAAGTCGAAGAAGTCGTAATGACTAGTCCCCTATCTGAACCTAATGACACTATAACTTACCAAACGGAACCTTTGCTTGTATCTAGAAAGACAACAAAAACTCTAACGTAGGTTCATGACGTAAAACCTGAGAAAACAACTGGTACTACCGATGAGGTAAAGAAGATTCACTAAGGACGGGTGTCATCATATATATTACCAAGACTTAATTTAAGTGGGTAAGGTCAGGTAAAATCAAATGACTAAGGATTTTATGGCTACACGTGAGAACGGTAGAGGACAAACTGGTGAAGGTTAAACGACACTAAGTACCTGGATTGTAAGGTCCAAGGATACGTTATAACGAGAAATGTCGTAACCTTAAATGAAGGTAGTGGTCAGGGTAGGTGTTGACCCATAACAAAAGTGAAACCGAGGGAGGGAAGTAAGAAAGACCTCAATAAAGAGGTGACTAGAGGTCATCGTATAACCCGTGGATGACTGGACCCCTCAAGGAGAAAGTCACAGGATAGAAAAACGGAAAAGTACGACAAGTACCCCAAGAGTTCCGTTCTTATGACTTCACCAAAAGTTAAGGGAAGAGGTCACCTGGTGCAAAACAGTCTTGAGAAGTAGTAACATGAACGAAATACGGTGTTATTTTTATGTAAACAAAAATAGAATCAGGAAATCCGTAAAAGAGCTGTTCGTACACGTGATCCATTTATCACGTTATAAATGTTTCTGTTCAAGACATCAACGGACCTAAGTTTAGGATCGACGAAACGAATAATCGACATCCAGGAATGAAGTACAACTATCATAATTATGAATAAGGTGTCCTTAATTCAATTTTGAATACGTTTTGTGTACTCTCTCATCATCCGTGTATCCTTTGTGAGTTATTACCATCGTAAATGATAGTCCTAAGTCCAACTGTTGCGACTACTCACTACCGGACAGTGCATAACATCGTCCAAGTAACCCTCGATATTTTCTCTTTAACGTCGGGAATTAAAGTTTGTTGAGTCTCTGTACTTTCAAGACAACGTTAGTACCTGGTTGACTATTTTGTCAGTGATTTCTTATTTATTGATACTTCACAAATTCCTTCCATACAAAACTCCCGAAATACGAGTACCATTTGAGATTCGTTTCCAATCGATATTTTCTGAAATTTTCTGAAAAGTAAATACAAGATCTTAATATTAAGTCAGTCGTCTCTCCTCTTACATGACTTATCCTTTCTTTCTCCTTCAATCATCTCAAAATCTTTTGACAATCTCGGTAGATTCTCTTTCTCGCACCCCCTAGACCTGTGTCTCTTTACACTTTCTTATCCTATCTATCCTTCACCTGGTGACCCAGACTCTTTATTAAATGTCTACTAAGAATCTAAAACCAATATACTATAACAAGAAGTGACTTTGTCTTCGTGTCTATATTCCCACTTTATATGTAAACAAATACGAATCCTCATCCACCCATCTTGTCATTAACGGTTATCCGACTCTCTCCCTCTCCAATCTCTTCATTCTCTTCCCCGTCCCTGACACTACCTCTTCAGGGTCCGTTCCTCCTCTCCCCCTACATTTGTTGCCCTCGTTCACACTGCCCTTGTTGTACGTTCAGACATTCCATCAAGTAGACATCTCCTTTCTTTCTCTACACTTCGGTTGAATCTCATTTCCTACTCTCACCAACTTGTTTACTCTAGAGACTCCCGTCTCGTGAAACTCTACTCCAAACCGTCCCCTCCTTTTCGGCACCACCATCCCCCAGTTGACTCTTATTGTGTCTGGTTTTTTTTTGTTTTTTTGTTTTTTTAGGTGAATATGTACGATCCTTGAGAGGATGACTACATCTATGAAATATATTGAATTAGGAGTGTCTTTAGTTATTTCACTCATAATAACAAGGGTAAAATGTTCACTTGTTTGACCTTGAGTCGGTAATTATTGACTTGACTCAAGTTTACCCATGTTTAAACTTGACTCCCTTATTCTCTTTGGAACCTTCTACACGGAAACGAGATAAGGAGTTTCTAGTCTCTCCTAAAAGTCGTTCACCTCGACTCGTCTCTCCTATAAAGTATACCTTTCTTCTGATACTCGTTTCGGTCTCCACCCGTCCCTTTCGGCCCAAGTCGGACGTACCAACACTCCCCATGTATGTCCGTCGGACGTTGTACAACTCTTCGTTACACTTCCTGTTAATTGCAGTGGGACTTTCGGATCCCCCTGAAGGGACCACCAAGTCACCAATTCGGAGACACGAAGGTGACGTCCCCGGTCCCCAAGGTAGGAACCAGGTCCTTAATTCTAGGGTGTACGATGTACCACGTCGGTTTTTTCTTTCTTTTAGAAAAACTCATTTCTTTATAGTGATCCCGACACGAAATCTTTTGTTTGAAATTTTGAAGGGAGACCACGTATTATTAGGAACTTTTTTCTTTCGTACTTTCACTTTTAGTGTAGACTGAGAAACGCTGTGGTACCCAATATATCAGGTACCTTAAGAGGTCCGGTCTTATGACCTCATGCATCGGAAAGGGAAGAGGTCCGCTAGAAGGGTTGGGTCCCTACCTTGGGTCCAGAGGGAGTAACACCCGTCTGAGAAATGGTCGACTCGGTGTTCCCTTCAGATTCTTATAACCTCACCCATCGGATAGGGAAGAGGTCACCTAGAAGGGTTGGGTCCTTAGCTTGGTCTCAGAGGACGTAACGTGTGTCTAAGAAATGGTTGACTCGTATAGTTTGATATTAATATTTTATAACCCTTTTATTATAATCCGTAATCCAACTTGGTATACTTTACTAGTAAAAATATTACGGGTTTAGACAGTTAATAACTACAGTTAAAATATCCAAGTTATACTATAGAGTTCCACATTCTAAAGTATGTTTAATATTAGTCTCTTTTAAAGTATCGAAATTTATAAAAATAAAAATTTATTCTTCTTTAAATTTAATTCTAATTTAATTTCTTTGATTTTTTCAATTGTTTTTATATGTACTCACATTCTTATTTTTTCCGAAGGGTCCACCGAGTCACCATTTCTTGGTCGGACGGTCTCTTGGTCCAAACTAGGCACTCAACCCTTCTAGGGAACCCTCGTGAGGTCATAAGAATGGACCTGTCATAGTACCTGTCTCCTCGGTCCACCCGATGTCAGATATCTGAACGTTTCTCAGTCTGTGTTGACTCGTTGACTCGTACGTGTGTATTGTTATTTTTGATTTTTAATTACTAATTTTTTTTAATTTTTCCCTACCAAACCATTATATCACTTCTTAACTAAGAGATAGAAACTTTGTTTAGAGACGATTCTGGTTATCTCCTTTTTTCTTCCTTTATAGTTATGTTTATATGTATCACTCCTCCAATCCTCCTATCAAAGACTTCAATAGGACCCGATTTAAAGTACGGCAGTATCACTAAGTTACTGAACCTCGTTTTGACAGAGTTTCACTGTTCTGGATGATAATGGAAAGTGTATAATCGTTAATCTTCTCTTTTTATATACAGTCAAAAGAACGGGGTTTACCCGTTTACTGTCTTAGATGGAGGATCCTGAGAACACTTCTAATTTTTGTCATAGTAAGTCAAGTCAAGTCAGTGAGTCAACACAGGCTGAGACGCTGGACACCTGACGTCGTCCGTCCCGGAGGGACAGGTAGTGGTTGAGTCTCTAATGAGTTCGAGTACAGGTAACTCAGTCACTACGGTAGGTTGGTTGAATAGGAGACAGTAAGGGAAGAGGAGGGCGAAAATTAGAAAGGGTCTTAGTCCCACAAAAGGTCACTCAGTCAAGAAGTGTAGTCCTCCGGTTTCATAACCTCGAAGTCGGAGTCGTAGTCAGGAAGGTTATTATAAGTCCTGACTAAAGGAAATCCGACCTGACCAACCTAGAGGAACGTCAGGTTCCCTGAGAATTCTCAGAAGAGGTTCTTATCGTAGATTTGCATCGTAGATTTGCTGTAGATTTCATCGTAGATTTGGTGTCGAGTTTTCGTAGTTAAGAAGTCACGAGTCGAAAGAAATATCAGGTTGAGAGTGTTGGTATGTACTGATGACTTTTTACCTTGTCTCACCAAGGTTTGTCCCTTTCCTCATGTAGTTCCGAGTAATTTGAATGTACGTCTCACGTAGTACTCTTTGTGACCCGGCCTACTTCGTGTTCGACCTTAGTTCTAACGACCCTCTTTATAGTTATTGGAGTCAATACGTCTACTGTGTTGGAATACCGTCTTTCACTTCTTCTTGATTTCTCGGAGAACTACTTTCACTCTCCTCTCACTTTTTCAACCGAATTTTGAGTTGTAAGTCTTTTGATTCTAATACCGTAGAACAGGGTAGTGAAGTACCGTTTATCTACCCCTTTGTCACCTTTGTCACTGTCTGAAATACAAAAACCCGAGGTTTTAGTGACGTCTGTCACTTACGTCGGTACTTTAATTTTCTACGAACGAGGAACCTTCTTTTCAATACTGGTTGGATCTATCGTATAATTTTTCGTCTCTGTAACGAAACGGTTGTTTTCATGTAAATCAGTTTAGATACCAAAAAGGTTTGTCGTAGTAATGGTAGTATAATGATTATAAAAATGATAATACCTCTTCCTTCTCCTCTTATATTAGTCTTTAAGTTTTTAAAATTTTAATATTGATGTACCTGAGGGACCGTAAGGTCACCAATCTTGAGACACGAAAGTCACGTTCCCCGTGTCCAAGTTAGGGACCAGTCGTTTGATTCTAGGGTGTACGAAGAGTCACTCCGGTTTTTTATTTAAATTTTTTTTTAACTTTAATATTGATGGAAGGTACACATCGAGAGTTGATTATTAAAATTTTAGAATTACTTCACCTAGAAACATTATTTTATTTTGACGACTTTATTATATTTTACTTATATAATCGAGAATATCTTCTTTTAAAATCTAGTTACTAAAAGTTTCAAAAACAATCCACTACGATCACCATTTCTTAGATGGACGGTTACGTTCTCTGAGTCCCCTACTCCCAAACTAGGGACCCACCACCTTTTAGGGGACTTTTTCCTTTATCATTGAGTGAGATCATAAGAACGGACCTTTTAAGGTACCTCTCTCCTCAGACCGTCCGATGTCAGGTACCTCAGAGTTTGTCAATCTGCACTGACTTGTGTCTGTTTGTGTAACGATTTCGTTTTATTAAAGTAGTCTTTTAAGTAACTTTAGAAGTTCTTCCTTTGTAATTATTTTGTTTGTGACAGGATAGTTATCAAGTCAACAAAGTTTTGAGTTTATTTCTTATTTTCAAAAGGGTCTATTAAAAGATTTAAATTGTATTGAGACCAGGTTTTAGACTTTACTTTACCAGAATGTTACTTTCGATTCTTGGTTAATGTAAATATCATTTATAATTTAAGGAATTGATTACGTATTATACTCATGATTTTACTAAATAAGATCTTAAAGTTTCTACATATTTTTATTTAGTGTCCATTTTCCTGTTTTGACTCTAATACCGTAGGTCAAGGTAGTGAATTACCGTTTATCTATCCCCCTTTTCACCTTTGTCACTGTCTAAAATAAAAGAACCCGAGGTTTAGTGACGCCTGCCACTGACGACTACATTTTAATTTTCTACGAACGAGGAACCTTCTTTTCTATACTGTTTGGGTCTGTCGTAAAATTTTTCGTTTCTGTAGTAAAACGGTTTTTCTAGACAGATCAGTTTCGATACAAAAAAGGTCATCAGTATATACCTACACTCTCAACCTTGGTATTTCTTCCGACTCTCAGTTTATTAACTTTGAAAACTCAACACCATGACCTCTTCTGGCAACTCTCATGTAAACGTCGTTCCTCTAGTTTGACCAGTTAGGATTTCCTTTGGTTGGTACTTATAAATAACCTTCCTGACTATGTCTTCGACTTCGAGGTTAGGAAACCGGTGGACTACGTTCGACCGACTGAGTAACCCTTTCTAGGACTACGACCCTTTCTAACTTCCGTTTCTTCTTCTCTCACCGTCTCCTACTCTACCAACCTATCGTAGTGACGGAATTACTTGTACCTAAGTTCGTGTGAGACCCTTTATCACTTCTGTCCCTTCGAACCACACGACGTCAGGCACTCTAGCGTCTCAGTCTATGCTGAATCGTTGTCGTGTTGTTTTTCTCTTTTTTTATTTCGTGCAAACGTCGATCTAATTGTTTCCTTGTGGTTGAAAAATTTATCAAAAAAGGGGAAAGGTGAAAAGGTATCAATATTTTTATAAGATTTATTTTTGTAAACCGACATACCTTCATAAATACATAAAAGGGGGTTACGTAAGATTGCGGTAGAAGAAAGAGTGTGAAAACCAAAAGAAAAAAGGCCTTGAGAAGTAATCACGGAGTACAGAATTTAAAAAAGACAAGTCAATCCTAATTTTCGTCTTCGAATAAGTTCTTCCTACCCGGAAGAGATGTTTCCCACGGACACACGAGACAGTGAAGTTAGTACAAGTTGAGAAACATTGGGATACCTGACATCGGGTGGTCCGAGGAGACAGTACCCTAAGAGGTCCGTTCTTATGACCTCACCCCACGGTACGGGAGGAAGTCCGCTAGAAGGGCTATATCACTAGTTTAGGCGTAGAAGGTGTAGATTACGTAACTTCCGTCTAAGAAATGGGTGACGCGGGGACCCCTTCGGGATGTGTCCGATCGCCCTTAGTTTCGTTCGGTGAAGACCGGGTCACAAAAGAAAGGAAATATAAAGACGTCATTCACTGTTCACTTTCGTTTTTGTAATTTCCATTTGTACTTTTACTTTCTCCATATACCCTCCTGGACACATAGTCAATCCCAGGGATATCTTATGTTTACTGTGTAAGTGTGACCCACTAAACTCCTCTGAATTCTTTTCTAAATGTATCCTACATTTGTTCAATGTTAATGTACTTGTTTAAGTTACTTTACTTGTTTCTTCTCAAATCTTGAGAACCCATCATTCTTTGGGGACTTAAACTTCCCCATTCCTTTCCCTCAACCTATTACATGACACAAGTTATCATGGAGGAGTTTTAAGTAAAGGAGAACTTTGGATATTTACACTGAAATAAGTCTTTTCCACAGAAACTTCCACGTTAGTTCAATTCTACTCCAGTATAACCTAACCCTACTCGAGATAGGTCAGTGACGACAAAAATATTCTTTTCTCATTCAATCTGTGTCTGCGGATTCCGTCTTCCGTTCCATTTCTGTCTCCGGCTCTGACCTCTCTGTGTAGGTAGTCGATTCCTTATGACCGCGGGTAATCTTCGACCTTCTGCGTCTCTTCTTAGGATGGGTCTTAGAGTCGCGTCACATCGAGTCAAACTAAAATCTGAAGAACGGAACTAAAATCTGAAGATCGGAGGTCTTAAAGTTCTCTTATCTAAAGATGATAATAAAATTCAGTGGACCAAACACCACGAAAAATTACCGACCGACGAGATCGTTTGGTTATATCAACGGTTTTTGTCTTGTCTTCTGTTTGTCTTGGACAGGTTGTACACTTCCTCGCCACTGTCGTTATTTATTCGTTATGACCGGACCTCACAAGGAGTCATTAGTGACTCAATAGTCAGACAGAAGAGAAGTGACGGAGAACCTCTACGACTGATAAGTCGTGTCCTGGAGGTCGAAGGACGTTATAACGACTGGTTAGGGGTCCGACACGACCCTGTCAATCACAATCAGCGAGTCAGCACGGGTTGAGAAACGCTGGGGTACCTGACGTCGGGATACAGGTACTCTAAAAGGTCCGTTCCTATGACCTCACCCAACGGTAAAGGAAGAGGTCCCCTAGAAGGGTTGGGTCCTTAGTTTGGGCCCAGAGGACGTGACGTCCGTCTAAGAAATGGTTGACTCGATGTTCCCTTCATCAGACCTCCTAGAAGTATGTAGAAATTCCTTTCCTTTCTTCACGGGGTCTTACGTCTACCGTATGATCACGACTATTTTGTTTGTTCGTCCTTTCTTTTGTTTGTTTGTTTTGTACGACAAGGTACTCACTTCCTTCTTGCTTTACAGTGAGAGGTTACTCTCTTGACATAAACTTTATGTTTCTCTTATCCCTTGCTTTAGTACCCAGTGTCTCGGATTTTGTCTCTCCCACGGGTCGTTTAGACACAAACCATGTAGACTCCCGACGACAGACCGACCTGTTTACTCACTTCCCGACTGTAGTTAAATTCCAAATGAGGTGAAAGAAAGTTAGAACTTGTGGTTAAGACTATATTTTAAGGTTCACGTTTTAAGTGTCTTAGAATAAAGGGATTTCTTTTTCTCTGAAAACTAGTACGAACCAATCCTTAAAATAAATAGAACTCGATTTTACTTGATTTTAAAAATAAAATTAGGTCTCGGATTTATAGTGTCTTATTTTAGAAAATAAGTAAGTCCAATAAATCGAAAATTTACCTAATCTAACAAAATTTAATATAATGAAGTCTCAAAAATTATAAAATGAAATTTTTACACGGTATTCAAGAATCCCGTTTACTTAGAAATGAAAAGTCTTTACTTAATATTAGTTATCTTGACGTAGTGAAGGTGCATCCCAAACTAAATCGTTCAGGTCACTTTACGACTCCTGAGGTCTTAACTACGT
Source organism: Capra ibex (assembly GCA_006410555.1). Lineage (NCBI taxonomy): Eukaryota > Metazoa > Chordata > Mammalia > Artiodactyla > Bovidae > Capra > Capra ibex. The sequence continues at coordinate 45,205,223 of SJYO01016970.1, read as the reverse complement.
ACTGAGAACTGAAGTCGACAGAAAACTCTGGTGAGTCTCCTTGTCTTTTTCCAAAAAGAACCTTTTATGTAATAAGACTTCTCGTAGAACCGTCATCCAGGAAGTACAGTGGACCGAGACGTTAAGGGTGGTACGGGATGTGTGCGGAACCGTGGATCATCTACGGACCACTTACACACAACTCAAATTAGTTTGATTAAATTACGTACTTAGAAGTCTTCTTCGACGGAAGGAAAATGGTGACGGAGACGAAAGTCGGAAATTTGAGTTTTGAATTTCCCGTTTTGTATATTTATATACGTTTCGATGAACACAAAAGTAAACTGATTTCCATAAATATAGTATTCCGTAAATCTCAGTAGACGTTACGAAACACTCTGTAAATTGATCATGACGGAACCAAAGAGCGATTAATTTTTAGTTCAATAATCTCATATTTAGATGACCGTCGTATAAGTCCGTTCGTGTTGTGTCTGAGTCATATTTTATATCCCTCCCCAGTCACAATTCAAAATACTGAAACTGTGTATCTTTTACTGAAGGGGTAATTCTTTTGTAGAACAGAGTTTCACACCACCGAACGGATTCCCAGAGTCTGGGGTATATGATTAATGGGACTATCGTAGGAGAGAAGACACGTTTTTATAAAAAGTGTAAAGATTTGTGGGTACTTCGATTCGATCTCCCTTTTTTTCTCTTGAAATCGTTATGGTGACAAATTCTTGACACATAAACCCGACATACGTTTTTTGTCTACTTTCAATTATTTCTGAGGATATGACTATTGGTCTTCCTACTTCCACTGGGAACATTGACCCCACTTCATGTAGACGGAACCGGACTAGACACTCCACACTACACTGAATAGTTAATACCCCCATTTTTCAACTTACTCTAAGGGATGACTATTATTCGAGTGTCGGTTCCGTATAAGTAGTCATCTTACATTGACCGGGTAATAGACTCTGACTTTGTCTCTTCATGGGTAGAATGGAACCACTCCTCCATTGTGTCACAAAACTTTCTATCCAATCTGTAATGTTGTATCTCCTACTTCCAGTTTTTAAAATCCGTCTTATTTGTGAACTCAAAACTTCGTACCGCTTCGTTCTTTCGTGTCGGACATGTCTTTTCTTCACCCGACGAGTAATACCGACGTCGACGTCCACGGAACACCCCCTCACTACCCTTTCCTTCGACCTAACCTTCCCACTTATGTCCACTACAGTATACATATTATATTTCACACGTAAAATATGACCCTTCTTATCCTTTACCAACTTTATATAATCGATTCGATTTTGTATTGGTCTGAGTTTAAAATCTTTTTAACAAGATGAACACTTTACATGAGGAAGAGGTAAAAACGGGTAGAGTCATTTACCATTTCAGTCGATAAATCTACCAGTTCAGGGACTGGCTTCACAGTAAGAAATAAAAAAAAAAGAACGAGTTTTATAGGTTTTTATTCTTTTAGGATTTACATAAAAGAAGTAAAACAAAGGGTAGTGGTATCATATTTGGCGATAGAAGAGAATGGACCTAAATCAGATTATGGAATAGGAAAACCAAGTACGAAACGGACATACTTAGGTTAGAGGAGTCTTGTTCTTACTCGAATAATTTTAATTTAGTATACTATGACGAAGAAACGAATTTTGAGAGGTCCTAGATGGATAACGAGGATCTTATTTCAAGTCTGAGGAAAGTTAACGGATGTTTCAATATACTTGACGACAGCCGGGTGGAGAGGTAGAGTCGAGTATATTGGGAAAGTCGAAACGATAAGAGACAGGTATGACCACACAAGAGACAAGGTCAAAGTACGGGGATGAAGACAAACCTTCTGATAGATTGGTTAAGGAGTTTACCGACCCAGGAAGAATAGGAGGTTTTGAGTTGATTTACAACACCAAATCAACGATCCATCACAGACTGAGAAACGTTGGGATACTTGATATCTGGACAGTGTTTGAGTTTTACGTAAAAGATTTTCTGTATAACAGTGGAATATGGGTGGTCAGTTATAGTATAGTGATAAAATAAAGGGGACATTATGAATTGGTGGACTTTACTAGGACAAATAAAAGAACCAATCAAAGACAGAGACTCGTAGTCCTATTTTCGGGGTACTCTCGTCTCTAGATCTTTCATAAGAGTCATGGATCCTTCGTGACCCATGTATCAACAATTATTTACGTATAATTAATTTAGAATTTTTCATCTAATCTGTTTGTAACTAAACTTCTCAGAATTTTGTTGGATCCATTTTCTATACTACCAGACTTGAACCCGTCACTCTGATTTCCATTTCTCTCTCTTTACCTAATCTTTCTATAAAATCCTACCTTAACTATTTTAACCCATTGGTCAAGTTGTACCTTTTCCCTCTTCTCATTCTCTCTGGGTAAGTCGTGTCTTACTTGGTCTGTCTTTTACAGGAAACCCGAGATGGTCAAATTTCTAAACCTCGTAAAGAAAAAGTTTTATTTTTCTATTTGTCGTACACGACAACTTACTTACTTACTTAGTAAGATTGTTTTCTCAATAACTTAATAAGTACAATGGATCCTCTTGAATGTTTTATGCAAAATTTTCCCGTGACTTACGGTCGAGATACAACCCGTAATATCCCGCCTTCATCTTCTACGACATAGACGGAAAAATGTCACTCCTCTATTTTGATTTCAAGTATTTTGTTAATCTTTCGTTAGGTTCTCTATTATCTAGTAGTTTAAACTAAGTGGTCCCGAAGTCCTTAGTATATAGTCCGTATTGTAGAATTGAGTTACCGGAAGATCCTGTCTTTACTAAGACTAAAGTGTGTTCACGAAATAAGACCAGTTCTTCGGTAGAGAGGGTTTTATAGTCGTAAACTCTCAATTTAATTATTGTAAGTTACTTCCTCCTCATACTAAATAAAAAAGTTTGTCATTCATTTAAATTATAAATATCTTTTCGTGGTCTTACCGGGTCTGACGAGATTCTGATAACTATTGGATCCGGGTCAAAACTTATTCTACGTAGTTCTTTTCTTGTCTAACTTTAGCGAAGTTCTCCGTAACGAAATATCTCCGGTAAAGAAGAACAGACACTAGAATGAACCAAAGAGGATTAGAGAGGATTCTATGGGCACCACCATAGAAATAAAGAACTCTTTACAAAATGTCAAGTTGTGTCTAGAAAGAACTGGTCCTTAACGATCAGCTATTTGATTTTGACGTCACGTAGTCAAGATTTCTCTCACGTACTTCTTTAAAATAAAAGACAGAAGTAAACAGTTTTAATTTTAAGGACCTTCACCTTGCTATATCTGTTGTACTGAAGACTTCTAGGAAGACTTCAACTACTTAGACTTACATTTTGTCCAATAAGACGTAATAAAGTATCGGACACAATCATTTTGACCGAAAGAACTTTTGAGAGACCTAAGAAATAGTTATTGTGTCGTCGAACTTCCTGTGTTGTTGACATACAAATCTGACACATTGAAACCGCAGTAAAAGTGTACACAATGAAGTAAAAAAAAAAAAAAGGAGCATCGTTGAGACCTTCCACCTAGAGATAGTCATTATCTGAAAAAAAAAAAAAAAATTGTCCATTCTGACAACCCCGAAAAAGACCGAGGATCTCTCACCACCATTTCGAACCCAATCTAGGAACAAGGACCGGACAATCAAGGAGTGAAGACACGACTTATATTACTCGTGATGTACATGTGTCACCAAACACCCGTAGCCGTCGAATCTAAACTTCCTATGTGTCGGTGTGAGTTTGGAACGACGAAAAGATAATATCTTAAATTTTGGTATTTTCGCGACGTATCGAAAGTTGACTGTCAGTCATAATACTTGTGAATGACATGACTATTTTTAAATATAAATAAGACACGTGAACCGTCACAGTCGGTACTTGTGAAGACAATGTCTCGGAACGGTTTCGTGTATTTCAAATTCCGAACTGGTTCGTGATTTCGTCTTCGAAAGTGGGAACTCTCATGACTTATCCTCTTAATTTATTTGTGAAAGTACGACAAAGTTTCCGTAGAGAGTGAGACGATTAATTCTAGTTTAACTTCATTATTCGTTAACGTGATCACATAGAGGTTATTGACCATTCACGTAAAATCTGAGTTAAAACCCACTCAAAGTGTCCAGAATTACTACTCTAAGACGTTCTTTACCTATGGTAATTTTCAGATTATATATTAACTATAAGTTTTGTCAGTGTGTGAAATTTTCGTCTCTTATTTCATAAGGTGTTCAGACGTTGAATATGATACGATTTAGGAAGTGGACACCATAGAGAAAATTGGGAATTTTGTTGGGTCACTCCAACTATAATCATAGTTGTACAAATAATTATCTTCTCTTTTGACTTAAAATTCCATAAGTCATTAAACAACTCTCAACTTGTTTATAAATAGGTTGAAAATAAGGAATTGGGGATGTAGTTACTAAAGATGATAACGGACTCCTTTGGGGATGTCGATGTTAAACGACATTCTATGGTTTCCTATATGGTCCTCAGTGTACCTTTGTAAAACTGAAGGTCCTGTTCCCTTATCCCGAAAGTTTGTTTGCTCTTTAGGTCTTAAACCTTCCTATTTCCATCGTTATCGTTCATTAGTTTTCGTTATTTCAGTCATAAATCGTCTTCATCTTCGGAATCACTCGTTGGTTACTCCAACTCCTTTTCTTGGAACTCTATGTCTCCTCGTTTGACTTATGAGTCACCCTTTTAAAGTGAGTTCTTATACACTTATAACGATGAACACGTGACACAGACACCAAGAGTTTGGAAGACTACAGTAGGAAGAGAAAGTGTTATTTGTAAAACGTTTTAGGGGAAATGGTTAGATTTTACCTTAAGTCTCTACTATCCTCTTGAAACCCGAAGGGTCCACCACGATCACCATTTCTTTGACGAAGGGTTGTGTCCTCTACATTCTCTGTTCCCAAGTTAGGGACCCAACCCTTCTAGGGGACCTCTTCCTTTACCGTTGGGTGAGGTCACAAGAAAGGACCTCTTAAGGTACTTGTCTCCTCGGACCACCCGATGTCATACATCCCAGTGTGTCACAGTCTGTACCAACTTCCCTGAATCGTACGTACTCTTGAAATTTACTTTTTTGTCCTATTACAAGACAACATTATTTTCTTTATTGTATATATTGATTTACTAGATGAAGTTATACATTTATAGACCCCTATGGATGAGATCTTCTGTTTATATAAACAGATATAAAGGTTTGAAGGGGACTCCCATGATTTAGGTATCCAATCTACCTATACCGGTGTAGTCATTTTCGAAAGAATAATCTAAGACAAGACTCTATTTTACCCCTTCTTACCATAAATCCTGAAAGACGGGACTGAGAAATAAAGGTTCCTTCAGTCACTATATCCTCATCTTAAATCCACCTTTAGTCACCTTAACAAAGTTTCTACTTAAAGAAGTTACCCTTTTCTGTGTAAGTTCCAGTCTCCCCAGTCTCCCTGACCTCCCTCTCCCCAGTAAACTGTGTTTCCACAGGGTGTGTATTAGAAGCCCCTTTGAACCTCTGTAAAGAGTCTACCGACCTCTGTCGTTAAAGGTACCCCAGGGAACCGGGAAAGGTCTAAGAAACGACGGGTTTTCGTCTCATAGACCTAAGGTATCCTGTAAACCGTAAGTGTACCATGTTTCGCCCACAGAGAGGGACCCTCAAGGAGAGACTTGACTACATATGGTACAAAAGGAAGTGATATTTTTCGTCTACACTAATTAGGTGGAATTCGGTTCGTCTCATTTCCCCACCTGATGGGGGAGATGGGGACGTGTCCAAAAGTTATTATGTGATTTCGTATCCTAAAACACTGAGAATTTAGTAGAAGAGAAACGGACGGGTCTATATATAGATTAACTCCGGACAGTTTAAGAAAGAGTTTCGACCGCGGTACAGTTCCTGGAGGACCGTTACCAGAGTCTCCCCACCTCACATGTTACCCTCCTTCATAAAGAAAAATAACCAAGATTTAAATGATCGGAAATCGAGGTAGTTTAATTTAATACCGTGTCCCACTTGTAATATCGATATGGACTGTAAATATTTGATGTAAGACAGGTAATTAGGACGTTAAGATACGTTTGACTAATTGCTTTAATTTACATGACGGTACGAGAGGGAATCCGAAAGGTTACTGGGAGGTCTACGAACATCCAGAAGACGTCAAACTCACTACGTCTTAAACGAAGACTATAGAGGTAAAGGTTAGAGTTGTAAAGATTAGGACAAGACAAGGGCCTTCTTGTCCAGAACAAATCTCATCGTCAAAAGATGTTCGAAGATAAGGAAAGAGACTGAACCCATCTCTCCTCCTAATCGGTGACTTACCGTACCACCGTTCTCTAGGACACCCAAGGTCGTTAAGATGAAATGGACGTTCATGAGAAAAGGGAGGGTGGAAGGGAGGGAGGAGAGAGATGAAAGAAAGGAAGGAGAACGGGAGGGAATGTCGGAAGTAAAAAACGGGAAAAGTGAAAGATGAAGAAACAAAGAATGAGAAGAAAACTGAGTGACCCATGACTAGCAATCACACTTCGAGGGGTAAAGAGAAAAACAATAAAGACCCTCTACTCACTTTTCAGTCGACACCCATATATACATATATGGAACTGAGAAAGATTGGAAGGACCCGTTCTTATTGTTCAGAGACTTCACTTCTGACTCCGGACCCGGGACCCACTGAAAAAGTTAAGTAGGGTGGAATACCACTCAGATTTTCCGTCACACCATATCTCTTTTCTGGGTTCCCCTACCATTACCTTCCTGATCCCAGATATAGATCCGGGACATCGGATGTCGGACACACCAGAACCCACTTAACGAATACGTGAAATTCTAAGTTAAAATAGTCGATATTTTAATTTGTAAACACATTGTACCGAAGATTATAAGAAAATCGTTTAACGGTTTCAAGATACAATAGAGTGGAAAAGAGTATAACCTACTTAAAATACTTCATATGAAGAGGGTGTAGTTGGATCAAACCGAGGTGAAACTTATTTTAGATTTCGGATTGTTAAATGTACAGGGGTTTGGTTCCCTCTCGACTTCCAGAAACGAGTGAATAAGTAGGTAGATATGTATTGATCTGTTCGAGACTTCAGGAGGAACCCGACACATTCGTCGACAACTCTTATACCTGGTCCAATGTCCTCCGTTCTACTCTGTAGTTGATGGGGTACTATAATTTAAATTTTTAGTACCATGTGAAACCGAAGAAAAGGTCGAATCCACCCCATATTAACTGCATCTCATAACACTCAAATTCTACATATGAAACAACTAAACTATGTGTGTATATAATTTTTTACTAATGGTGGTATTCTTAAGCAGTGACACAACACACAAACACACACACACAATCAACGAGTCAGTACAGACTGAGAAACGCTGGGACACATTAGATCGGACGGTCCGAGAGGACAGGGACTTGAGAGGTCCGTTCTTATGACTTTAGTTATCAGTAAGGAAAGAGGTCCCGTAGAAGAGTTGGGTCCCTAGTTTAAGTCCAAAGGACGTAACGTCTGTCTAAGAAATAGACTCGGTGGTCCCTTCGGGTCAAGTCAAGTTTTTCTATCCCTTCGGGTCAATTGCAAATATAGTGTAGTATATCGATGGTAGAGAAAAACTACCACTCTTATAAATTCTAGATAACAGAATCGTTGAAAGTTCTTATATTGTGTCATAGTGGTTAATATTAGTAACACGACACGTAATCTAAGGGGTCTTGAATAAGTAGGATACCGACCTTTAAACATGAGACTGGTTGTTAATGGGAAAGGGGAGGTGTTTTAAGGGACCAGCGGTGGTAAGGTCCGAGAATGTAGATAATCGAATCATAAAAAAAAAAAAAAATTCCAAAGTGTATATTCATTACGGTACATTATAAATGGAAAGAGACCGAATAAAGTGAATCGTACTGTAACAGTTCCAGTTAGGTGCAACGGTGTTTACCGTCCTACAGGAAAGAATACCGACTTATTGAAAATGATATATAACGTAGAAGAAATAAGTAAGTAGACAACTCTTATACAAGTGTTATGTAACACTTATTATTATATAAGGTTATACGATATTACCTGTTCGTTCATGTCTATAGAGAAACTATAAGACAAAAGTAAAGAGAACCTGTATATGAGTCTTTACTCTAAGGATGTACTACACCATCAAGTAAAAAAAAAGGATCTTCTTTGAGGTGTAACAAAAGACATCTCTCACCGACGTGATTAAATTAAGGGTAGTTCTCACGTTTTCTAAAGGGAAAAGAGGTGTAGGAACGGTTGTGAATAGAGAATGGAAAAACTACTAGGATTGTCCATATTCCACTACGACTCATGGAAATGCACATGGACAACCGGTAAAAATACAGAAGAAACCCTTTACAGAGGAGTCAAAGAGACCTGAAGGGATCACCAGGTTACCAATACTAAGGCGTGAGGCTCACGTCCTCCGGACTCAAACTAGGGACCAGTCCCTTGATCTAGGGTGTACGGTGTTGACTCAAGTGTCCGGTGTTGATTCTGAGGTGTACGACGTTCTTCTAACTTCTAGGACCCATACCTTCGATTCTGAGTCGAGTCGGTTTATTTATTTATTTACGGACCCAGTATACCATCAAGATAAAAATCAAAAAAATTCCTTAGAGGTATTATAAGAGCTATCACCGACATGGTTAAATATAAGGGTGATTGTCACGTGTTCCCAAGGTATAAGAGGTGTGGGATAAGTCGAGTTCTCTCTCCTATATATACATATGTATATCGACTGAGAAAAACAACGTGTCATCTTTCATTGTGTTGTCACATTTCGTTAAAATTTTTTAACAAGTGATTTTTATTCTATTTCATTCCCTCTTTTACATTTTCTTCATTCAATTATTTATTTTTTGGTTAATGAAAAATAACAACAAAACGATGTCTCAATATACTCAAGAAACAGATAAAACCTATAATTAGACAATAGTCTATAATTGGGTAAAAGTCTCTTCTTACGAACAAAATTCTCGGTCGTGTCCCGTCGGTTATTCCATAGTACAATAAACTTCCGATAGATCCGTCTTTCGGTCACTTGTCATTGGAAATCTGTGAAACCTATGGAAATCTATACGTATTCCCCTTTCCACGAAACAAATGGTCAGGTACCTGAGACGACCAGGGACTGTGTTAGTATATCTGATTTCCTACTCATATTATGTGTTCCGTAGTGTGAGGTCCGCGTTTACGGTCGTTCCTTTTGTGATTAACTGTTTACCGTAACGGACTACTGGTCACTTTCGTGTCCCGTAGTACTGTCCTCAGGGGTAAGGTAAAGACAACAGTACTTTAGTCTCTGTTTGTTTGTGTCTGAATATGAAATCCTCCCTTTGTCCTCTTTCCCCAATAGACTCTCTAACGTAGACGTATATACTTTCTGACTAGAGATTTCTCTGTTAATTTTAGTATCTAAACTGATCTAAAATTAGGTATAAACTAAAAAAAATTAGGACGATTGGTCACACACCCTCAAAGTCTACCCCCACCATCATTAACCGTCTTTTGTTGATCTAATTTAAATCTGTTTTAATCTTCGTGAGAGGAATAAGATTTATAGGTTTAACATCTCACTCAATTTAAAACACTGAGGTAATTTTTTATTTACCCCTTTCCTTTTTATTAGGATCATGTGACTAAAGTACTTTGTCAGAACCTACAGCCTTTTTTACTCTTCCTTCTGTCTTGAAACCACCCACCTTTACATGTTTATGTGGTAATTAAAATCACATCCGACTCAGAATTTTAGATCTTATTGTCGTTAATAATAAATTTAACTAAGTAAGTAAATCAATTACATCCAAAATTACCGATGGTACACGGTCCGAGATACAATCCGGGAGCCCTACGTTATTACTCGTTTTTCGGTACCAGGGACGGAAGTGCCTTTAATTTCAAAACACCCTCTGCGTCTATAATAGGTTACCAGTGTGTTTACTTACATTTTAATGTTGTCACTATTTCACGAAACTTCCTGTCTGCGTCACTCGATACTCTTACGTACCACCTTCTTAACAAATCCCTCCCCTCAGTTAAGATTCTCTATGTCCCGATTTTAGACTTCCTCTCGGAAATTCTGTTTCCTTGTTCTACCGGTCCCGTCTTCTTCGTAAAACGCATTTCCCGCACCGGCTCCGTCTCATTCTTCTCTACAACTCCTCACTCAGGTCCTCTCTCCTCCGTGACGTGAGTTCCCCAGGCCTCGACCTCCTGCCTGTGTCTCCTCTCCACTTTTCCTCCACTCTCCCTCCACCCGGTCCTGTCTGGTTCGGTCCACCCGGGAAATTTCTTTGATCAAAATAGGTCAAACTTGACGCTGGGATACCTGACGGTAGACGGTCCGAGGAGACAGGTACCTATAAGAGATCCGTTCTTATGACCTCACTCAACGATACGAAAGGAGGTCCCCTGAAAGGACTGGGTCCCTAGTTTGGGTCTAGAGGGAGTAACGTCCACCTAAGAAATGACAGACTCGGTGGTCCCTTCGGGCCAAAATAGGATTCTTCTTACAGTTTGGTGACTCCACAAAATTTCCTCACATACACCTAGAATTTTTCTATTTTTATAAGAAAGATGAAAATTTTGATTGAAGTGGCTGTACAAAACGAAATTCCACCCTCAATCCGTTGTAAAACCTATAGATTAACTCTCAAAATACGAATGATGATGGTTAAAGAGTTTCACGACCCACAGTAGGTCGTTGGGTTTCTTTCCTTTCTCAAAAGTCTAAAAGACTCTTACATGAATTTATGACTGACCAGACATGGAGTGTAGTACACTATTAAAGAAAGTTGCAATGTTGTCAGTACAAGTAAAAGAAAGTTGACTAAATAACCAGACAAATCATAACCCGAACTGATCCTCTAATCTATGGGGAAGATCTCCTAAAACATCCAAATGACTTATAGAAGGGCCCACCGAGTCTACCATTTCGCAGACAGATGCTACACCCTCTGGGCCCAAGCTAGGGACCCAACCCTTCTAGGGAACCTCTTCCTTTACCGTTAGGTGAGGTCATGAGAACGGACCTTTTAGGGTATCTGTCTCCTCGGACCATCCGATGTCAGGTACCCCAGCACTTCTCAGTCTGTACTGACTCGCTGAAGTGTAAGTGCAAGTGACTTATACAATAACTATAAATTAACCCATATATAACTTATTATGAGACACGCCTACACACAGATACATACACCCCTCACAATCTAATTCTTCCTCTGTCTTGAGAAACTCTTTATCATAGTAGAGAAAATGTTATTAGACTTGGTGTATCTTTTTGAAGTTAACGTAAATCTTCTGAAGACGATCGATTGTTATATAATGATTTATATTATAACGATTTGGAGAAAATTAATATTATTAAACCCCTTGTTCATTGATTTGGAATTTCTGTTGAAGTCAAGATGGTATGACACACACACACACTCCATCTCTAGAAATAACGAAATAGACCAATATTTCCTTTACGTATAAATATGTACGTATATATCTAAATACTTACGGGTGTAGTGCATTCGTTTTGTTTTTCAGTTTCGTTACAGAGGAAGGTACCACCCCGGTCCAACCCCTATCTCCACCTCGTACCTGGTCTCTACGAACGAGAAGTATCATCAACTATTAGTTGTTTGTCTCAGAAATGTAAAAATTCGGTGAAAAAACCTGTATCTAAGTAATTTTACTACTGTAGTTTTGGCGGTTTAGATTCAACAAACAGTCGCTAGAAGGAACCTTAACAAATCAGTGATTAAAAACGGACTGAGAAACACTGGGGTACCGGATGTCGTGCGGTCCGAGGGGACAGGACATAATAGAGGGTCTCAAAAGAGTTTAAGTACAGATAATTTAACACTACGATAAAGGAGTAGAGTAGGAGACGGAGAGGGAAGAAGAGGAAGTCAGAAAGGGTCGTAGTCCCAGAAAAAGTAGTCCCAGAGAAGGAGCCTCTATTACACTACTCGTGGACCACAACAAGTCAGTGGGGACTGGGAAACTTGGAGTTCCTGACATCGTATGATCCGAGGAGACAAGAGGTGTCAGAGGACCTCAAACGAGTCTAAATACAGATAACTCAGTCACTACCGATAGACAGATAGAGTAGGGAGACGACGAGAAAAAAGGAAAACGGAAATTAGAAAGAGTCACTGTCTATATGGGTTACCATTTAAGAAAAGGATAAAAAATTTTTTCCAAAAAAAGGGAAGTTAATACAAAAGAATGACGATAAAACTATATAACGGAAAAATATATGACAGGACACAAAACGTTTTATTCTCTGAGTACTTAGATTTTGGTCAGACAAGGACCGGGTTATTAAACTTACGACCAATCATATAATGTCTCTTACTTGAAAGGACTGAAGAGGTCATAGGTTAAGTCAAATCTTCCAGACGATAGGGTTTTAATCAAAGATCTCCTGTTCTATGTGGACCATAGTCTCATCTGAGATAAAGACACTACATATGTTTGGTAGAAAGACGGCGGATAAAATACACCCAAGGTAGAGTCTGTGTGATGATTAAAAGAAGTTGGTACCTTTTTTAATACTTTGTAATATATATCATTTAGTTAAAATAGACGACAAACACCACGGACATAGGTATATTTAATATAAATAAAGAACCCATTTAAGTTTTCCTTATATATATATATATACATATACATATATATTAAAGTCTTTTATTGTTTTTCATTCTTTCACAACAACAAAATAAATGAAACAAAAAACCGACACGGTACTCTGTACACCTTAGAATCAAGGACTTAGTCCCTAGTTTGGGTATGGGCGACGTAACCCTTATACGTCAGAATTGGGGACCGGGTGATCCTTTTAGAGATAAATAACTATGAAACGAAACTAAAATTCAGATCATCCGATGTATACACCGAGATCATAGTCTAATTAATATTAAGGAAATCTTTGTGAATAAACGTCTGTGGTCTTCTTCATACTTTTCCGATGTCCACTTGTAGGTCCACCTTCTCTATACACCCTTCTATACACCCTTCCTCACATCTCGTCGGTGAGACCCACGTGGTGGGAGATTCGTGGAGGAGGACAAGTTGTTGGGTCTTCGAGAAGTTTGAGGTATAAAAACCTTAAAGGAATTTTGACCTAACAACAACAACAAGTCAGTGATTCATCACAGACTGAGAAACATTGGGGTACTTAACGTAGTACGGCCCGGAGGGACAGGAAGTGATAGAGGACCTCGAACGAGTTTGAGTACAGGTGACTCAATCACTACGGTAGGTTGGTAGAGTAGGAGACAATGGAACGGGAGTCAGAAAGGGTTGTAGTCAAATTAAAAGACTTAATCTGATGTTATAAAAATTTTAAAGGTCTCAACTCACCTTAGGGGTAAAGTTAACCATAAAACTCCGAAGGTTTGTAACAGTCCTCCCATTTTAATGGAGTGACTTTTTTCCTAAAATTCTAATTGACTTTGTTTGACGTCTTTCTATGTTACCCTTCTCCTCTAATTCTAGCACCTGATGCGCCTACACTTTGAGTGGAGTGACGGTACTTGGGTAGTTTTTATGTAGATACACACCTTGTTAAGAGTGTCTTAAGATTGACCTCTGAAGGTCTCTTTCTGAAGTCTGAAAGGTCCGACTTTCTAGGTGTACCTTTCCCATCTTTCCCTTCTCTACTCCAGTCCTACCCTAAATACGGGGTCCCTCTCCTGAGTCTCCTTGTCCCTCTAATGTGTCCGTCTCTAGGAAGGACCCTCCACTCGTCAAACTCCGTCTGTAACCCACAGGATCAAGACCACAGGTTGTGTCTCTTCTCCTCGGGAGAACAGACCGACCTCCCGGACCCTGTGATTGTTCACCCGACACTCTTCGGACCTGAGGTGAACCCTCCTCCGACGAACACGAATGAACGTGGACTTCGTGCCGTCTCTGCTGTCTGACTTTGATACCCCCGTTGACTGACCAAAGGATACTGGTGGACCACGTACGGGGTCGGACTCGACTCACTCGTAAGGTCGGGGTGAATGAAGTACAACGACGAGGTGTGACCTCACTCCTGACGAGACTGTCTCCTTTCTTGAGACGGTACTCGATCTCCACCGGTCTGGGTTTCACCACAGACTTGTCCCACTCCCGTCGGTAGTCACAACAAATGTGACAGACACATTGTCTTCGTCGGGTCTGTAGAGAGACGTCGGTCTAATGACGTCGGATGAGGGGAGTGTGTGACTGTCGTGGGTACCTAAGGAGAACGAGGGTGTGACGAGGAGAGACCCCGTTCCCTTGGTGATGACCCCACCCCACTCTCGGATGGGTTTCCTTTCTCTGTAAACCTGAGTTTGGAGTTCCACATACGACATCGTTGAACCCAGGGACCATCCTAGTACCACTCGTGACTCGTCTCTCCTTCGGACCGGGTATGGATCAAGACCGAAATTGGGGAGGAAGAGGTCGGGACGGAGGATGGTTCCACTGTCGGATGTCGTGTAGGACTTTACTAACACAGGTACAGTTTAGGTACTCACATGTACCTATGAGGGTCCATTCCTGTGGGGAAGTTTTAGTGTAATCCATTGACAAAGTGACTTAAAATATGTCTATTTCAATTCGTTGTACTCTTCCATCTCCTTAACGAGAGTTGACTTTCTGGTTTTGGGGACGTTTTTTTGTATATTTATTATTTTGGTTTTGGTGTTAAAAGGTCTAATTTTTTAAGTGTCGTAGACATTCTTACGATTGACTCAATCCCTTTTCTTATCTACTTGTTGCACTCTTAAAATTGTTTCTTGATCTTTTTTTTTTTTTTTCTTGGTCACTCTTGACTTTTTATGTTATTGACTTTAATTTTTTTTTGTGATCTTCCTTAATTATTGTCTGATCCACTATGTCTTTTTACATATTCACTATCTTATTACCTTTCATGGGTTAGTCTTGTTGTTTTTCCTTTTTGTTTTACTTTTCTCAAATTCTCTCGAGACCCTATCGTACTTCGTATGGTTGGTGTCCCCCAGGGTCTTAGTCTTCTCTCTCTCTCTGTCTTTCCTTATCTTCTACATAGACTAATTTAATACCAATCTTTAAGAGTTTGAACATCTTCCTTTGTATAAGTCTATGTCCTTTGTTTTACTTGGGTTTGTCTGGGTGTGACTCTGTATAGTGTTAATTTTACCGTTTTTAATTTCTATTTCTCTCTTAAGATTCCGTCGTTCTCTTTACTTCGGAAGACTTTTAGATCTCTTACTGAGAAATTAAAGAGTATAAGGGACCTGATTTTGACTTCAGTCCCAACTCCTAAAAGGGTTTCATTGACTTCTAGGAGTGTCTAAACAACTCCGTAAATTAGATGAATAAGTTCGAATAGTTGGAACTAGGAGGTTGAATTGTAGTCGATCTACCATGTGAACAGTCGCCTCCGGTCCCTGTCGTGATCTACTTTTGATAATTAACCCTTTCACGATTTTTAGAGATCTTAATGTTGGTCCTCTAGTCAGACGATTGTATAGTATACTAGCCTGAACCCGTTAACGATCCTTTGAAATGATCCCTTAAGGATCCACGAAAATTTTTTAATAAATAAATAAACCGACGTAGTCCAGAATCAACGGAGTACGTCCTAAAAGTGACATTACACGCGATAGAAAAATTAATGTTGGACACCTTAGAAATCAACGTCTTACGTTTGAGAATCGATACCGTACACCCTAGATCAAGGGACTGCTCCTTAACTTGGACCTGGGACACGTAACCCTCAAGTCACAGAATCGGTGATTTAACGGTCCCTTCTAGGACACACACACACACATACGAGTCAGTACAGACTGAGGGACTCTGGGGTACCTGACGTCAGGTGGTCCGAAGAGAAAGGTACCCTAAGAGGTCCGTTCTTATGACCTCACCCAACGGTAAAGGAAGAGGTCCCTTCAGAGGAATCTCGAAAAGATTTCGGATAACTAACTTTATTTTAAGTCCGAACATGTGTTTTTAGACTACTTAAACAAGTATTAATAATGTTAACTGAAGTCTAATTTTTTTTTTTTAAGATCTGAAGGAAATCTGCAACTAAGATGGTTCCATCGAAAATGGAGACACAAATAATTACCTAACGTGACCCTGGAGAGGGAAGATCTTACCTTGCCCTTTGACAGGTGAGGTCTAAATCAATTAGACCGTTTGGTCTAATGCAATATCTACTCAGTGGATGCTCCCTCTAACGGTTTTAAGAATTGGAAGTTTCGATCGTTAACTTTCAGGGATTTGTTTCAAGTTTCACCAGACCAAAGACGATAATGACGTTTCTCGGTCCTGTAATTTTTTCTATTACAATGTTTAAATTCGTGAAGTCAGTCATAGTCGGAAGATTGGTCGGAAAGGTTGTAGAAGGGTTAAGAGTTACTCCCCCGAGGTTCCTTGAGCTCTCCGAGAAGGGTTAGAAGGGAGACTTGACCGAAAATCTTTGTAAAGAGGTTCAACCCCTACTTTGAAAAGGTCAGGATTTTCTGTAGTCTCGGTGTAAGAGTCACGAGTCGGGGTGATGATATGTGGGGAAGGAACCTCATGATTTTATCAAGTTATCATACCTAAGACATTACTTGGAGTTCTTTAAGGACAGAGACTTGGTTAAGAACAAACAAATCTGAGGAATTTTGTACTTGTTGAAAAGGAAGTGGGGTAGGTAAATAATCCAACTCTGCATAGTAGTCTTAAAGAAAGAGAGCTTCACCCTCCATTAAGATCTTGAACTGTCACCAACAGTTTTGTCGGTTGGTCTACTTAATTTACTGGCAAACTGTGGAAAATAAACAAGATAGAAGTAGAGACTGTCCCGATCTTGACTAAGACCTTTGTGACCAATAAACAGGGGTACCTTAGTCGATGGTAGAAGGAATACCCGTTTTGAAGGTTTATTGTAACCGTTTTAAGTGTCGTGTGGAAGACAGTTCTAAGTCTAGCTGGGGAGTTTTTGGAGAAGGTTCTTAATTAGTTATGGGAGATTCATTTCTTCGGGAAGTTTCGGATTCCGGGTATTATCTTCTACTGTTTCGACTTCCGAAGTAATAGGGAACACGATCAGGGACATTGTGAGGGTAAAATGGTCACTCTTTTTAGATTCCCGACTCCCATTTCCAGACAAGTCTTGGAAGTTCGTCATTTGTTGTAACAATAGGGAACTGTGACCCGACAAGGATTGGGAGTATATGGTGAGTGTAGGTAAGGGTCACCTTTGTCTAAGAAATGACATTAACTAAATTCGTCATGTAAGAAATCTTAGGGTCCACTACTTCGATCGGTTATGGAAAAAAAGAAGTGAACCCATACTTTTGTCAAGTGGACCTGTCTTTACGGAGTCCCGAAATGACTCTAAGGAAGAATAAAGAGTGTTTAGTGATTAGACCTACTATATTAAAGGGATCTCCAAGAAGAAACAACGTTATACACCTACTAAACGAAGAAACGAGAGGAAGAGTTCGAAGGAGTACTTTCTATCGTAACTAAAGGATTTCGAAAATCGGAATTTCCCTGTATTTCATAGGTTTCTTTTTAGTGTCAAAAGGGTTTGGACCTAAACTACAAATCCTGTAGACTATGGTCTTGTTTCCGATGTGAATCTAGGGACATCCGAATTTAAAGGGTCTAGGGTTTTGATTCACGGTTAACACCCCAAAAGAGTCCAATCAACTGATAATGGTCTTAACCTAAGGTTTAAAGAGAGAATATCGGGTTGAAGACATAGAGAATGATTTCTTTTCGTTGGGGTTGGGTAGGGTTGGGTTAAAACACCCTTCTTGTCCTGTCGTATCGAAAATTCCTCTCAAACTATTTAGGTGGACGGAAACCCGTAGTATTAATAGTCTAAGAGAAAAGGAAAAAAGATATATCTTTCCTTCCTTTACGGAACCTCCATGAGTGGGTTTATGTGTCCCTGGAAATATCTCATTATATCCGTCTTTAGCCTGAGACATCGTCCCCCGATGACAGAACGGAATGTAATTTCAGTGACGAAAAAACCAATTCCGGTATCCCTTTTAACAACACTCTAGGGGAAATCGGTAAAAACTGGGAGTATGTTATCTTCGGGAGGACTTAAGAGTAGTGTGAACTATACAGAGTCAGTCAACTTCAAGAAAACAATTGACGAGGAATGTATTGAGAAACTGGAACATTATTGGAATTGGGACGATGAGAAGAGACGAAACAGTGACTACTTCAGGGAGTGTTGATGAATTATGGCTACCTAGTGAAAAACTGAGGAGTACTACTAGGTGACCTTTAAGGTAACCCATCGCAGTTTAAGAGTATTACCAAGAATAAATTTTCCACTGTTACCGTTTACGATATACGATGACATTCAGGAAACTGTGACAACTCCGTTGTTAAATAGATGAAACCAGGTTATCCGACTTACTATATGACAAAGTATCTGAATATGAAATCGGTTCCTGTTTTGACGGTTATAAATTTGACCATCGTCTGTACGAAAATCTCATCGAGTACTAAAGCCTTACAACACCTTCGTTGTACCGAAGGAATGAACCTTACCTTTTTAACTATTTCAACTTTTATTGTACAAGTCCTTAATAATCTACGTTATATAAAATGGACTACACTACGAAATCGACAATACTAAAAACCCGTAAGATTCTGACTGTGACCTTTAATTCCTTTTAGTGGAACGACTGTAAAGACGTTCCTTATGACAGACATTTCGATGGTCTTCGTCGGTTTAGAGGTAGTACTACGTTTCCCTATAAAGAGGTTTATTATTGAATCTCTTTGATCAATCTTACAGAGTTGTTAACCGGAGTCTTACACTTTTTGTTCTAACATTTAAGTTGTTAACAACCAAACTATTTTTGTCTTTCGAGACCAAGTCTGGTTCATTATTAGATCATGATGATTTCTGTCAAATGAAAATTTAGGGTGTGGAGTGGTGACATATACATAATTTGGTAGTCAGATCACTATTTTACTATCGTAAATACTTAGTCATAACTACCCTTTTCGTGATTATTCGAATGTTTTTCATAGATGGAGTGAACAGATTTAATGTCAGAATCCTTAAGGACAGACATAATGAGGAACCGTAAAATTTTACAGATCACTTATTAAACTCTAGATCGTTTACCTAAAGTATGTTGAAAGAGGTAAATTACCTGAATTTATACAAAATCAGTACCAGATACATAAAAAGTATGACCTGACTTCGGACGGGAACTTCTGTTGATACCGGAGTAGACACCTATTTCAGGAAAACCTTTTCTAATCGGGGTAGAATCCTTGAAGAGAACTTGAAGTATCACTAGTTCCTTGAGTAAAATGATCAATCAATGAAATCGTTCGAATAGGACAAACCGACTAAAATGTTTTGAAAGACACACGAATGGTGGGTGTTAGAGAACCGAATGAGGATACGACCCTCTTTGTAGTTGTTGGAGTCTATATGTCTACTATGGTGGTATTACCGTCTTTCTTTTCTCCTTGATTTCTCAGAGAACTACTTCCACTTGTTCTTCTCACTTTTTCGACTGAATTTTGAGTCGTAAGTTTTTTAATTCTAGTACCGTAGACCAAGGTAGTGAAGTACCTTTTATGTACCCCTTTGTTACCTTTGTCTGTCTGGAAGAAAAGAACCCGAGGTTTTAGTGACTCTTACCACTGACGTCGGAACTTTAATTTTCTATGAACGAGAAACCTTCTTTTCGATACTGTTTGGATCTGTCATATAATTTTTCCTCTGTATAATGAAACGGATGTTTACAGGGAGATCAGTTTTGATATCAAAAAGGTCATCAGTACATACCTACACTCTCAACCTGGTATACGAAAACTTGACACCACGTTCGTTCTCCTAGTTTGGTCGGTTAAGATTACCTTTAGTTGGGACTTATAAGTAACCCTCCTGACTTATAAGGTCCCTTAGAAGTGTTGGGTGCCTAGTTTGGGTTCAGAGGACTTAACGTCCGTCTAAGAAATGGTAGACTCGGTGGTCTCTTCGGGTACTCATGACCTGACCCATTAAATAGGGAAGAGGTCCCCGAGAAGGGTTGGGTCTTTAACTTGGTCTCCGAAGACGTAGCGTCCACTTAAGAAATGGTCGACTTGATTGTCCCTTCGGGTTACTGAACGACAAATAAAATATAAATAAAATCTGATACTTATACTACAATCTGTTTTTTTCGTTTAAGTTCTCTAAAAAAAATTAAGGTCAAGTATTACCCAGTATTTCTTCGTCTCTGGTGAGAGTTATAGTTGTTGTGTAAACCGGGTCCTTGCCAATTGTTTACATGTTCATCAAGTTCTTCAAAACGATTCCTCTACTCTCGGAACTTCTACTCTTCAACTGTCGTTAGTCTTTAGCTGTTGTTAGTCAACTCTCGTTAGTAGCTTCGACTAGGAGAATACTGATGTGTTCTTCAACGACTCTTTGAGTTGTAGCTGAGAAGATACCAACAAAACGTAAACTTCGCTTAACCTTTCCACTTTTTTAGAGCTATTCACCTACGGAATACTCGACCGGTGTTTAGTTTTTCAGAAGAGAAACTTCACATCAGAGGAAAATAAGATATGTTGTCGTTGTTTGGTAGACCTATCCTAACACTAATACTACTTTACACCTAAAATATACTGTTAACCTCTCCTGGTCGAGTCACTGACTTGTCTCTTCTTCGAGGATTTCGTGAAGGGTTCCGGTTCGAACGTGGTTGGTTCCAGGACCAGTGAGAAACCACCAGATGACAACCAGACTGGGTGATATCGAAAGACTTAGGGTCGTTTTGGTAACGTAGACTCTTCATACGAGTCGTTTGACTACTCTGCGTGACTTTTGACGTCACGAACGTCGGTCGTAGCCAGTTGTGTTTCCCAGGTTAAGAAGACGTGATGTTGTGAACTGACGTGCAGTGTCTTGGTTACAAAGTTTTCCACTTGCTTAACTCAATTCTTCAAAACGGAATGGACGGTATAAGTCAACTGGAGAACGGCGAAGAAGTTCGTAGTACTGTTTAAAAACGTCCCTTTTAAGAAGGTATTGGTCATCCTCTGTCTTTTACGAAAGGTTCTCAAGGAGCTTAGGACTTCGTGTCTAAAAAAGTGAAGATCATTTTGTTTGAATAAAAAGTAACAGTTTTTACACTACTAACGTTACCAAAACTAATCATTTCTACACAAACTCGGATCAATATTATTAAATTTTAAGTACCAGGTTTTGGTGTTAATATAACTGTGGTTATAATATCGTGATAATTTTAAGTCAACCGTTTTAAACATCTCTGGCAGGTTTATGGAACCGGTTTTTGTAACGGTTCTTACTTACCTACCTACTTAGATTTGGAGTATAACTAGGGAAACCTTCAGTATATGAGAATTTGAAGCTCTATGTTTCGCATAGAGTTTCTATGTGGAACTCTATCAGGATCCTATTGATTACGTGAATTAAAGACGGAGAAAACTGGGTATCGAATCTTTTCCTCTCTATAAAGTCATACTTTTTTCTGGATTGACGAAGATAATTTTTTTTTTTTTTGTGTTGTATAAAACCATGTCGTTATAAAAGTGTGAAGTCAGGATCCTTTACCTTTGGGACATGAAGTACGACACATTTGACCTCTGAAGCAGATAACCTTTTCTGTGGAGGTCTTTCAGATAAGAAAGAAGGACCTTTCCGGGAATAGTCCGTAACGATTGGTTACGATTGGTTGGCACCACACTAGGTTGAGGTCCCTTATCTGACTCAGTATACTGTGTGGATTTCTTTCGTGACTTGGGACTGACCGGGACGTGTAAGTAGACCGCTGGACTGTCATTTCCAAAGGAACTTGACTTCGTTTACTGTAAACTACTCTGTCAAAAGGATTCTATAGGTCTGGTCCGCGTTTCCTTTAAACAATGGTATGGAAATTACTACTGGATCGTGAAGTCTACGAGAAGTAATAGATACTATAAATATTATCTACTTAAAATCTATTTTCATTGATTTTCAACAGGTGGTCGACTGGGACCCCACCAGTCCCTTTTACATATCAGTGGGTTGCACACCTTCGGATTATTTTCTACCTTAAAACTTTTCTATTTTGTTACCTACCTGGACTACGTGACTAGGTAAGAACCGTTACGAAGACCGGTTCTATAAACCTATTTTCTCCCTGAACAAAGAACCTAACCAAACATAAACTTGTCGTGGAGAGACCCTCATCCCCTCCACTACCAACCCCCTTCCCTTCCTCTGTTCCCTCCCTCATCCTGGCTCCCTCTGTCCTCCGGTTCCGTTTCACAGAGTTCGTACATTAGCCTAAAGGGTCTTGTCCTACACAGACCGCACACATGTACCCTGTCTACAATTGTCTTCGACCTGTACCAATTGTGTGGGACTCCCGACCTCTATAGATAAGGGTCAAATCTCTAAAGACTTCTACTCCTTGGGGATCGTCATAGAGTGTGGGGTTTTGTTTCCACAAACCTCCCTGAATTCACCTTTCCCATAGACAGATTCAAGACTCGTCGAAAGTCGCTCAGGACCTCGAGGGTCCGAAAGGTTCGTCGTCGGGTCCAAATTCTCCTGACCCGTGACACAAGGTCGTCGTCCGTCTCTTCGGGACTCTGTGGTCTCTACGGAGGAGGAGTGTAGATGTAGACGTGTTCTACTTAGTGGACTCGTCGTAGTGTGGGACCACCTTCTCTCTGTGAGACCTTCACTGGCCCAGGAGCTCTGACTTACCCAAACCCTTGTATTTCATCCTCTTCCTTTATTTCCTTGTGTCTGTTTCACATCTCTGTGAGACAGTGTACTGGGTGAAGTTCGGGTCGCACCTTAGTTTACACTCTACTACTTCAACTTTAAAATTTTAGTGGTCCTTACTCAAAATATACGAATATAGTCAAGTCAAGTCAAGTCAGTGAATCAACACAGGCTGAGAAATACTGGGGTACCTGACGTCGTACGGTCCCAAGTGGTAGGTAGTGGTTGAGGGTCTCAAATGAGTTTGAGTACAGGTAACTCAGACACTACGGTACGTCGGTAAAGTAGGAGACAGTAGGGGAAGAGGAGAACGGAAGTTAGAAAGGGTCGTAGTCCCAGAAAAGTTTACTCAATCAAGAAGTGTAGTCCACTGGTTTCATAACCTCAAAGTCGAAGTTGTAGTTAGGACTATATATATATATATATATAGACTATATGATTTTATATACAATAAGACATTGGTGTTCACTGAATTTCAATTCCTCGCACTAACACTACAATAATTTCCTTGACGGTGTAAAATCTCACTCTATAATACCTTTTCTCAATTTAACTAGGTACAAACATATGGTTACAATATTTAACCAAGATATGTGTGTTAGAACCAATCAGGATTGTCGTTGGTTTACACTATTTATAATAATTTAGATAACCTATCTACTCCTTTCACTCCCCGTCTCTCCACTTAATTTATTTGTTACTCTCCACTGTTTCGACTTTATACTTGAGTCTACACATTGTGGTTACGGACTTCAGGATTCAGGATTCGATGTGGTCATTCAAAACAGAACGAGAAACCAAAACAATGATATAACATAAAACTTGTTATATAAACAATGATATAACATAAAAAAGGGATTTCCAAAAGAAAAGAAAAAAAAAAAAAAAGTATATTGATATTATCTATTTCGGAACTCTCTCCCAGAGTGAAAAGACTGTACCGTTAACTTCGCCGTTCTCACTAAAATCTAGAATGTCCACTTAAGTCCCAGAGTCTGAGGAAGACAATCGGAAACAAGATCAAACAGTGTCATGGAGAAATTAAAATCAGTAGTAATATTAAAAATTTTAAAGTTGGTTAGAAGAAATGTTTATCCTTTGTTCAAGTGTTCATGGTTGAAACTCTCATTTTAAATTCGGTTCTCAGGTCTTCCGTCCTTGGATGAGAGTTAAGACAGGAGTTGGTCGACACATCGAACCCCGTTAAAGGAATTGTCGAAAACCGAGGACAAAAAGTACGTGTTTAGTTCTCCTAAACTTGTTCACTAAGGATATCAAGAGAAGTCAACCAACAAAAAAAAAAAAAAATTCATTTATAGTGTTTCAGGTTAAAAGAAATACGTTCTGATAGTTCATGTAAAAAGAATTCAAAAAATGAAAATAAGGTGTATTTGTATCAGGACTTCCTTTGATCCTCTAGTGGTTCGAGTGTTGAGGAAGGACTTGGTAAACTCTCTCCTTTTTTGACTTTGGGTGACTTCTACTGACTAAAAGAGAGATCGAGATCTATATAAGAATACGTTGATCTCGAATCGAAAAGCACACGAAAGGTAACATAGGAACGATAGGTGTTCCGTACATTCACTTTCTTCGTATCTTAGTCCATCTTTCGTACATTTGACAATTTTACGGTAAAACCAAGGTTTTTGTGTAAAGTAACTTTGCTAATTTAGTGAAAAGATTTTTTTTTTACTGTCCTACGTAGTAGACAGCCCTTCCTTCGCACAAAACCAACGGTGAAGTCTTGAAGACAATTCTAACAGGTTCCGTACACAATTCTCTCCTTCCGTGTGAAGGATCCAGTGACTCGTAAACGGCGACTTGTATACGATGGAGTACCACCGTATGTCGGTGTCGAAGAATAATATACCACTAGACTTATAAAATACCTATAAGACTTACCATTCTATTAACTACTATCTTGTGGTCTCCTTTCTTGGCTATCGTAAAAACAACCATCGTAAATAGTCTGACAGTTAATTTACGAACAGTACACCACTTCCTTTTTATAAATAACGACGTGTCTGTAGTTCTGTCTGGAAGGTGGTTTTCACACCCTATGCACTCTTCCGTGTCTCGAGGTACGGAAGATCTTACTGAGTAACGAGAAAACACAATCGACTTTTCATGAGATTGTAAAGGTACATCGGTGTTTCAAACCCCAACGAATAGGACAAAGTTCAAATAACCATTCTCTTTCATGACCGCAAAAAAAAAAAAAAAATGTCTATATCTTCGAATGAAACGATTGACTTTTTAATTGACGGTACTTAGTAAAACCCCTCCACCGCCCCATATGTTTAACATATCGGGACTTTTAAATACACGGTACATCACTTCTCTTGTCGAATGACAAGGTTATTTTCCGCAAAATTCCATGAAGAGTAGATGTCCGTCACAGATAAAAATAAACGACTTTTAGTCAATTAAGGGAACGATTTACAAGGGTGTCACGAAACATGACAGAACCGTTCTAGGAGTCGAGAGACCATTACTGAAAACGTGTAGAAGGTTGTCTCGCGTTTGGGATCCTTTGTCTTTGTACAGACGGAATAAGGATAGACATTGCCAGTTACGGTTCGAGACCCGAACGATACCTCACCCTCAGGGATTTATAAATTACTATTTAGTCACTAACTAACGGATTTTTCCCCAGAAGGTTCTATATGAACTTACTTCCAATTAACTATGACAAGAATTTTAAGAAGGAGTCTCAGGAGATTGTCATTTTTTTTTTTTTTTTTTTTTATCGATATCATAAAAAGTGACTTTGTTATCGTTATGATTTGGTTTCCGTGTTAGTCACATACTTTGTTTTTTGGTTGGGACAAGGTAGAGAAGTCTCGTGTCTCCTCTTACGAGACTCTAGAGATTTACTAAAACATTACTACTTAAATCGTTCAAATTTTTATTACCCATCCTTTCATTTTAAAGTCAGTCTTTGTCAAAAGGTACTGTGACCTGTTACCTGAAAAACAATACAAAATTTTTTTAGTAGACCGGTTAACAGAATTATTATAAGTGTAAAACACCAGTACAATAACACAATAAATATTGATCAAAATAAAATTTTAAACGTTAATGAGTGAAGAGATTTAAAGTCCCAGGTATCGAGATTAGAAACAAACATGAATTAAAAGTTATCACTGAAAGACAACTATGAAAACATCTACAAACACGAGAGTAATCTTTAAGACTACCGTTGAGTTGAAAAATAACGAAAGAGTCACGGTTCGTGTACTTTATCCGAATTTTAATGTCAAAGGATTTATGGAAAATTGTATTAGATATCTGTCTTCATTAGGTGATTACTATAGGACTCTGTGTCGGAGAAACGGTAAGTAAAACCGTCGGAACTCTAGTGCAAGACACCCCGTTCCGAGAACGTTTACGGATTATACCAGGACTTTCGACCACGACACCACCCAAATTATTCAGGGTCAGAAAAATGTCTTTGGTTCTGTAACAGTGCTAAAGACCTCGTCGTTGACTCTCAGCGAATTATAATTTTTCTTAACCAAGGTCCCCTGGCTGAAGTAAGGGACTTTAGTTGATTCTTAAAAATCAAACCCATGAAAAAGGGTCGAGTGAGTGGGATTTAATGTGTCGAAAGTAAAGAAACCGTTGGTGATTTTTTTTACTGGAATTCAGTACACCGGTAAGACAAGTATGGAAGTTACACAAAAATAATTGGTATAAACTTCTCTTCTGAGGACGTCGAAGTCAAAACATTACGATTGAGAACTTGTGGAACCTACACTACCAAGTGTACTCAAAGTGATCGACACTTTGAATTTATAAGTTCTAGTAAAAAAAACATAGAAAAATCGTAAAGTTTTTGACAGAACTGCAGTGTTATGTACTGGTTAATCAGGTGGTCTAATTCTCTACTTCCTCTCCCAACATTCAATAAATAATAATTTATGAATAATGTTTTCACTACATCCTATTTTTCGTTTGAGAGGAGAATTTAGTATTATCGTAATATTAACAAGATGATACCTATTTACAAACAACTTATCAGATAACGGTCGTGGTCCAAGTGCACGAAATAAGTTACTGAAGTACTCGATCCTGGTGACATTAGAAGTGGAATGTCTATTCCTTTAACTCCAAGTCTCTCTTTCCCAGGACGAATTTGAGTGTGTTGACTTTTCACTACCTGGTCACAAGTCTATGTCGGTCAGACTACGGTTCCTAATCGATGATACGATATTTTGATTCTAAAAATATTTGTAGCCCCACTCCTGAAACTTTGTTACAATTTATGTTTTTGAGCAAGGTCAAAGTCTTTCATTCAATAGTTCTAGAATTCATCTATAATATGTTGGTACTTCCGTCCTCCACCTTTTGCTCCTGTCTCACAAAATCATATAAGTATTTATTACAAAAGACCAACGGTAGTTTTAGTGACCGATCTAGAGTTGTAAGTGAACAAAATTGTTTTTCTGTGTTTTTGTTTCTTTACACCTATATGTATATTTTTCATTAAAACTTAAAACTCGGTAGTGATAGTATCATCATCCCATTCGATACATACTACAAACCGCACATGACCTCACGACGTTCAGGTACCCAGTGTCTCAACCCGTCCTGAATCGTTGACTTGTTGTTGTAACCCGTCGTCCCCACCCTGTTTACACGAGAACGAACACAGTTCCTTACACTTGGTTCCTCTGAAATTTGTAACTTTGTTTTCCTTTACAGACCTACTTTACGACTCCTGGAAGTTGTGTCGTCCAGACCCTCTGTCCTTCGTGTGCCCACACAACCTAAGAAACCTTTTCCGTCGTTTTCCTTCCAACCCACCAAATAGAAGTAATCGACATACGATATCGAAGAATGTATGCCAGATCTGTAGATCGGGAGTACGACGAGATTATAATACTTTGGTGGGTCTGCTGATATTAGGTGTGACGTAGGTAGTCTGAGAGTGGGAAGTCAATCGAGGAAAGGAGGATATATGCAAAGGTCGACCTCGGAACGGGAAGACCCCTATTAGGGTGGAGGTTGTAATATTTCAGGTGGTAGAAAAAGAGAGGTGAATTGGAAGTTAAAGAAACATGTTAGTAGTAGGGTAAGAGAGAAGTCTAATGTAAGGAGGGCCCCGGTAACTACGTCAGTGGAAGGTCGAGGGTCTTGAGAAAACGAGAAATCACCGAGGACGATTCACGTGGGGATAGTAGTGAGGAGGGACCGTACACACATATGTACGAGAAGACTTTCAGAAACGAACTTGGACTGGAGTGACAACAAAAGAAATCAGTGACCTGAAGAGTCGATCCCAATTAGTGTGTGTTACTGAGGTACGAAGTAAATTAAGAGTCACGAGACTGATACGGGAGAGTCGGAAGAGGACCGAAGACCAGTTTGGTGAACGACTTGGTATTGAGAATCTCGGGAGGTGACTGACGGAACCACAATCTAGTTCATAAAAAAGAAGAGTAAGGGACATCGGACCCACATTGTACTAAGATAGTGGGTAAGTTTGGTGAAGGTTTTAGAGAGGACTATATAAAAAGACTGTGAAAGAAACTGACTAAGTAAATAATATCCAGATCGACTGATAGGTGAACAAATAAATCGTTCGTAAATAATTTCCGGGTGAACCATGTTAATATCGATTTTTAAACGTCTATGTCTTTACTTTCAAGTCAGACATTCGTCCTCTGTTTTTCACCTTGTCACTTTTTACTCATACTGATTACGTAGGATCTCGGCACCTTTCCAAAGATGTTTCACTTTTTCTTCTCTTAGACCAGATGAATCTCTTCAATCCCTTCCAAAGGTTCTCCCCCTCTGTGATCCGGAAGATCCTACTAGTGCGGAGTAGGTCACTCTTCTCTTTCATCGTGCGTCGTCACTCTCTTTCGTGGATCAGGAAGTCACTCCGACCTTATGTCCGACCGACCTACAATCAGCGTCCTTCGTCTCGACCGACCTATATGTTAGTGTTACATTTATCGGAAAAGACCGTCCGACAGTTCAAACCTTTAGTAGGACTTCGATATTTCTCAAAACCGGTCACCACCACTGTACTAGTTAAACGCTAAATCTTTATAATAAAACCGTAGTTATACTTCTTATTTAACCTCCTCCCGTTCTGAAGGAAATGAATCGAAGAAAGAAAGGGGACAATTCCTTTAAGGAGTTCTAGATACGAAGATAAAGTGTAAGAAAAGGACCCTCTTACATAGGTGAGAACATGTCAGTTAAGAATATCGGTCCACTGATGATTTATAATAAAAGACGGAGACTGAAACGAGGGTTTATTCCAGGTAAGATGAAGTCGGACGAACTTCAGTAAAGGAGAGAGTGTGACGACGTAAGGTTGTAGTCGACCCGAAGTGTCGTGCCCCTGTAGAAGGTAGTGGAGGGAAGAGAATTACGACAACTGGTCACAACTGTCGAAAAATGATAGATAACAGAACACGTAAAAAAGAAAGGAAGGGTAGGGATAAGAATGGTTCTATAGTCTAAAACAACAAATAGATCTAATGATTATTACTGGGAATTGATTTAGATAAAGAAGAAGAAGTTAAACAAGTAAAAACCATGTATATGTGGTTATAATGTGATATATAATATGTATATTTACTTTTTATCGTAGTGTACTTTGTTGTATATTTTGTAAAATATCAAGTCTTTAGTATTTTACCTGTAGGTACAAGATGGTGGTTCCAATTCTGTATTTTGTAA
Organism: Capra ibex; assembly: GCA_006410555.1. NCBI lineage: Eukaryota > Metazoa > Chordata > Mammalia > Artiodactyla > Bovidae > Capra > Capra ibex. The sequence goes on along the minus strand of SJYO01016970.1, from coordinate 45,175,744 downwards.
TAGTCTTTTATTCTTTGGGAGATACATTGGAGTCGTTAGAGTAGAGAAGGAAAGAGATGGGTCTTCATTGGTAATAGGACTTAAAATACGAGTAGTCAAGGAAGGTATAGAAACATAAAAATCGGTGGTCACATACGGATAACAAACGTACAAAAACTTTTTGTAAAAATATCCTACTTAGTATGACATGTATCAATAGTCACTTAATAAGAAAGTGAATTGCAATGCACAAACTCTAAGTAGATTAAACTAATACATCGTCATTGAACAAATAGAAGGGATGATCATTATAGGGTATTATACTAAAATGGATTCAAAAGAAGAGATCAGATTACGAACGAGAAAAAAAAAAGAATAAGAGAAAATCTATAGAAATATATTCAAAACACCACACGTACATGTCTTCAAAGAAACCCTTTATTTTTTACGATCTAACATTCTGAACACGTACAAGGCGAAACGACTAATTACGGACAGTCAAAAATTTAAACCGATATAGTTAAATATGGGGGTAGTCTCAAAAGGACCAAGATGTAGGAATCGTTAAATATAATAGGTTAAAAATTTTGTAAAAAACGGTTAGACCAACCACACTTTAACACAGTGTAATAATAAGATTAAACGTAAAAAAACTAATGATTAATTTCATTCGTAGAAAAGTATACAAATATCCGGTAAACTCGAAAGAAAAGATACTTTAAGGACAAATTAAACGGTCAGAAAGGTAAACAACAAATAGTAAAAGAATAACTAGGAATTTCCAGAAAATATATAACACAATATTATAAAACATGTAACATTCATGTCATATAAGATAAAAAGAATAAAAATAATATATTTATAAACAAAGATATTTCTTGTATACAGTGGTCATTTCAAGTTTTTTATAAACGTAACTTTGTACATATGATAGTACATTCTTTACTTAGCGGTCCGATACAAGCTACGTCCTATGTCCTACGGACACCGACCACGTGCCCCTACTAGGTCTCTCTACTATACCCCACCCTCCACCCTCCCCCTAAGTACAAACCCTTGAGTACATGTGGGCACCACCTAAGTACAGTTACATACCGTTTTGGTTATGTCATAACATTTCATTTTATTTCATTTTTATTTTTATTTTTATGTTATTTTTACGTTAAAGTACTCACGTTCAAGAACGAAGTCAGAACAGACTGAGAAATATTGGGGTACCTGAAATCGGACTTCCGAGGAGACAGGTACCCCTAAGAGGTCCGTTCTGTGACCTCACCCAACGGTATAGGATGAGGTCCCCTAGAAGGACTGGGTCCCTAACTTGGACGTAAAGAATACAGAGGACACAACCGTCCATCCAAGGAATGGTGATCGTAGTGGACCCTTCGGGATTTTTACTTCCATAATTTATGTTTAATATTTAAAGTACATATTCACGTAATCCAAGTATTGGGACCGTGTGGTTCTTTTTTTTCTTTTTTTTGTCCCGATTGTTAGGGTTATACAAAGTGTTTATAGTCATTTCTTTATCTATAGTTCTACGGTTTAGATCTCTAAACACTTTCACTTTCACCTTCAACGAGTCAGTAACGACTGAGAAACACTGGCTTACTTGATATATCAGGTACCTTAAGAGGTCCGGTCTTATGACCTCACCCATCGGTAAGGAAAGAGGTCTCCTAGAAGGGTTGGGTCCCTAGTTTGGGTCCAGAGGGAGTAACGTCCGGCTAAGAAATGATCGACTCGGTGTTCCCTTCGGGTTCTCATGACCTCATCAACCGGATAGGGAAGAGGTCTCCTAGAAGGGTTGGGTCCTTAGATTGGCCCCAGCGGACGTAACGTCCACCTAAGAAATGGTTGACTCGATAGACCTATGTAGTCGATGGACTATATGGTTTAAGGGACTATATAGTCCCTTCGGATCATATGGTTTAAGGACTATCTCTAACCATAAACTATAAATTCTGGTTTAGATCTCTAATTGAAGAAAAAAGAGAAAACTTTGGAACTCTTATACGTTTCTGTAAAATTATTACCATCAATCTTTTGACGAGATAATTTATACTTTGGATAGATACCATAGGTACTGACCGTTTTGGAACATTGATCAGGGTCCTTCTATTTAAAAGTAGTGCTCTTTAGTACTTGAGAAAGTTATATGGAATTTTAGGTATTTGGTATAAATGAGACGACGTATCTATAAAATTATCTAAAAAATTTTTTTTAAAAGTAGGTGTGGTTTTCAACACACGGTCCGACCAAAAGGGACGAATGTTCTAGGTTAACACGTGTGGTAAAAGGTCAAAGTATAAGCTTACAGTACGACCGTCGAACTTTGACCGTTGTCACCCTCACAAATGTGGCACCTTTAACCTTTTACGATGTTTAGTCTCGAAAGAAAACGGACCATTAGTCAAAAATTTTAAATAGTTGTATGGTGACGAGTGGATGGTAAGGTATCTGTAGTAGGAACAATTCCGGTGGGTACTGGTATTTCAACGGTTTAGGTTGTACATAAAGACAAATGAAAAATAAACTTGAGTCAGTGTAGACTATAAGACTAGTGAAGAAAGAAGAACTTTATGAAAGAAGTTGACCCGAGGTTCCGAGAAGTAAGAGAACTAAGAGGGCAATGAAATAACTGGTGAGAAAGAACTAGGACACTGTACAAAAGAAAAATAGAGAGGTTGGAGACTTGTAACATATAAAGTTCTAAGTTAGGAATCTCAAGAAAAGAAAAGATAGATATGAGTAAGGGTCCCACTATAGCACGTATGAGTTCAGAAATTTATGGGAGATATCTACTAATGAGAGTCTTTTCGTAAAGATCGGAATTATTAAGGAGGTCAATTGTTTAGATATATAGTCGACACTCGAACGACGACGATTCAGTAAAGTCAGTACAGGCTGACGATCACTGGGGTACCTGACTTCGGATGATCCGAGGAGGTAAGTACCCTAAAAGATCCGTTCTCATGACCTCACCGAACGGTAATGGAAGAGACTCGACACCCGAATCGTAGTGGAATAGTGACAGATTACCTATTGAGTTTAAGTTGTACATACTTTAGGTTGAGAACTAACCAGAGAGGTTTAAACAAGAAATCAGAAGGTTAGAGCTATATAATGTAAAAAATTTTTGACCTTATATTAATGTTCAGATACGATCAAAAACGACGTGTTATTTCATTTAGTCGGTATACACAAGTGTATAGGGGAGGGACAACCTGGAGAGAGGAAGGGGTGGGGGTAGGGTGGGGAAATCCTATAGTGTCTCGACTCGAAGGACACGAAATATCGTCGAAGGATAATCGATAGATAAAATGTGTACCATACATATATCACAATTAACGAGTAACACAGATTGAGACGTTGGATACCTGACATCGGACGGTCCGAGGAGACAGGTACCTTAAGAGGTCCATGGTCATGACCTCACCCAACGGTAAAAGAAGAGGGTCCCTAGAAGGAGTGGGTCCTTGACTTGGACGTAACGTCCACATAAGAAGTACCCAACTCGGTGGTCCCTTCGGGGTCCGATATATACAGTAAAGGTTATAGGGTTAGGTAGGGTGGGAGGGGAGAAGAGAGACATAGGTATATAGGTAAGAGATACAGACAAAGAGATAAGACGGAACCTTTATTTAAGTAGACATGGTAAAAAGATCTAAGATGTACATACGTAATTGTATACTATAAACAAAAAGAGAAGAACTGAAGAACTCAAGTGACACATATTGTCTGAGATGGTCGATGAATAATGTTTTTAGAATTCCAGTAAGAAAAAGTTTGTCAAAAATTTTACTTCATAGTAACTAAATGTTATATAAAAATTAAAGTCTATATGTCGTTTCACTGAGTTATTAAAAAGTCTAAGAAAAAGTAATATCCAACAATGTTCTACAACTTATACCAAGGGACACGATTTGTCACCCAGGAACAACGAGAAGATCGAGTAGATATTATCACACATATACAATTAGGGTTTGACGATTAAATAGAGGGTAGGGATGAGAAGGGAAACCATTGGTATTTGAAAATAGACAGACACTCAGACAAAGATAAAATATTTGTTTAGGTAAATATAGTAAAAAAGTCTAAGGTGTATATTCACTATAGAGAATTAGGACTCCCTAATAGTATAATTTCAGTAAAAATTTAGGAGAAAAGAGTAAGAAACACCGGGTTCGTTGTCACCACACGAAAACCTAACGACAGAGGACGGAAGGAGTGAACAAAGACATACTAGATACGAGGTATGTTATTTGTTTCGTTAGGAAATTTCAGTGTTTAGTCTAGTACAGTGAAGGTTAACGAAGGTAGACGGGGACCATTTTGGGTTTCAAGAATAGTGCCGGAAGTTTAGGGAGATATTAGACTGACAGGTGACGGAGAAACTAGACTATAGGATAGAAAGAGACGGACTGTGGTACGGGTGAGACCGGTATACCCGTTAAAAAGTTTGTTCGGTTCAGGTAAATATCGTATCCTATAAACATATACCGATAAGAGTAACGGATCTTACGAGAAAGGAGGGTCTCGACATTCCAAATGAGGGAGGACACTGTAGTTTCTCCGGTAGGACTGGTAAAAGATCAACAATGGTAGGGGACGAAGTGGCATGAGAAATAATAGGAAGAAGTCCCGTGTAGAGTGTTGAACCGTGTAACACATGAATTACTTATAGAGGAGTTATCGTGGATTCGATCCATTTTGTCTGGGACAAAAAGACTGACGACATAGGGTTATATTGAGTCTACTTAAATTGAGTCTACTGGTAATATAGATGATGACACCCGTCCTTAGGGAATCTTCTTTACCTCATCGGTAGTGTCAGTTGTTTACTCAGGTTTTACGTCATGAACCTACGTTAGAGGTTTTACTGTCTTACTAGAAACAAGTAAAGGTTCCGTTTGGCAAGTTATAGTCTCATTAGATTCGAATACGGGTCTGGTCATTACGACTTCTGCGACTTCCACTTACCAAGACACTTCTGAATGCTCTGGAAAATCTTGATTGTGGGTTTTTCTACAGGAAAAGTAATATCCCCTGACCTTACGTTTTCATCCTTCAGTTCTTTGTGAACCTCATTGTCCGTTTAAACCGGAACCTCATGTCTTACTTCGTCCCGTTTACAATTATCTCAAAACAGTTCTTTTACGTAATCAGTATCGTTTGTGGGAGAAGGTTGTTGTCTTCTCTTCTGAGATGTGTACCTGTAGTGGTCTACCAGCTGTGGTTTTAGTCTAACTAATATAAGAAACGTTGGTTTCTACCTCTTCGAGATATGTCGGTCGTTTTTATTCTGACCCTCGACTGACACCGAGTCTTGTACTCGAGGAATAACCGATTAAGACTGAATATAACTTCTTTCACCCCTTTTGGTGATCTGGTAAGTCCATACTGGATTTAGTTTAATGAATACTAATATGTCACCGATTCTTCCGGAATGTTTATCGACACTTTTCTTCTCTTCACTTTTTGTTTCCTCTTTTCCTTTCTATATGGGTAAACTTACGTCTGAAGGTTTCTTATCGTTCCTCTCTATTCTTTCGGAAGGAATCGTTAGTTACGTTTCTTTATCTTCCTTTTGTTATCTTACCCTTTCCGATCTCTAGAGAAGTTCTTTTAATCTCTATGTTTCCCTTGTAAAGTACGTTTCTACCTGTGTTATTTCCTGTCCTTATCATACCTGGATTGTCTTCGTCTTCTATAATTCTTCTCCACCGTTCTTATGTATCGTCTTGACATGTTATTTCTAGAAATGCTTGGTCTATTCTTCCCGTTATGGTTCCTTACCAGTTTGATGACGTGTTAACGTGAGCAGAGTGTCCGATCATTTCATTACGAGTTTTAAGAGGTTCGGTCCGAAGTCGTTGTACACTTGGCACTTGAAGGTCTACAAGTTCGACCAAAATCTTTTCCGTCTCCTTGGTCTCTAGTTTAACGGTTGTAAACGACCTAGTAACCTTTTCGTTCTCTCAAGGTCTTTTTGTAGATGAAGACGAAATAACTGATACGGTTTCGGAAACTGACACACGTAGTGTTATTTGACACCTTTTTAGACTTTCTCTACCCTTATGGTCTGGTGGACTGGACGGAGAACTCTTTACGTCCAGTCCTTCGTTGTCAATTGTCCTGTACCTTGTTGTCTGACCAAAGTTTATCCCTTTCCACATACAGTCCGACATATAACAGTGGGACGAATAAATTGAATATACGTCTCATTAAGTACTCTTTGCGACCCGACCTTCTTCGTGTTCAACCTAGTTCCAACGGTCCTCTTTATAGTTATTGGAGTCTATACGTCTACTGTGGTAGGAATACCGTCTTTCATTTCTTCTATTTCTTGGAGAACTACTTTCACTTTCTCCTCTCGCTTTTACAACCGAATTTTGAGTTGTAAGTCTTTTTATTCTAGTACCGTAGGTCAGAGTAGTGAAGTACAGTTTATCTACCCCTTTGTCACCATTGTCACCGACTGAAATAAAAACCCTCGAGATTTTAGTGACGCCTACCACTGACGTCGGTACTTTAATTTTCTACGAACGAGGAACCTTCCTTTCAATACTGGTTGGATCTATCATATAATTTTTCGTCTCTGCAATGAAACGGTTGTTTCCAGGTAAATCAGTTCCGACACCAAAAGGTTACCAGTACATATCTACACTCTCAACCTGATATTTCTTTCGACTTGTGGTTTCTTAACTACAAAAACTTGACACCACAACCTCTTCTGAGAACTCTCAGAAAACCTGACGGTCCTCTAGGTTGGTTAGGTAGGATTTCCTCTAGTCAGGACCCACAAGTAACCGACCTGACTATAACTTTACTTTGAGGTCATGAAACCGGTGGACTACGCTTCTCGACTGAGTAAAGTTTTCTGGGACTACGACCTTTTCTAACTTCCGTCCTCCCCTTCCCCTGCTACGTCCTACTTTACCAACGTATCGTAGTAGCTGAGTTACCTGCACTCAAACCCACTTGAGGCCCTCAACCACTACCGGTTCCTCCGGACCGTAGGACGACAAGTACCCAAACGTTTCTCAGTCTGTGTTGACTCGTTGACTTGACTAGACTGACTATAGGGTTATCTTTTTATGAATAAGATATCAGTAATAAGATTAAAAATTTATTTTATATTCATATTTTTCACACTTTCACAATTAGTGAATCAGTATATACTGAGAAACACTGGGGTACCTAACATCGGGTAGTCCGAGGAGACTGGTACTTTTAGAGGTTCGTTCTTATCACCTCACCCAACGGTAAGAGAAGAGGACCCCTAAAAGGACTGGGTCCCTACCTTTGGTAAAGAGGACCTAATGTCCTTCAAAAAAATGATAGACTCTGTTGTCCCTTCGGGTTTTACTTTTTTTTTTTTTCTATACATTTGCATATCATCTATGAAAATATAAAAATATTTTTATAGATTTTATAGTACCAAAAAAAGTATATATTTCTATTGATCTTCCCTTTCTTTAACGACGGTACGAAAGTCCAGAGAAGACAAGTAAAAGGTTTTTCTATAGTTCATATCCTTTCTCTAAAACACATCATTCACCACTAGACAAGTGAACGGTTCCTAGGTTGTGTCTTGTAGTTCACACTTTTTTATGTCATTATTTCGGATGTACATATGTAGTATCCATAAAACATGTGAATCAAAATATATCCTGTTAAGACCTATTGACAGTAAAAAGATCCATGTTTTCTTACCAGACTAATCCGTAGATAACCGAAATTAGAACAATGAGTGTGACCAATGTTTTCAAACGAGGAGTGGTCTCTGTCGTGGCACATCTGTAGGGTAGTCAAGACACTTTTAAAGACTTTGAGAGGTGAACTATAGAAGGACGGTTTAAGGACGACTGACGTTTACTCGTGTTTTACAGTCGAAAACAATAAACTTCGTGATTACTACCTAACTTTATAATAAGATTGAAACTAAGGTCCTAAATAATAATACTAAATTGACTACATTATAAGGTTCAGGACCATTGATTTCTTAGTCTAAAATTATCCCTCACACAAACTTAAGTTTATCTAGTTTAAACCCCTTTAATAACATCCTCCAAAAAAAAAAAAAAAAGTCTAATCTTAATTTAAAATTTTGAGTATAGACGGAATTTGTACAATTTAAAGGACCCATTGGTTCCCACGTTAGGGTAACGATTCCTTATAAGAGAAAACATAAGAAAACACCAAGTTGAAAATGAGTGACGATACTAGTGATAGACAACTCATAAATTACTATCCAGTAAATTTTTTTAGAAAGTTAAAATTTTGGTTTTCTTAATAATAAAATCTAACAAGAATGAAAAGTTGTTCATTCTTGGTAGAATTACTCTTAAACCACGAGTAGTCTTTTCTGCGATTATTTCATTTTTTTCTTTTTTTAGGGAATAGAAAGAAGTTAAGTAGGTAGGTAACGGAACTTCAGACCAAAATTGAGTGAACACAAGTGACACGAAACAATCTAATATACAGATTAAGTAAAAGCCTGTTTCTTTTTGACTTGACTCTCCACTTCACCATAAACACTGATTATGGTTTTGTTTTTCCGATAAGAAGTCTCTGGATAGAATCAATACTTTTATGGTCTCAACATGAACATTTACCACGTTTTTAGACTATAACAAGAGGTTTTCTGTTTTTCTCCTGACTATATAAAAATATTACAGGAATACGTCCTGTTAACTTTTGATTACTTGATTATGAAGATGAGTAAAATCTTAATGAGTAACTCAGAAAATGATATGTAAAAGAAAGACCGTAAGAACACTGAAAAATTTTAATTCTAAAATAAAAAAAAATCTTATCAATTTTGACGGTAACATTTGGATTTCCAAATGTCATTTCAACTCCCTTTCCATGTCTCCAAAAGGTAAATGGGACACGAAGGTGTTTATGTATCGAAGAAAGTAATAATTACAGAGGGTGGTCTTATTGTGTAAACAATATTCACTTCTTTGATGTGACTGTGTAGTGTCAGTGGACTTCAGGTATCAAATACAATCCCAAGTGAGAACCACCACATGTAAGATACCTAAACCTGTTTACAGAATACAGGTAGTTATACTATAGTATGTCTCAAAAAGTGGTAGGATTTTTAGGAGACACGATACGGATAAGTAAAGGGGACGTTGGGGACCGTCGGTGACTAGCAGACAAAGGTTTCAAAACGGAAAAGGTCTTTCAATATATCAATCTTAGTGGTACGTCGGAAAAGTATTCACTGACAATAAGTAAATTTTACAAGTAAATTTTTAAAGAGGTACAGGAAAGTACCTAACTATCAGGTAAAGAAAAGTTACGACTTATTATCACTGAGTGGGTCATTTATCAGACGGACGTTAGGTCCTCTGGGCCCAAGCTAGGGACCCACTCCTTCTAGGGGACCTCTTTCTTTACCGTTGGGTGAGGGTATAAGAACGGAACTTTTAGGGTACCTGTCTCCTCGGACCGTCCGATGTAGGGTACTCCAGTGTTTCTCAGTCTGTGTTGACTCACAGATAGTGTGTTAACAAGAAATAGGTCAACACGGTTTCAAATAGGTAAATGGATGACTTCCCGTAGAGTCAAAGAAAGTTCAAAACCGTTAATACGTCCTTCAAAGATATTTGTAATACGAATCCAAAAACACACCTGTACATAAGTTGAGGAAACCCATTTATAGTTCTTCGTACTAAAGACCCACCATATCACTCATTTAAATCAAAATATTCTTTGACAGTGTGACAAAAAAAGGTTTCATCGACATGGTAAAACGTAAAGGTGGTCCTTACTTACTCTCAAAGACATTAAGGTATAGTAGTCGTCGTAAATTACGAGAGTCATAAGGTTTAAAACCGGTAAGATTACCCACAGGTCACCGTAGAGCAACAAAATTAAAGGTAAAGAGACCACTGTATACTACACCTTGTAGAAAAGGATACAGATAAACACTAGACATAGAGAAAAAAACACTTCACAGACAATTCCAGAAACCGGATAAAAAATTAACCCAACAAAGAAAGGAATAAAAACTCAAAATTCAGAAAACCACTAAAAACCTTATACCAGGAAATAATCTTCGCATAAAACGTTTATAAAAGAAGATCAGACACGACAGAAGAGTAAGAGAACTGTAACGGATAGTGTCTCGTTTTAAAAATTTGAAATTACTTCAGTTCGAATAGTTAATAAAGGAGGTACCTAGTACAGAAACCACAATATAGATTTTTCAGTAGTGGTATGAGTTCCCGTAGGTCCAAAAAAAAAAAAAATACAATACAATAGAAGATCCTAAACATATCAAAACGTAAAATATATCTTTCAACTCGTGGCTTCTTAACTACGAAAACTTGACACCACAACCTCTTCTGAGAACTCTCAGGAACCTGACGTTCCTCTAGGTTGGTCAGGTAGGATTTCTTCTAGTCAGGACCCACAAGTAACCTTCCTGACTACAACTTCGACTTTGGGGTTATGAAACCGGTGGACTACGCTTCTCGACTGAGTATACTTTTCTGGAACTACGACCCTTTCAAACTTCCGTCCTCCTCTTCCCCTGTTGTCTCCTATTCAGCCACGTACCATAGGCTGAGTTACCTGTACTCAAACCCATCTGAGTCCCTCAACCGCTACCGGTCCCTCCGGACCGTACGACGTCAGGTACCCCAACGTTTCTCAGCCTGTACTGACTCACTAACTTGACTTGACACTAAGTAAAACTCAAGTAAAAACACTTCCCATATAGAAACAATTTTCTATGTTGTATCATGGACGAGAATTCCCAAGTATAAGATCATTCTCACTCCTTATTCGTGTCGAAATAAAGGGTCTGATCAAACCCATACCAGGGTTTTGTTAGTTGGCCATTATTAAGAAACACGATCAGATGGTCAATGAAACGAAATTGGAACCGGAGGGACTCCGGGAAATAAAGTTTCCGAAGTTTATTCTCTGATATCTGTCTCGACACTCAAGGAAAGAATGTACTTATAAGGGTACTAAGGGTCCGAGGGTCTATCCCAATGGTTTATTTTATGTTCTACATGTCAATTTACATTTAAAGTCTATTTACTTATAAAAAAATCATGTTCATAAAGGGTGTATTGTATACTCTGTATAAATACGTAATTTTCATAACAAAAAAAACTTTAAGTTTAATATAAAAATGAACTGTTTGAACAGTTGAATGACGTCTAATGTCACTTTTTACTGGGTCTGGTTGGTAAGGGGTACACACTCTGACCAACTTCGTCGGAATTCTTCCTGTGACATTGACGATTAGGAACCCCGTGGTACGATACGAAGACGGTTCGTGAAAGAGAAAAATTACGTATGTCTTACTACCACCAACAAATCAGTGATTCAGTACAGACTGAGAAAACGTTGACATACTTGATGTCGGGTGGTCCGAGAAGACAGGTACCCTGAAAAGTCTGTTCTTATGACCTCATCCAACGGTAAAGGAGGAGGTTTTCTAGAAGGGTTGGGTCCCTAACTTGGAAGTAGAGGACGTAACCGTACATCTAAGAAATGATGACTCGGTGGACCCTTCGTCTATCTATCTATACTTTATATATAATTCACTTTTACTTTCAACGAGTCGGCACAGACTGAAACACTGGGGTACCTAACAGGTACCTCAAGAGGTCCGGTCTTTTGACCTCCCCCATCGAAAAAGGAAGAGGTTCCCTAGAAGGGTTGGGTCCCTAGCTTGGGTCCAGAGGGTGGAACACCCGCTTAAGAAACGGTCGACTCAGTGTTTCATTCGACTTCTTATGACCTCATCCATCAAATAGGGAAGAGGTCCCCTAGAAGGGACTGGGTCCTTAGCTTGACCCCAAAGGGCGTCCGCTTAAGAAATGGTTGACTCAATAGTCCCTTATATATCTATATATCCATCTGTATCTATATATTGTAAAGTATATATGTGTAGTATATATTATATATTTATTATATTATATATACGTCTCTCTTTTCTTTTTGTAGACCAATAGAGGGTATGGTGGTAGGGGGTGACAAGATACGGGAGTCAAAGAAAGTCTTATAGGTCGTTATGCTGAAAACAAATTGAGTCAGAGATAATGTCGGAAGGAAAAGGGTCTTGAGACTAAAATTAAATTTCTTGACATATTCCACTGTTAAGTCAAAAAAAAGGTCTCGGTGATTACAAGACTGGTTTCTCGTGACTTACAAAAGAATGAAGATTCAAATAGAGGTTACTGTTGAAACAAGATAGATTAAGAGAAAGGGGAGTTTCACTCGAGAAAAGAATAACTGTCACAAGTCCTTAATTCCCCACTATAAACAATTAGTTAAAAATGGTTAAGGATCTAGTCTTCGATGTTAATGTCATTTTACCTTACCACTTATATTACCGACATACAGTACACTTATCTTTATGGACTACCCCGACAACCACCCTACCACGATCAGTTAACTTCCATCTTCCTCTTTACTCCCTCTTTTCTTAAAAGATCTGGTTCTTTTCTTAGAGATTTCTATGTTTCCGTACACTCTTGTATCTTATTAGGTCTTACCGTTGAACGACTTACGACAATCTCAAATCCTCCGTATACCCTGTCGGTCATCCTCCAGTTCGACTCTGATCTTGAACTTCGTAGAAGGAATAGAACAATTTCTCAAACCCGAAGTAGGACTCCCCTTTCCTTTGGTAATTCCTAAAATTCTCTTGACATTCCACTCCCAAAATATAACCCAAGGAAACTTTCACCTTGGACTCAGTTCCTGAACTCATATGTGTCAAATAAACCCTCCACTAGTGTCCTTCATCCTCCTTCCTCGTCTTCCTTGACCTATCTCTGCCTCCTTTTCAGGTTATTCCTCATAGATGTACCGATGACACCTGTGTTCCCAAACTTAGGTATTCATAAAGACTCCTCCGATGTTTTACGTAAGGTCGGAACCAACCTTTCCTGTCTTCGACTCCGTGACTAGTTTACTGAGGATAGGGAGGAACCAACTCCCAACGTACCCTAACCTACAACCATTGAGGGGATCTGGAGGTGTCCGGTTCATCAAAGGTCCCGAAAGGACTGAACCTTCCGTCTTTCGTTTCTACCGTGTGAACATACTCCACCCTGAGACACGTGTTTATAATCTAATAAAGATTTTAGTTTCGGGATCGGGTCCTCTACTCTACTATCCGTCGTTCTCATAGAAGACCTTGAAGGGACCATCAGGTTACTGATTCTGAAATAGAAGAGTTGCGTCCCCCGGACCCAGGTTGGAGACTAATCCCTTGATCTTGGGTGTACGTCGTTGATTCTCAAAAGTACGGTGTTTATTTCTAGAGTGTACGGTGTTACTTCTAGAACGTACGTCGTTTATTCTAGACCGTGTCGGTTTATTTATTTAGTTGTTTTTATTTATAAGTCTTTTTTCATAGAAGATTCTAGTCTTTAAGTAGAAATTAAATGTAATATTTATATTAAACGATTTAATATACAATATTTATATAATATTAAACGATAATATTAGTATCGTTAATTTTCCCTTAATAAGTGTTCTTTGGGTTCTTCTTTTATAAGTAACTACGTACTTACAAGACTGCATCGTAAATCTTAATTTTAGAAAATGTGTCTGTCAAGAATAGACGACCCTTAGACGTCAGATTTTTGACACCATATAAGTACGAAAGATTTTTCTACTTTGGTCGGTTTTCTACATGTTTACCTTACATTTATAATTTTATCCGTTCCTATTTGAACGAAAAATGTTTATCTTCTTATTATACAAAGAATCACATCAAACAAACATCAAAAGTTTTAACATTTACTTATAAGTAAGTGTGTATTTGACGGAAATTGACTTGAACTATTTACCTAATTTCTCTTTACTCTACTTCCCGTTCCTCCATTATAAATAACACAGGTGATACTTTAAAAATTTAAACATAATTAATACGCATGAAGTATTGGTGGGATCTTTCATCAATGATAATAGTGTGGTGTTTAATTTCCTTTAAATCCTAGTCCACCCATCTCCCGAACAAGTTTCAGTATGTCGAGTAGTTACCATTTCAGATATGAGTTTAGGTAATAGAGGGACTAAGAGAAAAGGTGAAACAAATCTACAGAATTTTCAATGGAGTAAACATCCCATTTTATAACTTTTTGAACATTAATATTTTTTCCTTTTGATACCGATATTGTAGGTATTTATGATCTGCATATAATGTCATAATGTACGAACACTTTATACACGAACGAAACTACAAAAATATTTGTGTTATGATTGATGTTACCTTTCATTAGAGCCTTTTACAAGTTTACACTTCTTCAAAGAAAACGAGTACCCGTTTTCAAATCGTTATTATCTTCACATAGTCCCTCGAATCATATCTCTCTCTTTTTTTACAAAAGACACCAGTACAAAAGGTTGAAATATATAAACGAATAGTAAAATTATATTTGTCCCACATAAATATATCGGATTTCTTTATCCTTGGTCTAAGGAACAAAAGTTCTACGGTTCTTTTATATTGAAACTCCTACTATTCGTTATTGTCTTTTCTCACTTAGTTTTTATGTTCGAAGATAGACTAAGGACTGGTTCTAAAATTAAAATTACGTGTTTATACGGCACTTTTGTCTATATATGTCATCATGGTGGGTGGGTTTGGACTGCGTCCCTTCCCAGACGGTCGTAAGGGTAATATTAGAAACTTCCCTTAAGGCTATAAAGTTATGTGTACCTTAACCGTGGATCCGAGAGTCGTTTTGCATAAAAATAATTTTTGTTGTTGTTGTTTTTTTTCAAAATTTTTTCTCAGGATTTTAAAAGACGACAGAAACTAATCTTCCGCACGTTACATGTTTAAGGTCACATGGTAATAATCTAGAATAATACAGTTACCTTACGGATATAACCAGAACCACTGAGACTGTACCTAGGTCTCCCTTTAAGATTCCCACTCTGAAATAAATGTCCCCATCCCTCTTTCCACGTCATAGGTTTAAGAAGTCCGATAAGGTCTTTGGTATATACATTATTTATTAGTGATCTAGAATGACGAAAAGTAAAATATTTCACTTTTTAACAGTATTTACTCACCCTTCTAACTTATTATCATCATCGGGTCGGAGACCTCGGTCTGACGGACCTAAACTTAGGGTCCAGGTAAATTAAGAATCGATACACTGGTACCCGTTCAATGAGTCGGAGTATTACTGAGGTAAAAGGTGGGATATTTTACTCTGATCATTATCACGGATAGTATCAAAACTCCAAATTTACTTAATTATGTTTATTCACGAAGTTTGTTTGTCGTCTCTGAGTAACTTACAACTTTTGATTCGTTTTTAGGTAATACAAATATATGTAAGACTTATTCATTTAGATGAGAGTATGGTACGTCCTTTCTCATTCATATTTTAAGTACATACACATACACACATACACTTTCACAAACAAAAAGAAAGAATTTGTGTCTACGACACTGTTAACAGTATCGGTATTTAATTTTAAAAAATATTTCTATTATTTTTTGTTATGTACATAAAAAATCTCAAAGTCACCGAGTCGTCACATCTTAGACGGACGTCACGTCTTCTACGTTCTCTGGATCCAAGATAGGGACCCGGTCTTTCTATGGGATCTCCTCCTTTACCGTTGGGTGAGGTCATGACGGACTTTTAAGGGCACCTATCTCATCGGACCGTCCGATATCAGGTACCCCAACGTCTCTCTACCTGTGATGACTCACTGATCCGTATGTATTACAGTCACTCTTTTGTGATGATATACGGTTTTACATACGTCGAAGAGTCCCACCTCCAATCCAGTTTAAATACACTTCCTAATCCTGTCTACGAAAACTTGACACCACAACCTCTTCTGAGAACTCTCAGGGAACCTGACGTTCCTCTAGGTTGGTCAGGTAAGACTTCCTCTAGTCGGGACCCTAAAGGAACCTTCCTTACTACGATTTCGACTTTGAGGTCATGAAACCGGTGGAGTACCCTTCTCAACTGAGTAACCTTTTCTGAGACTACGACCCTCCCTAACCCCCGTCCTCCTCTTCCCCTGCGGTCTCCTACTCTACCGACCTACCGTAGTGCCTGAACTACTTACACTCAGACTCACTTGAGACCCTCTACCACTACCTGTCCCTCCGGACCGCACGACACTAAGTACCCCAGCGTTTCTCAACCTGTGTTGACTCACTGACTTGACTTGGCTTGACTTGGTAATCTGTGTTAGGTACAGAACTCATCATAATAGGTCATCTTTATATTACGTTCGATGTATATACACACAGTTCAAAGGATCATCCGTATAAAAATCTTCAAAAATTTTTAACTACTTTAATTAGAATTAAAATTATTATGTGTAATACTGTTATATAGTCTTTACTCGAAGATGACCGAGTCTCTCATTTCGCAGATGGACGTTACGTCCCCTGGACCCAATCTAGGGACCCAGTCCTTCTAGGGGACCTCTTCCTTTACCGTTGGGCGAGGTCATGAGAACGGACCTTTTAAGGTACCTGTCTCTTGGGACCATCTGGGGTCAAGTACCCTAGCGTTTCTCAGCTTGTTCTGACTCGCAGAAGTGATATGATATTATTATAATATTGTATGTTATTCGTATTTTAATGATTACTCTTTAAAATGCATAAAAAACAAGATGCAGTCACTTTAAGTCGTGTATAAACATAAATGACGTACCAATAAAGTGTGATCGGTATAAAGTTCACAAGTTATTGGATTAACCACCGATCATCGATACATAACCTTTCATCTCCAGATCTTGATGCATGAAAAGTTCCTAGACTTTGGAATTTTGATGGTAATCTTATAATTTTGTAATTTGTAAATTTATTGTTCTATAATGATATTGTCTTTTATAATTTTATCGTCTTTTTATATGTCTTCTTTGTTTATTCTCTTTTTAAAAAATTTCTAAATAATTCGTAAATTTTTATATTTTAGATGATTTCAACGATTAAAACCAAATTCCAAGTAATGTTATAGTAAAGTAAACTTTATTTGGACATCCGTGTACAGGACACAAACACAGTGATCTTAGGACTTGGACGGACTACGAAAACCCTCTGTAGTAGTCAAGTCAAGTCAAGTCAAGTCAGTGAGTCACCACGGGCTGAGAGACGCTGGAGTACTTGACGTCGTGCGGTCCGGAGGGACAGGTAGTGGTTGAGGGCCTCAAGTGAGTCTGAGTGTAGGTATCTCAGTCACTACGGTAGGTCGGTAGAGTAGGAGACAGTAGGGGAAGAGGAGGACAGGGCGTAGTCTCAGAAAAGGTCACTAAGTTGAGAAGGGTACTCCATCGGTTTCATGACCTCAAAGTCGAAGTCGTAGTAAGGGAGGTTTCTTTAGGGTCCCGACTAGAGGAAGTCTTACCTGATTAACCTAGAGGAACGTCAGGTTCCCTGAGAGCTCTCAGAAGAGGTTGTGGTGTCAAGTTTTCGTAGTTAAGAGACCGTGAGTCGAAAGAAGTGTAGTACGACGACGACGGTGATTCAACGAAGTCAGCACAGGCTGAGACACGCTGGGGTATCTGCCGTCGGGTGGTCCGAGGGGGTAGGGACCCTAAGAGATCCGTTCTCATGACCTCACCCAACGGTAAAGGAAGAGGTTACGTACTTTCACTTTTCAGTTTCACTTTAGCGAGTCAGCACAGGCTAAGAAGCGTTGGGGTACCTGACGTCGGATGGTCCGTGGAGACAGGTACCCTAAAAGGTCCGTTCTCATGACCTCACCCCACGGTAACGGAAGTGTAGTATCGGATGATATTTAGCAATGAGTATCAGACTTGTTAGAGTTTTCGTTTTCATAGAAGGTTTTCAGACTATTCACAAAATAAACAGTACCTTACTCTTAACGAAATTAGACAAACTACCCTGTATCTTGCCCCTGAGTTTTTACAGAAATACAGAAGTTTTACCGGGTTTATATTATTACATGAGAATAATGACCACTAGTACCGATACTACTGATGTCCGGTTCTTAGAACCCTATTCCGTTTTGTACACAGGGGAGAGAGTCGAGACATTAAGTCTACGAGTTACAGGAGAATTTAGGATTATAGAAGGAGATTATCTTAACATCGTACTAACCTTTCGAGTCCATATTAGACAAGAAGGTTAACATGAGGACTAAACTGAATAAAAGAAAAGAGATTAAGTCAAAGGTCCGTCTTTCCGTACCTTCTCGGTAGAGACCTTCAACTGACTTGAAACCTTTAAATAAATTTTTTTTTTAACAAATAAACCGACATAGTCCAGAATCAATGTCGCGTGTCTTGGACACTAAAAGTAACATTGTAACATCCTAGAAATCAACACTTTACTCTAGAGAATTAACGTCGTACACTCTAGATCAAGGGACTGGTCCCCAACTTGGGTCCGTGGGACGTAACCCTGGCACCTCAGAATCGGAAACCTGGTGGAACTCTTCAGACACTGAAAACCTTTAAATATAAGAAGAGACTCGGAGTACGAAAAGTAAACGTTTCCTCTATTAATATAGAGAAGGGTGTCAACAATACTACGGATTTACTTTAGGACATCCATTTAGTGGACTTGGAAACGGACTAAGAAGTCGTCACCTGTGAGTCACGTAATAAAGAGAGTTTTGGGACATAAGTCGAAAATGATTGTTTTACAAGTCAAGTCAAGTCAAGTCAAGTCAGAGAGTCAGCACAGGCTGAGAAACGCTGGGGTATTTAGCGTCGTGCGGTCCGGAGGGACAGGTAGTTGTTGAGGGCCTCAAGTGAGTCTGAGTGTAGGTAGCTCAGTCACTACGGTAGGTCGGTAGAGTAGGAGAAAGCAGGGGAAGAGGAGAACGGGGGTTAGGGAGGGTCGTAGTCTCAGAAAAGGTTACTCAGTTAAGAAGCGTATTCCACCGGTTTCATGACCTCAAAGTCGAAATCGTAGTAAGGAAGGTTTCTTGTGAGTTCCGACTAGAGGAAATCTTACCTGACCAACCTAGAGGAACGTCAGGTTCCCTGAGGGTCCTCAGAAGAGGTTGTGGTGTTAAGTTTTCGTAGTTAAGAAGTCACGAGTCGAAAGAAGTGTCAGGTTGAGAGTGTAGGTATGTACTGGTGTCCTTTTGGGTATCAGAACTGATCTGTCTGAAACAACCGTTTCATTACAGAGACGAAAAGTTATACGATAGATCCAACCAGTATTGAAAAGAAGGTTCCTCATTCGTAGAAAATTAAAATACCGACGTCAGTGGTAGACGTCACTAAAACCTCGGGGGTTTTTATTTCAGACTGTGGTAAAGGTGACAAAGGGGTAGATAAAGGGTACTGCACTACCCTGGTCTACGGTACTAGAAGCAAAAGACTTACAACTCGAAATTCGGTTGAAAAAGTGAGAGGAGAAAATGAAAGTAGTTCTCCGAGAAGTCAAGGAGAAGTGAAAGACGGTATTCCCACCACAGTGGACGTATAGACTCCAATAACTATAAAGAGGACCGTTAGAACTAAGGTCGAACACGAAGAAGGTCGGGACGAAAAGAGTACTACGTGAGACGTATATTCAGTTTATTCGTCCCACTGTTATATGTCGGAACTGCATGAGGAAAGGGATAAACCTTGGTCAGACAACAAGGTACAGGTCAAGATTGACAACGAAGGACTGGACGTATGTCTAAAGAGTTCTCCGTCCAGTCCACCAGACCATAAGGGTAGAGAAAGTCTAAAAAGGTGTCAAAGAACACTAGGTGTATCAGTTTCCGAAACCGTATCAGTTATTTCGTCTTTATCTACAAAAAGACCTTGAGAGAACGAAAAAACTACCAGGTCGTCTACAACCGTTAAACTAGAGAACAAGGAGACGGAAGAGATTTTGGTCGAACTTGTAAATCTTCAAGTGTCAATCATTTACAACCCGTAGAGGACAACATCTACAATAGATTACAAATGTAAAAGTACTGTTGAGATACTCAATCTTCGATAAGTAGGATGAAATAACCACTCGTACTACTTCGAGTACTCCCAGTTCACTGGACATGTTCTAGTAACTTATAGCAACTCAACTCGTTCTATGTAGTATTCTCAAAATATTACCAGAGTAGATTGTCTAACTCTTTGTAGGAGTCAACTTCTTCGTGTACGAGTCTTTGTGTTAATCGAAAGTAAATAAGTCACTGACTTATAAGGTGAACACAATAAAAGAATTTTAAATACGGTGTTCGAGTGTCACCTAAATTAAGGAAACGACTACTTTTCACCGATAATTATATACGTAAGTGACTCTGTAATCATATCTACTTTTAGGTGTCTGTAGATTACATTTCGATCTTAGATAACAAATGATTGTTAATAAAAATGTCCTTCCTTCCTATTCTCACAAATGGAGACTCCGACGGACTGGTGGTGTTACGGGGAGATGTTTCCCTTGATACAAGTTATAGGGAATATTTGGTATTACCTTTTCTTATACTTTTTCTCACATATATATACACATTGACTTAGTGAATGATATATGGTCATTGATTGTGTCGTAACATTTAGTCGATATAAAATTATTTTATTTAAGAATTTTTTCCGAATCATGGATTCAATTACAGACTGAGAACACTGGGGTACCTGACATCGAGTGGTCCGAGGAGATAGGTATCCTAGAAGATCCGTTCTTATGACCTCACCCAACGGTAAAGGAAGAGGTTCCCTAGAAGGACTGAGTCCCTAACTTGGGTCCAGAGAACGTGACGTCCGTCTAAGAAACGGCTGACTCGATGGTCCCTTAAGGTGTGTGGGGGGTTTTTTCTTATGGGGAGATTAAGACCATTCCCGACCTCTGTCCCCTTTATCACCTCAGGGTTCAGTCGTTTACCGTTTTCCGTTGAACATTTCACACTCACCCACCCCGTACCCCCTGCCACTATTGTACGTACGGGTCCGTAAGAGTCACGAGGTAACCCTTTTGTATTGGAAGGGAAAGAAAACCATTCTGAAATTGTAAAAGAGATTGTCGGAAAAAAGTGTCGTATTCGAAGACAGACAACACCATCGGTCCCATTCCCCCTGACTTACTCCCCCTACACCTACCACTCACCCGTACCGGGTGTCCAGGATACCCATAAACAGGACGTAGATAGAGGTGCGTCAAAATCTAAAAAAGACACCGGAAGAGGGACTGGACACTCTACAGTGTCCCAAAAGAGAAAGAGGAGATCCGAAAGAGATCTGATAAAATTTAATTGAAAAGAGAAAGACGTATTGTAACATCTTAACACCGAAAAGTATTTAAGACACAAAAAGTTGGTATTAAGTGTAAGAGCAAAATTACAAGTAGAATATCGTCGAAACTTATCACCCTTGGGGACATTCCGACCGTACACACTGGAAGACTATGACGGGGTACTGAGAATTTTCCCAACACAAAAGAACGTGATCGACAAGATCCGAGTGATACAGGGATGAGGTCAAAACTATAATGGACAACGAAGTCTAATTCGGATCCAAAGTCTTCCTTTTTTTTTTTTTTTTGTCGTATCCATTATTATTAGATTATTAAATCCGTAATTCTACTCAGTACCATTTTGTGTCGAAGACTAGTATATCACTAGACTCTTCATGAGAATCTTAACGAAGATTTACAAAAAGTCCGTTACATGGAAAGAACGGACTTGGATCCAATAGGGGAAAGGTTTTGACGTGGGAAGGGAGAGTTATAAGTGACGATGGTCCATGCTTGTTTAAAGACGTAGGAACACAACAAGGGTTTAAAAGTAAGTCAAAACGGTACATTCCCGAAGGGACCTATCAAGAATGTTCTCAAAGTCAAGTAAAAGTTAAAATTCTACAACCGTAAACATGTCGACTGTCAGACCTCAAGAATCTTCCACTAAAGATTTGATGAGTAGAAAAGAACCCCAATCTCAAGTGGAGTGTCTTCTCCCACTTCAGGTGTGAGGGTAGGGTGGAACTCTTCTATCCTTTTGAACTCGTCGAGTCATAGGTTTTAAAACATGTGCTCAAAGTAAAATGGTGGTAGACCAAGTAGATGTTACTCTATTACATATAAATATTCACGTTCTAAATATATAAAGTCAAGACCGACCGTGTGTCTTTTTCTTTTAGACGAAGGATGATAAATTAAAGATCACTATAATCTTGATAGTATAAAAGTATATAAGTTTATGTATCGTTGAAAAGATTTAGGCCAAGACTATAATTTCGAGAATTTAAATAGAACGATGGAAGAACTTTGGTGTTTGAGAAGAAATATGATGTGTTCTAAAGAATAGTTATGATATACGTACGATATTTAACACTATCGTCTCAAACACCTTATTTCTAGGTTTAATAAAGTATCAGTCTCAATCTAATCGTTTCTTAATTCACATTTATATCCGAGAACTCCAAAATAGGTTTTAGGAGAAACTGAGAATAGTAATCTCCTATATTAAAATTAAATCTATTGTATGTGTATTATACATTTTAATATATGTATAGGGATACACATATATATACTTAAAAATACAATTAATTTTTATCGGGATCGTTTCTTGAGTTTAAAAGATACCTGAATAATATTACGAAGAATTTAAGTATGAAGATTTTAGATTAAATGTTTTCTTTTGGATGTGAGATAGGTCTTTTTACCAGTTATTTCTTTATAATCCTTGTACTGATTTTAAAA
The DNA here is from genome assembly GCA_006410555.1 of Capra ibex. Lineage (NCBI taxonomy): Eukaryota > Metazoa > Chordata > Mammalia > Artiodactyla > Bovidae > Capra > Capra ibex. The sequence continues at coordinate 45,153,132 of SJYO01016970.1, read as the reverse complement.
TGTATATAAAACATTAATCACGAAAGAAGATCTTGATTAAGTATTTTTCAGTCAAAAAGATGAACGTTGTATCTAAAGTAACATACCATATAAAGTTAAGATTCATATACAAAATATTTTGTAATTACACTTTAAATTCTATAAACGGAAACTTCGTCTTTAATCTAAGGAAATACCTTAGTTTTATACGGTACTGGTTGTGGTGGTGGAAAATAAAAACATCATTAACATAAGTTGAGATGTCTCCTTAAATTTTTTTTAGGGTGTCTTGTTTTAGTAAATTTAAATCCCGTTTCGTAATTAAAAACGTCAAAATGACATGTTATATAAAAATAGTTGAACACTATAAATTTTCCGTGTCTACTAAGTCATTGGTTCTTTCCGCTCTACCAACTAAACTAAAGACAGATCTTAGCACCGAGACCGATTACTATGTTTAAATTTCGACTGTGAAAAAGAGAAAAAAACGGAATCAGAGGATAAATAAAGAATCGGACCCTGACAAGTAAAGTAAGGTTTCAATTTAAAGAAAAAAACTGAAATTTAGATCACCTTAGTCCACTTTCTTATTAACTAAATTTATATCAAAAATTAGAATATGTATATATAAGTGTTACAGTATGACAAAACGACCGATCTTTGTGTAATTATAACCATAGTTTTGTTAGTTTGTATCCAATAAATACAAAGTATTACAACGGTTAACTTTGAGTTACTAAAGTGGACTTATAAAAGATTACCAGAACGACATTTCTGAATTAGACTTCTACAACAAAATTTAAGTTACATAGTTTGAGTCTTGAGGAGAGAGAGAAGACTATCTTAACGAAGGGTATTCCACATAAACTAAAAACGATATACAAGTTCGAAAGAAAACTTTATCCTAGGAAAAGTTACGGTCGGTAAAAAAAGGGGTGAAGAAAACAATAAATCCGAATAAGACTCCTTTCTCAATGAGATTAGACTAAGTAAAGATTAATCAGTTTTAAATTCCAAATCGACTTCCTCACTGTTTAAACTATTTTTATCTAAAGAAGACCCCTCGATAGCACTTAAAAGATAATAAACATTCTATACGGGAGAGTTCCTAGTTTCTACAATTCCTATTCTAAGAGAGAGTCTTCAAAAGACGAAAATACGTCTGAAAGGTGTCCGTATCCTTTTTTTCGGAGACGAACTAAAAGGAAAGAAGAAGGAGAAGGACCGGAATTGAACGGAAAAAGAGTAAAGGAAAAAAACAAACAAACAAAGAAAGAGAAGGTAAGGGAACAGAAGGAAAAGGAAAGGGACGAAAAGAGGGTGGAGGAAAGGAGAGAGGAAGGAAGACAGGAAAGAAGGAGAAACGTAAAGATTAGGAAAACACGGACACACAATCAGTGAGTCAGTATAGACTGGGAAACACTGGGGCACGTAACATTGGGCGGTCCGAGGAGACAGGTACCCTAAAAGGTCCGTTCTTATGATCTCATGCAACGGTCAAGGAAGAGGTCCTCTAGAAGGTCTGGGTCCCTAACTTGGGCCCAGAGGGCATAAAGTCCGTCTAAGAAATAACAGACGCGGTGGTCCCTTTTAGAATTCCGTAGAAAAAATTGGAGACGAATAGAGACTACCTTCAATTCTTATACAGGAAACATTCAAAGTCGAGGGTTTTCTATGTTTATTGAAGTCTTAACTCTGAAAGACTGAGAAAAGAACCTATAAATTATTGTGGTTTTCGGTACTCTCGATTGATACCCGTAGGATCCCCAATATCAAGGTTTAAAATTTCAAGACCGTGGTGTTACCAGGTTATACTAAATTCGTACATGACCCAAAGAGAAGACTCGGAAGTTGAATCCTCTCCGGCATTTACAACTAGGTCCGATCCCTACTTTTGTCCTATGAGTTAAAAAATACCCCAGTATTCTCTTTTCAATTTAACATCCAGACCCACCACATTTTCCATCTGTCCTTCCGAGTCAAACAAAGGGACAGATGTTACCAGTACACAAAGACTTGACCTTAATCAAGTCGTGTTTCGGATAGGTATCGACTTTCCTATATTCGATTTAAAATGGGAGTACAGTAAGGTGTCGATTTTCCTATATTCGTCCTTGTCGTTCTATCGTTACCTAGAATGAATACATAAAATGTGTCCTACTTCTAAACAGATAATAACCCCTCTTCCCGAGTGTGTGTGTCACTGGAGATACTTTACTTGTTTTAAATTTTCTATTTGATTTGAGTCTTGTAGTGACCTGAGTTTAGGGGACACTATGAGACCTGACATGTACAGGTCTCTCAAATTCTCTTTTACTTAAATCAAGTACTCCGGAAAGGGAAACACGTACGATTCATGTGTGAAGTCACGTATAAACACGTGTGAAGTCAACACAGGCTGAGAAACGTTGGGGTACCTAACATCCGAGGGTCGGAGGAAACAGGTACCCCTAAGAGGTCCGTTCTTATGACCTCACCCAACGGTACGGGAGGAGGTCCCCTAGAAAGACTAGGTCCCTGACTTGAGCGTAGAGAATGCAGAGGACGTGACCGTCCGCCCAAGAAATGGTGATTGTGGTGGACCCTTTGTATTTCGTTTAGGTCACTTACCGTTTCTGAAACCTACTCCGGTCTACCGTCTTTTCAGTGTTTCTTTCGAAACTTTCCTTTAGGTATTATTCTCGTCTTTCTCCCTCTTAAAGGAGATCACTAAATGCGGGGTTTGGTTTCGGCTCCTGAAACAGAAGACAGAGTGACCCCTCTTCCTGACGCACATGGAATCTCTTGTCCTTGAGGTTTACCCTCATTTGCCGTTTATCATTTACCCCCGGGTCCGTCAAAGAGACCTCAGAGACTGGGATGCAGTGAGTACGTTCCTTATAGAAGGGAACATGTAAATGTTAGGTGGGTTTACACCGTTTACGTCCCTGAGTCTAGTTCCTGTTCATATCTTTCTTAACCTCAGTCATCAGACGAATGCAGAAATCGTTCGTCCCTAGTGTTAAAAACAGGAATGTTTTTCACTGAGACCGTCGACGAGAGAGATTTTCCAGGCGTCTCTATACCGAACTCGTTGTCGTTGAAGTCGAGGTGTCGTCGGATGGAGGTCGGTGGGCCGTACCTTCTCCGTCACGAAGTCAGTCACCTCTTGACGTCTATTTGTACGGGGTCGATCCTAGACCACAGACCCTCGGGGAACAAAGTCTCGAACCACAGTTGATCCACAGGACTACTTGTCTATCCGCTTGTCTTACTTGTGGATATTCCTTTGAGTGTCCTGAGGTAGAATATGATTCACCTTTGGTTCCCTTTACCGGTCTGAGATAATTAAATGGTCCTCCTCAGACAAACAAAATGTTAACACTGGAAAAGAACTGGTGTGGTCAACCATTTCAGACCTATAACACTATCTACACGTTTGCAAAACCATTGAACTGAAAAAATGACTTACTTAATATTGAATTACATTTATAAATGGTAAGAAATGTTCATAAAGTACTTTACTATAAACTGACGTCGTACCATAAGATAGGATACCTGTATGTTGTATTGAGTAAATTGGTTAGAAGGTCTATACCTGTAAATTCCAACAAAGAAAAAAAAGAAAAGTTCAAATTTATCACGGTGGTGTTTACAAAAACTTCTATATAGAAACTTTTATATAAAAACACATATAGGGGTCATTAAATGGTCAACCCTAAAAATATCGAAAAGTAAAATCGTTCAAAGATATCAAGTGTTTAGTATTGGAATCACAAATAAAAAGAAAACGACATAAATTTTTTTAGTGGGAAAGAAATTACTCATCATACGAAAATTTTCGTATGTTTCATTTTTTGTTTTTTCCTTTTCTGTCTAAAAATGACTAAGTTACGAGTCAGGTAGGAATAGTATGAATTCTAAACTTTTAGATAAAAGTATAACAGTAAACTGTCACTATTAATTTGGTTAAAATTGTTTAACTTCTTATAAAATAAAAGGAGACTTCTGAAGGGATAAACAGGAATAGTCTTCTACAGTGAAGAAGTTCTATCCACTTATAGTTTAAATTTAGTGTTTATAAGTTTGGTTTAATTGTTCCTCTTAAAGTTCAGTAGAGTAACAGTGCCACTGTTATAGGTCTAAAGTTATGTAAATGTTCATAGAACATTACTAAAGTTATGTAAATGTAATGTAAGGACAAGGGACAATGTTTAAAGAGATGGTGTACTTAACCATCAGTATGGTGTTATGTTGACATTGAAAAAATGTTTTACTTCTGTAAAAAAAGATTTCGTAAACCTTCATTTAATTTATAATTTTAAGTACGAGCCAAAAGAAAAAGTATTTGGACAGTTGAAAAGGAATGGAATTTTCATTTGATACACTCTGTTCTTTTTATTTTCGATCTGTATCTCTGTTGGTCGGTTTTTAAGCCTAAACCTTTTGTGACTCGAAAAGATATATCGACGTTTAACGGATCGACTCTCACTCTCTTAAGATGGATGACCCGCGAACACAATCAAGGAGTCAACACGGGTTGATAAACACTGAGGTACCTGACGTCGGGTGGTCCGAGGTGACAGATACCCTAAAAAGTTCGTTCCTATGACCTCACCCAACGGTAAAGGAAGAGGTCCCTGAATCATCCATAATAAATCAAGAGGGTTCTCGAAATACTCCCTTCAATAATGAAATTTACTTCCCCCGAATCTTTAGAACTTCTGAAACGGGTTATGGTGTATTGTTCACTAAACTTCTGTGGACATCATAAGATCTTGTTCCCATGTAGGTTGGGTACGGGTGACGAAAGGTTATGTTGTCACCACACTGAATCTTGATAACTGTCTCATGTGGAAGGAACATGGTTTCATACTGAACTAGAGAGGAATCACTTTTCGGGTCTTCAGACCCTTTCATTCACATTAATAAACATGTTTTAATTATCTCAATTTCACAGACGGAGGTTACGTCCTCTGGACCCAAGCTAGGGACCCAGTCTTTCTAGGGGACCTCTTCCTTTACCGGTGGGTGAGGTCATAAGAACGGACCTCTTAGAGTACCTGTCTCCTCGGACCATCCGATGTCAGGTACCCCAGCGTTTCTCAGCCTGTGCTGACTCACTGAAGTGAAAGTGAAAGTTCTATTATTACTCTAATTAATTTAATGTTTGATGATCTTTGTATATGTAGACTCTCAGAGAGTCAAACGAAAGACTCATCTTTTGATTACATTGAGTCTTTCCGTCGTCCAGAGAATAACTCCCTCTTTACTATCAGTTTGTGCGAGTGGAGGGGTTGAGTATATACAAGAGAGTCAGGGAAATAACGGGCAGGAGATAGGGGTCCCAGTCGGAAGGAACGGTATGGTCCCCAGGAAGAGACGGAGTGTTTTGACGAGACCCACTCTTTACCTTTAACTTCTTCGACAGAACCTCTAGATGGGACACCTTCTTAGAGACTTTATTTTAGTCTTGAAAGTACTAATTAAAATACGATGGAATAGAAGACACGAAATAAAATTTTCTGAAAGAGTCGGAACTTAATGTAACACTTTCCTTTCTAGGAAAAAAACGACAAATTCGATTTGGAATTAATCCCTTCCCCCCAATAACCGACCCCGTCCCTCTCTATGTCTTTCTTTCAGACACCACCATACTCTAACCCCAAACGAAGTGTGACGAAGTTTCGGTGTGAAAATCGTTCATAAAGAGTCTTTTATTATAATTCGATGATTACACTCCTATAAGTGATAAAGAATTTAAGAAACTACCCAATTGATAGCTAAAGGTCAGGGTATGAGAAAACGTTTGTCTTGTTAAGGAAATTCTACTTAATGTCTCCTACTGACACCGTATATTTTCGAAACCCTACCTTCCTATTTCCGTCAGTCATATGAAAAGTAGTGGAAACGAGACCTGTCAAGTCAAATCAAGTTAACTCAGTGAGTCAGAAGAGGCTGAGAAACACTAGGTTACCTGGTGTCCAGCGGTCTGGAAGGGCAGGTGGTATTTGAAGATCTCAAATGGGTTTGAGTACAGATAACTCAGCCACTACGGTAGATTGGTAGAGTAGGAGACAGCAGGGGAAGAGGAGGACGGGAGATAAAAAGGGTCGTTGTACTAGAAAAGTTTACTCAGTCGAGAAGCGTAGTCCACCGGTTTCATGACCTCAAAGTCGAAGTTGTAGTCAGGGAGGTTACTTGTGGGTCCTGACTAGAGGAAATCCTCCCTGATCAACCTAGAGGAACGTCAGGTCCCTGTGAGTTCTCAGAAGAGGGTGTGGTGTTAAGTTTTCGTAGTTAAGAAGCCACGAGTCGAAAAAAATATCAGGTTGAGTGTAGGTATGTACTGATGACCTGTTTTATATCGGAACTGATCTGTCTGGAAACAACCGTTTCATTACAGAGACGAAAAATTATACGATAGATCCAACCAGATTGAAAGGAAGGTTCCTCATTCGCAGAAAATTGAAGTTCCGAAGTCAGTGGTAGACGTCACTAAAACCTCGGGGGGTTTTATTTCAGTCGGTGACGAAGGTGACAAAAGGGTAGATAAAGGGTACTTCACTACCTTGGCCTACGGTACTAGAAGCAAAAGACTTACAACTCGAAATTCGGTTGAAAAAGTGACAGGAGAAAGTGAAAGTAGTTCTCGGAGAAATCAAGAAACGAAAGACGGTATTCCCACCACAGTAGACGTATAGACTCCAATAACTACGAAGAGGGTCGTTAGAACTAAGGTCCAACACGAAGTAGGTCGGGTCGTATAGAGTACTATATGAGATATATATTCAATTAATTCGTCCCACTGTTATATGTCGGAACTACACGAGGAAAAGGATATACCTTGGTACAATAACAAGGTACGGGTCAAGATTTACAGAGTACTATATGAGACGTATATTTAATTTATTCGTCTCACTGTTATATGTCGGAACTACATGAGGAAAAGGATAAACCTTGGTCAGACAACAATGTACAGGTCAAGATTGATAACGAAGGACTGGACGTATGTCTAAAGAGTTCTCCGTCCAGTCCAGCAGACCATAAGGGTAGAGAAAGTCTTAAAAGGTGTCAAATAACACTAGGTGGGTCAGTTTCCGAAACCGTATTAGTTATTTCGTCTTTATCTACCAAAAGACCTTGAGAACGAAAAAACTACTAGGTCGTCTACAACCGTTAAACTAGAAACCAACGAAACGGAAAAGATTTTGGTCAAACTTATAGACCGTCAAGCACCAAGTGCATAACGACTTCCGACCGAACCTCTTAATAATCGTAATGAAAGGAGACTTGTCAGGAGAGATTTATTCAGGTCTTATAAAATTTTTTTAGGTCAAGTTTAGTTCTTTGGATAAAAAATAAAATTACTAAGTGATTTTTTTTCTCTTTTAAAATTTACAGACGATTACACGGTCCAACCTCCGAGGTGTCTTATTCACTCTGTACTGGAAATAATACCTCCTTGAGTGGTAGACTTTTACCTCTATCTTGTGTTTGTCCTTATAATCATTGTGAACTTTTATAATTAATTACCCATAACTAAAGAGGGGTACAAGACCATTCACTGTGGGGTGTTAGGTCAGTCGACCTTCTTAAGTAAGGAAACCCTCCGAAATCCACAACCCCCGTCAGATACCAGTTGAAGACCGGAGGGTCTATCAGATAAATTAGACTAAGTCATTCAATTTCGAAGACTGACGTCCTCGACCTGAAAACTCTCGTCTTTTACAACTCTTAGTTGTCTGTCTCTGTATTACCTCATTTGTATTTCTGATAGGTGTTAACGATTAGGTCTTTACTTGAAATAGGGTCCTTCTCACCCCTTAAACTACCCACTCCCCTGTCCAGTAGTTCTAGAAGTCATAGACACTCCTGGATTACCCTTCCTCGTCTCACCCGTACTCTCTAAAGGGTTCCAGAAGTGTCGTCGTGTCGTCAGGTTCCGGCTGTAATTCCCGTCGATCCTCTACTCGGTCATCACTGACGGGAGGTGTGGTAGTCACGTGTCCGTCCCGGGTGGCGAGTACGACTTCGACCCTTCGGGTCGATGGACCGGATTAATGGTGGACTTGTCCCGGTCGGTTCTACAAATATATGCAGAAGAAGTCAAACATAAGGAGACACAGGTTTTACGTCGGGAAAACTCAGTAGGGTGAACCAGCTCGACGAAAGCCCCAAAAGTCAAGGGACCCGAACTTAGACCCAGGACGGTGTCCCACTACTACCGCGCTACCTTCCCTTTCGGGGTTCCTGTGGGGTCGTCACATCAATGTTGACATTCGACCCTCCCACGACACGTCTGGGTCAGTCGGGTCACGGAGGAGAAGGGAAGAAGGTTCCAGTTCCTCAGGAGTCTAAAAACCGACCTACGCGTCGCCGAGTCACACCTACAAGATAAAGTGACGGATGTTAGAGGAAAAAAAAACTATGGTCGGGTAAAGAGACAAGAAAAGGTTCGTGGTCCGAAAAGTACTGAAGATCTGATGTAGTAAAGACAGAACGACAAAGGTGTACAGTCACGAAGGTTCCGGTCTATCAAAAAGGTTTATTAGGTTAAAAAAGAATATTTAGGTACAAACAACTGTGGAAAGGATCTTTCACCAGTTCGGGGTAGGAAGATACACTTAAACTACTACTCTAGGACTTAGTAAATTGATATATTGTCTATTCAGAAGGGTCCATCACGATCACAATTTCTTGGACGGACACTTACGACATCTGTGTTCTCTGTGCCCAAGTTAGGGATCCAACCCTTCTAGGGGGTCTCTTCCTTTACCCGAGAGTGAGGTCATAATAACGGACCTTTTAAGGTACTAGTCTCTTTTCGGACCGTCCAAGTTCTCCGGCGTTTCTCAGTCTATGGTGACTCATTGATTCGTTTCGTGTATGTTGTCTATTCCCAGACCCCACTTCTAAACTCGACAATTCATCTTTCTTTATACTATTACATAGTTAATTTCTAAATAGTATAATAACTAATTTTAATCATTTATAATGGTATAATGAATCAACTATATGGTTTAATGAATTAACGATTTCATCGTCTCTAGACGATCCGGAATATGTACGGATTAAAATTATTCAACCAGACTGTGAATTGGTATGTTTTCTCCAGAGAGAGTTCCTTTGTTTTAATACGACCTTTTGACTCGAATATTTCATGTACATGATTATTATAGTAGACTCGGTATGATAATTTCCACTGTCTATACTGTAAACGACTGTCTATGTTTAACTGAATTAGTTCATAATTATCATTATGTAGCTCCGTCCTACCAGATTACACCAGATTACACTGAAAGGATAGTTAGTTTTAGACACTAGAACGACGGGACTTTCCTCTATTTAAAGATAACGAAATCCTGTCACATCATTGATGAAGTATTACTCCGAATGGAAAATAGTCTCTCGACACTTTAGAAATTTATGCACGTTTCCGAGTAAATACATCAATTCACCAACCAGGTATGTGAATCGTAGTCTGATAAGTAAAATTCTTATATCTTTTATAAGTGTCTCAAGTATCCCTTTCACTCTTCCGGAGAAATTAAAAGACTTTGTTATACTTGGATGTTTATACACCCATACACCCACCCACCTACGTACTTACACACACAGGTATAAAATAACACGTTACGTCTCAAATTTACGAGATCTAAGTCCCTGGCGTTCGACCACCAGAACGTACGTTTAAGTAGGACGTCTGTACTTCTGTATGAAACAAACCGGGTATCACAAAATTTGTGTCCCTGTAAAGTGTCTTTTTTTAGACCTAAAGACTAAAGTAAAACCTTTTAGTCCGTTGTCACCCGTAAGGGTGTGTCGTTGTCAACCAAACTAGACTCATCCTCGACAGGGTAAATCCACGTTATATATGTGACTTTAAACGGTGTTAGAGAAGTACAATGGAAGAAGATCGGACGAAGTGAGTAAATGTATTTGACGGTCCGAAGACAACCATTAAATTCCCAAAAAAAAATGGAGACAAAGTCTGTAAGTTTTGGTGGAGTTTGTAATCTCATCTTTCCCAACTTCTTATTACATAAATGCCTTATGTAGTACTTATTTCCCTAAATTGTACCCTTAAATTTTCACTTATATTTTCCTGAAGTCTATCGACCTTCGTCTTATCCTTTAGAGAAATCATTCCCTTTTATCTTACTCACCCCGAAGTCCGTACTTACTACGAATTTTTAACTCTAAACCCATCTGTTCATTCTGATTGTAAGACGTAATTCCTTTATTCCATAAACACAAATCAGATTAAACCAGTCTTTACTCTTAGGACACTTCCTTAACATCCTTCAACAACTGACTTTTTTTTTTTCGTGTTACACTCTCAATTTAAAATAGACCCCGTTTTACTCCTGATATCGGGTCTTCTGTCTTTAAGTCTCTCGTGACTTTTAGAAGAGGCTTCGTCATCCCCCTTTACGGTCATCTACACACTAAAACCACTTTCCCCACATGTATGTTAGTTCGTAAACAAAAAACGTCTTCCAAAGACGACCAGTGTACTTCCAATTATGAACAGTATTACTCGTCAGAAGTGGTACTTCCTACAATGACGAGAAGATCTATACCCCTCTATATTCTTAACTTGAGTATTTTAGAAGAAGACTTTTATAGATTGATAGACTTCTGGAAAGACGGTCAAAAAGGGTCTCGTGTATCACGGAGTAAAGACTAGAGGTGAGACTTGAGGAAAGTCCCCCACAACTTCCAACCGTCGACGTCACCGAGAATTAAATTAGGAACGTTTCCATCTACCGTTCACGGTTAAATATTCATTTTTCAATATACTATACTACTTTCACCATAAAATATTGATTGTCAACCATCTCAACCATCTCCTTATACAACTCTCTTTAACATGAGTGTACATTATCAACCCATCGACACGTCATTTAACCACACTTTATTCCTCCTTGAGGGTCGATCTCTAAACGTCGTGGTTCTTTCTGATATGTACTCTGGAAAACTTTCTGATTCGTTGACCGGAACTTTTTGTACATAAAAGGGTTTAACTATACAAGTGTCCATATAGTGAGTCAAACCATATCAAGTCAACGAGTCAGTACAGACTGAGAAACACTGGGGTACCTGGTGTCGTGCGGTCTGTAGAGACAGGTAGTGGTTGAGGACCTCAGATGAGTTTGAGTAGAGGTAACTCAACCACTACGGTACGTTAGTGAGTAGGAGACAGCAGGGGAAGAGAAGGGTGGAAGTTAGAAAGGGTCGTAGTTCCTGAAAAGTTTACTCAGTCGACAAACGTAGTCCACCGGTTTCCTAACCTCAAAGTCGAAGTCGTAGTCAGGAAGGTTACTTGTGGGTCCTGACTAGAGGAAATCCTACCTGACCAACCTAGATGAACCTTAGGTTCCCTGAGAGTTCTTAGAAGAGGTTGTAGTGTCAAGTTTTCGTAATTAAGAAACCACGAGTCGAAAGAAATATTGGGTTGAGTGTAGGTATGTACTGATGACCTTTTTGGTATCGGAACTGTTCTGCCTGGAAACAACCATTTCATTACAGAGACGAAAAATTATACGATAGATCCAACCAGTATTGAAAGGAAGGTTCCTCATTCGTAGAAAATTGAAGTACCGATGTCAGTGGTAGACGTCACTAAAACCTCGGGGGTTTTATTTCAGTCGGTGACAAAGGGATAGATAAGGGACCGAAATTTTATGTTCCATATAAACAATGTTATTTATTAATTATGAATTAAATAGAACTCTATTTTAGATAATAAAGAAACTCAAATAATTAACAGAAAGTTAACTGTGATAAAGACTTCGGTCAATAAAGAGGTATGGAAACAGAAAGTAGAATGGAGAGAGGTTGTACCATTTAACAGACAGGAAGGAGACCCAAGGAACCATTAGGTGAATATAACGTTATCAACTATTAAAACTTTTATATTAAGAAGAAATTCCCTCTTACCTATACTTCTGTCATGAGTCTTTTTATTTAAAATCTATAAAACTCAACATATTCTAGAATCACTAATTAACTTAGGGGAATAAAAGACTTGACAACCAGTCTTTGGGTTCCGAGTCAACTACGTTTACTATCTAACTTGGTTATTTTTACCGATGAAAACTCGTTACGTTTTCAAAGAAGGAAGGTCAGTGTCCGCAAATCCACTTAATCGAGGATCGTTCTAAACGAGGCCACAAGACATTCTAGTATGGACATGATGAATCAGTTAGTTCTGATAGCCTCTTAAGAACTTCAGAATTGAACTCCAGATGATTTAAAGTAAAATGATCGACTGTAATGACCTCAGGACTGCGTTCTTCAAAGCAATCGGATATGGAGATTCCTTCAGAGTTCAATCTCATCGTATTCTGAACTGTGTTCCAGACCAAGTTCCTGGGTGAGGTAAACGTCGGACCGACTCTGTGTAGATCGAGGCTCCTCCTAAAATAGAAGTAATTTTAAATATCCATAAAATTGGGTGTTTAATTAATTTTACGGAAGATGGACTTTAACTTTATAACACCGTTGTTGTGTAATAGATTATTTTGTTAAATATGTGTTTCTCCTAAAATAAGAGATAAAACCTTCTAGATGGAGATTTAAAATTACGGAACCAACCTACAACCGGTTATACTGAGAGAGAGGTGTATATAGTATTTAAGTCTAGAAAATTTCGTCTAAAATCATCTACAACTGTTGTAGATCTAATGTTTGAGATCGATTTTGTTTCATAGTCAAGTGCCACTAAGATGATTTTCATTCTGTTTTACATATACATTAAGTCTACCGAACGACAGATATACCCAGACCTATATATGATTTAACTGTTCGATTTTGATTTTACTTAAGATAAAAGATAGATGATCCTATTTACTATTTAAATTGTAGGATATCATCAAAGAGTTAGTTTCCTCTTTTAAATATATCACTCTTATTATGTGTATTGACGTAAAAAGATTTATATACATGTAGTTTATTAATATTTTATAGAACACTAATCTTTATTGAAGATCTTCTTTCATAATTGATTATCATAAGTTCTTATATAAACTAACGGAAAGACTTTAATAAGAGTTTCACTCAACAGTTCGAGTAAAATTTTGGTTGCAAGTAAAATTCTTTGACTCCCAATTTACGGTACATTTGGATTGTAACTTCTACTAAATAATTACGTATTGGGAAGGAGTCACCTATCCTTTTTCGGTTCATCAACTTACAAGTCTCTTCGGAAAAATCCTACCGTCAGAGGTATAGAATTTTCGACCATCAGGAAACCAAAGACTGCCGTAGTGACGGGGGACTCTAATAAAAGTTTTGACTCTTGGTTCTTTGGTAAATCTACCTCGTATACTCGGACAGGAAACTTGACGTACAGATTAATAAAGAAACAAGGTTTTACTGTCAATGAAATCGTAAATTTTTTCGAACCTTAGACTAAAGACTTGTTTGAACCTTTCAAATCTTGACTTTAATTGTAAAGATAACGGTCCTTAAGGAGTCACCCGGTCATCGGTTCTGAGGTGTGAGGGACACGTCCCCTGAACCCAAAGTGGGGACCAACCCCTTGATCTAGAGTCTAGGACGTACGGAGTTGATTTCTAGGACGTACGAAGTCACTTCTGGGTCTTGTCTGGTAATTTATAAAAAAAAAATTAAAGATAACGACTTTTACATATAAAGAAGTCTTTGGTAAGACTAGTGTAACAAGGGAATAACAACAAACATTAAAGTCAAAGAGTTCTAATTACTCTAATACACAGGAAAGAAAGTAGTCACCAAACAAAAGGGATTAGATCGGACACACACATACATACACACACACACACATGTACACACGTGTACGTACGATTCAATGAAGTCAACACAGATTGAGAAACTCTAGGATACCTGGTATCGGACGGTCCGAGGAGACAGGTACCCTAAGAGGTCCGTTCTTATGACCTCACCCAACGGTACAGAAGGAGGTCTCTTAGAAGGTCACGGTCTCTGACTTGGGGACAGAGAAAACAGAGGACGTAACCGTCCATCTAAGAAATGGTGATCATGGTAGATAAAGTCTTTAGGATGTGTAGACTGGTTATATTTTATTATAAACTGGGTGTCACTGAGTGAGAGAAACGAGAATATCCGGACTTTCAAAAATACTGTGAATGGTAGACCGTAGAACACCTATATAAACATCATAAACGAACGACCGAACAGTGAGCGAGGTGATCCACTTGAACCACCTCTGTTCTTGAATTAGACCAAACAAACACGGGTGTCACGGACCGTGTTTTATCCACGATTTATCTAAAACTTATGTAACTACTTAATGACTTGTAATTTTTTTCTTAAATGATAATATAATCTTGTGTTAGGACGGTCAGTAAAAGAAGATGTGTTTCTACTATGTGTACACCTTTAATTTTTTTTTTTTGAATTCCTAAAACACTTTAATTAATTAGTGTCATAGTCAGGGAACTCTAGATGGGTGAGTACACCTCTCAAAAATACAGTGTTTACTTCCCCTTATTTCCTTTTCTTCAGTTGTATCGGATATTTTTCTATACTAGTTGATTGAGTCACATAGTCTCTTAGGATTGTTACCATTAGGTAGTGAATGCTATTTAAATTTGTTGTAAATGAAAAACCGTCCATTGAAACACGGTTCTTAAATAGAACGTAAGAGAAATAAATACTATTTTGTTTTTACTGTAATATGAAACAGTACTTTCTTATGAAATTCACTACGAAAATTATATATATATGTGACATGAACTTCGTTGAAGAAGGACTAAATACTAATATCTACGGTGATAAGTTTTCGACAGCATCGACTATATTTTTCCTCACACGAGTCGATGGTACACTCTCTCCTAACTACGTACAAGGTAATCTGATCTTTAGAATTATAGAATAGGTGAGGGTTAAAAAAGGATACGTTCGTGTTTAACCCAAAAATAGAGACCTCTATGAGTGGACGGTTGTCTTATTTTAAGTGTACGTAATTCTAGACACTAGAATTGTATGAAATTAAAATACACGATATGAACCTCTGATCAGAAAACACCCTAGGGAATTCCTTAAAACGAAAACCGGACCGTAATATAAAAATCGTAAATTTCAATGTACGAAACTCCGACTGTCATGACACTGAAATATCTGATACACACGTAACGAACCAAGTAAGTGATTACTTAGTTAAAGGAAATCTCATATGAGAGACACATACACGAGAAAGATAGAGGCAGAGAGAGAGTACACACACGTGAGTACATGTAAATAAGGAAACTACCTCTAAGGTAACCCCTGGTAATAATTAGAAAATAAAAACTGGATCCATTCATAACGAACATTATACGAGTTCTAGTTTTCTCTCCTTTTTCCCCTTCTCCTAGAAAATGCAGTGAAGTACTACGAAAACCTTAAGATGATCCAATCCGATTTTGTTCATAATAACAAAGATTTTACTGGTAAGTCCGTACTGGATTTAGTTTAGGGACTACTAATATGTCACCTTCACTGTTTGTCTAAGTTCTTAATCTAGACCTAAGTTCCTAATCACGGACTTCTTGATACCTGTCTCTAAGTACTGTGACATGTCTTCCGTCCCTAGTTCTGGAAGACATACTTTTTCTTTACGTTTTTTCCGTTTTACCAACAGACTCCTCCGAAATCTTTATCGACACTTTTCTTCTCTTCACTTTTCGTTTCCTCTTTTCCTTTCTATATGGGTAACTTACGTCTCAAGGTTTCTTATCGTTCCTCTCTATTCTTTCGAAAGGAGTCACTAGTTACGTTTCTTTATCTCCCTTTGATATCTTACCCTTTCTGAGAAGTTCTTTTAATCTCTATGGTTTCCTTGTAAAGTACGTTTCTACCCGAGTTATTTCCTGTCTTTACCATACCTGAGTTGTCTTCATCTTCTATAATTCTTCTCCACCGTTCTTGTGTGTCTTCTTGATGTGTTTTTTCTAGAAGGACTAGTCTATTGGTGTTACCACACTAGTGAGTGGATCTAGGTCTGTAGGACCTTACACTTCAGTTCACCCGGAATCCTTCATAGTGATACTTGTTTCGATCACCTCCACTACCTTAAGGTCAACTCGATAAAGTTTAGGATTTTTTACTACGACACTTTCACAACGTGAGTTATATAGTCGTTTAAACCTTTTGAGTCGTCACCGGTGTCCTGACCTTTTCCACAAAAGTAAGGTTAAGGTTTCTTTCCGTTACGGTTTCTTACGAGTTTGATGACGTGTTAACGTGAGTAGAGTGTACGATCATTTTATTATGAGCTTTAAGAGGTTCGGTCCGAAGTTATCATGCACTTGGTACTTGAAGGTCTACAAATTCGACCTAAATCTTTTCCGTCTCCTTAGTCTCTAGTTTAACGGTTGTAGGTGACCTAGTAACTTTTTCTTTCTCTCAAAGTCTTTTTGTACGAAACTAACACACCTAGTGTTGTTTGACACGTTTTAAGGAGTTCTCTACCCTTATGGTCTGGTGGACTACACGTAGGACTCTTTAGATATACGTCAATTCCTTCGTTGTCAGTCTTGACCTGTACCTGGTTGTCTGACCAAGGTTTAGCTCTTTCCTCATGTAGTTCCGACATACAACAGTGGGACAAATAAATTGAATACACGTCTCATGTAGTGCTCTTTGTGACCCGACCTACTTCGTCTTCGACCTTAGTTCTAACGGCCCTCTTATAGTTATTGGAGTCTATACGTATACTGTGGTGGGAATACCGTTTCGTTTCTTCCTGATTTCTCGGAAAACTACTTTCACTTTCTCCTCTCACTTTTTCAACCGAATTTCGAGTTGTAAGTCTTTGGATTCTAGTAACGTAGGCCAGTGTAGTGAAGTACCCTTTATCTACCCCTTTGTCACCTTCGTCACTATCTGATAAAACCCCCCGAGGTTTTAGTGTCGTCTACCACTGAACGTCGGTACTTTAATTTTCTACGAACGAGGAACCTTCTTTTCAATACTGGTTGGATCTATCGTATAATTTTTCGTCTCTGTAATGAAACGGTTTCCAGACAGATCTCTTCCGATACCAAAAAGGTTATCAGTACATACCTATATTCTCAACCTGATATTTCTTTCGACTCTCGGTTTCTTAACTACGAAAACTTGACACCACACCCTCTTCTAAGAACTCTCAGGGAACCTGACGTTCATCTAGGTTGGTCAGGTAGGATTTCCTTTAGTCAGGACTTATAAATAACCTTCCTGACTACGACTTCGACTTTAAGGTTATGAAACCGTTGGACTACACTTCTTGACTGAGTAAACTTTTCTGGAACTACGACCCTTTCTAACTTCCACCCTTCTCTTCCCCTGCTGTGTCCTACTTTACCAACCTACCGTAGTGGTTGAGTTACCATTACTCAGACTCATCTGAGGTCTTCAACCACTACCTGCCCCTCCTGACTACACGACGGCAGGTACCCTAGTGTTTCTTAACCTGTACTAACTCACTGACTTGACTTTACTTGACTCTATTTCTGACCTTCTTATAGTATTTTTTTTTTTTTTCGTCATCAAAAGTTGGACATGGAGGATATTCTGATCTAAAAACTAACCTTCAAAGGTAAAAGTTTAGTTTATATACGTTGACGAAACCCAGGGTAATGGGAGGGTAATCAATAAAAATTCAGGAATGTACAAGGTGGGAGACCGTTATTAACCAGGACGTTTGGTAACACCTACTAAAATCTCATTCCTAGGACAGACTTATGTTATGAAAACTTATTGTGAACTGTGTTTCGACCGTCTCAAGAAAAAAAGAAAATAATCGCCACACTGGAACCTGTTCAGTCATTGGTGAGATCTTTATCAAAAAGGATGGACTTTTTATTCTCTTAACTCGATCTTCTGATTGAAGGTTAACAACAAGATCCTTTGCCTTCTTCTCTTCTCCCTTATTATATTCGTCTAAAGACCAAAACAACAAGAGTGATCCTGTCTAGGATAAACTAACAAAACGTATTACTGACAAATCTATTACTTTCTTAGTGTTTCATTACGTTCAATCCATTAGAGACCCGATCTTTTAGTAGTCCCGAGAAAGATCATAATTGATAAAAACTCGTAGGAAGACTAGACATCCAATGTGTTCTTTATTTCTTTTTATTTGTGTGAGACCCTTCACTCTAATACCTTCTAAAAAGTAAAGAAAAACAAAAAAGAGATATAAAAGTTGTCACCCGTATGTATTAATAAGTTTTTAATCACGAGAAATTTTTCATCGATGTTACTCGTATATGTGACATTGTCAGTTCTTTTTGAACTAAAATTTCTTTAAAATGACTACAGAGATTCAATATATGACTTATTTGTATCCCCTCTCTTTCTCTGTCTGTCCGTCTTTTCATGTGTCAATACCCAACTATAAAAGTTTCGTATCTTAAATTTTTAGTAGAATATATCTAATCTTATACTCAATACTGAATAAAATATATTGGTTCAGTCAGAGTTTAATATATTCGAAGTACACGAAAGGTAAGAATCTTTAACAATCCACATTAGACATAAGTAACTTATGTATGAAATCTTTTATTCTAAAAAATTACCAACCAGAAATCTTTTAACTTATTTTCTTTTTAATGGCGATCATAATTAATCATTTACTCTTTACAATGTATGTCAAATTTTTTGGAGATATCGAATTTTGGTTCTTTTAAGAAAGAGATCAGATCAAAAGATTGAAAAGTTTTTGTTATATTATATGAGTTTGAGTTTGATTATAAAATTTTAACGGAGATTATTTGGTAAAAGAGTTTAGTAAGACCGAAAATTTCATTAGTGATAAGTTCGAGGCTTCTCGTCATCTCGGTTTTTGGTAACAAAATCAAAAACGACGAAAATTTTGGTCAAACAAAAGGACCTTGGTCAGACGGTTTCAGAAAAACGTCAAGTCATCAATTCACTCTTTGTCTAAACGGTAATTTTACGTGTCAGCACGGTAGACGTATTTCTACATATCTCGTCATTACTGTATAGGTACAATTTAGTAATTATTTTTCTCTTTTCTCCTAGCCCGGGTACTGACTGTGACAACGAATTATTGACCTTCCTCTTCCTCACCTTCTCTGTCGGGACACTTGTCATTGTCTAACTACAGACAGTCTCGGTAAAGAATAGAAAACTGTCGCAAACCCGGTCTCGGGTGCGAGGGATGGAAGACATCAGTTTCGGGTACCAAGTGATCCGGTTTCGTAAAACTCTTTAATTATTTTTGATAGTGAATTAAGTCTTAAGGGGAGTTCTGTACATAAGTAATTATAATCCAACAGTATCTCACCGTATACTTCCCAACCGTTTAAGGAATTTCCGAAAAGTATACACCTTGAGTACACACAAAGGGAGTAGTCGTAGAAATTCGGAAGATTTATGAATAATAGTCTTAATTGGTGGTGTGACTATCCGAAATAACGCACTAAAGAATACAATAAAATACGACCCCTTTATCGCAAAGACTCCCATTGATTTACTCAGTACTTAATTTATTAACCATATCTTATATGTAAAGTTTAAATCCTTTACAGAAACTTTTCCTTTTTACCCCGTCTATTTACTTAAAATGAAACCCGATTTTTTGATTATGATAAACTAGAAGTAAAAAGACCACCATTTCAGTCACTTGGTATATATAACACTATATACTTCAATGTCCTATTTAACATCTATTTTACGGAGACCGGGAATCCTCAATTGTTAAATTTCCCTTGAGAATTGGGTATTCTTTCTACCTATTAGGTTCGTAGTTTTTATATATTTCCTCAAGTTTTGTTTAAGACCGACGAGTGTTACATATATGTAGATGTCCGACAGGGTATTCTAGATACCCTCAGACCTTGACTACCCTCATTTTTCCAAATTCACCGTAATCAGACCTTTCTAAAAAATTTTCTGTATTTAACCCCCCTTATGACTGATAAAACTATCAGATTTAAGTGGAAGATGATATCTATAATCAGTATCTAATATTTCAAGTACCAACATATCAAGTTGTAAGTCACTCTGGACTTTTATAGACAATAGAAAAGAACGGATGTAGACGATAGTAAAGGAGACACTATATTTATTTATACACGATATCCTACTGGTATACAGACGTCCAGTTCCCGAGATTCACGAACAGAGGGAGCCTGTGATTGATCAACTCACTATCATTCGTTCAGTCAGAGGAAGAAGGAGTCTAAAAGGATAGTATTTAAATCTAGGGAAAATCGGGAACGTAAGATCTTAAGATGACACAATTATTACTAGAATGTCAACACCCCTATTACACATGTAATTTTGGGAAGGGACTGGTAAGATTTTCGAAATATTTACGGACAATCTCCCGAGGTATGTTCACGTGTCGTGTATATAATTATTTTTCCTTTAGTAGTCCGAAGGGAAGGGGTCGACTAATGAGACTCTCTAGGGTCAGTATATGGTCCTTGACACGAACCGTACCACTGTGTCTCTCTGGGTCAAGGACATAAATACCTCGAAGATCAAGTCACCCTCTGTAATTTATGAACTCCCTTCTTTGTTCAGGTATTGACGATCAATACAATTGACTAAACCTTTTTCATATACAAAGATCCCCCGAAGGATTCACCACGATCACCATTTCTTAGACGGATGGTTATGTCCTCTACACTCTCTGTACCCAAGTTAGGGACCCAACCCTACTAGGGGACCTCCTCCCGTACCGTTGGGTGAGGTCATAAGACCGGACCTCTTAGAGTACCTGTCTCCTCTGACCTCTCCAGCTACCAGGTATCCGAGTGTTTTTCAGTCTGTACTTACTTCACTGAATCGTACGTACGTATTCCAAGTTCCTCTTTAAATGGAGTTCGACCAATTTAAGATCGACCTTAAATGACCCCCTCTTAGGTACACCCCAATAAAAACTCCATATTAACTGTATATTGTGATATAATCACAGTCCATATATTGTATTACTGAGTAAAAAGTATATATATAACTCTTTACTAGTGATGGTCTAGTATACCGTTAAGATAAAAATAAAAAACCCCCTTGGTGGTATGACAAAAGGTATCACACAATCAGCGAGTCATTACAGGTTGAGAAATGCTGGGGTACCTGTCATCGGGTGGTTCGAGGAGACAAGTACCCTAAGAGATCTGTTCTTATGACTTCACCCAACTGTACTGGAAGAAGTCCCCTCGAAGGACTGGGTCCCTAGTTTGGGTCCAGAGGGAGTAACGTCCACCTAAGAAATGGGAGACTCGGTGAACCTTTCGGAGTAAAAGATATCACCAACATGGTTAAATGTAAGGGTGGTTACCATGTGTTCCCAAGGGAAAAGAGATATAGGAACGGTCATGACAATAAACAGAAAAACTATTATCGGTAAGACCGTCCATCACCGAAGGGACCACCGAGTCTACGATTTCTCAGACGGACGTCATACCCTCTGGACTAGGGGACCTCTTCCTTTACCGTTGGGTGAGGTCATAAGAAAGGACCTTTTGGGGTTCCTACCGTCTCCGACCGTCCGGATATCGGGTCACCTAGTGTTTCTCAGCCTGTGTTGACTCACTTGTACAGGTCAGACTGTCCACACCCATTATAGAGTGACACCAAAACTAAACGTAAAGGGTCTACTAATCACTACAACTCATAGAAAAGGATATAGACAACCGTCACACATAAATAAAGAAGAAACCTTTTTACAAATAGGCCTAAGAGATAAAAAACATTAACATGTCAGAAAATAAAATAAAAATTAACCTCCTGTTAATGAAGCGTTATAACACTATCAAAGAGGGTATGTAGTTGTACTTATTTGGTGAGACGGATAAAAAATTAACCTAATAAACCAAACAACGATAACTCAACATCCTCAGGAAACTGGACTCTACATATCATATTTTATACGTCCTATAAACGTATCCATATTATACACATACATACATGTCATATGCGTTCTCTATTAACCCACGATTCTAAGTCCCACCTCTCTCACGGTTTCACACATTGTTTTTCCTTTGTCTTTCACGTTTTCGAGGTCTGTATGATTTCTTCGATTTTATTCCAATAACAGTGAGGGGTTCCCTCATCATCATCATCATCATCTTCTCTCAATCCGTCCCCGGTGTAATACGTTCCCAAACGTCCGATCTTATATTTATGGTAACACTAATCACCGACTCTTTATGAAGATTTTTTAAGGATCCTTAAATACCTTGTGAAAGGTGAAGACACTATCCTTCTTTATTACCTGTGATAGAACCTGCGACATAACTGAAGTAAAGAGAGACTCATAGGAGAAATTACTTCCTCGTCGAACGAATGGTCGTTTGTCTTACGAACCTCTCAAAAGACTTATAATACTTGTCTCAATTCTTTATTATCATTGTCTACTCTCAGACTCCGAGTTAGTACAAATGGACTTCAACGGTAAAAGTAATTTTTTCGTACGTGTAGTTGTTTTCTGCCAATAGTCTTGGTAAGATTTCACGTCTTAACGGAAGGAAAGGGAATAACAAAATAAACCGATTTCCTGTCTGGGTTTTATGTAAGGGACTTGTTGGACATACAACTTGTAAGACTTTCTACAGTCTAGGAACGATAAGTTTCACTCAAGACGTCTGGTCACCGTATAACTTCTCATACAATCTTTACGTCTTAGAGTCGAGGGTTTGGACTGGGTGACTTAGAATTTGACATAAATTTAGTTCTATCAGTTCTTTTAAAAACATGTGTAACTTCAAGTTCTTCACGACGAAATCCATGACCCTTATTTACTTAAGTTTTATTATATATTTAATCTCCTAGTTCTCCTTTAAATTTTTATCGAAGGAACATCAATTAATAGTAAAATTACATTTTATAGGAATTGTGAAAGTAATTAAGTTAAAATTAATAACAATACCTTTTACAAAGTGATCCTTTGTTAATGAGATCCGTGTCACGGTTGTCAAAGTTCCAAATTTTAAATGAGTTTTATGTCGTTTTATAAAACTCACATATGTATAAAGGAACATCCCATCTTTATCGGTACGATTTATAGTTTATAACTTTATAGTTAATAACTTTAACAAGTGTTACCAATTCCCTTTCGTTGACAAGTTGCCACACAGAAAAATGATTTTACTAACAATTCATTAACAAGTCGGAAATTCTGGGAATATCACTTTTAAATGTTGATAAATACCTTAAGTACAAACTTTAAAAGTTCTCATAAACCTGAATAAACCTCGAGTTCAAATATATTATTTTTGTGTAAGAATTGTTAAATAAATTGATTTAAACCTCGAGGTTCGAAAGTTACCTACATACTTAGTATTCTCGGAACGGTCTACAAAACCTCACACCTTAAGTTTTGCGTAATCGTCGTACCGTGCAGTACTTCAAACTACGTTTTGTAAAGAAGAGAGAAAGGTTTTTCGGAACAAACCAAAGATAACATTTGGTACTTGATACCACTGTCAAGTATCGAGATCCCTCTGTAGATTTTAGGAATTCATCATAGATGGGTCTGTCACCTTTATACTCCGTTAATAGATGTATTAGTTACAGTATTTTTTCGAACGGGTGGACCGGTATAGGTCTTTTGGTTCAGGTTTTAGATAAATGGACAATTTCAAATAAAGCAACAAAAAATACGGATTATAAGTCATCTGTTAGAGAACTAGGAAGAAGGTAAAAATAGGCAAGTATAGTTGTCTACTGGAAGAGATAATAAATGTTTCTTTTGTGTTAATTGATCTTTTTAGAAGACTTTTCAGGGTATCAAAATGGTTGTGTTGCTAGTCTTAGAGATAAAGAGACCTATGACGATAGTCAAGTCAAGTCAGGGAGTCAACACAGTCTGAGAAACACTGGGGTACTTAGCGTCGTACGGTCCGGAGGGACAGGTAGTGGTTGGGGCCTCAAGTGAGTCTGAGTGCAGGTAGCTCAGTCACTACGGTAGGTCGGTAGAGTAGGAGACAGCAGGGGAAGAGGAGGACGGGGGTTAGGGAGGGTCGTAGTCTCAGAAAAGGTTACTCAGTTGACAAGCGTACTTCACCGGTTTCATGACCTCAAAGTCGAAATCGTAGTAAGGAAGGTTTCTTTAGGGTCCCAACTAGAGGAAGTCTTACCTGACCAACCTAGAAGGACGTCAGGTTCCCTGAGAGTTCTCAGAAGAGGTTGTGGTGTCCAGTTTTCGTAGTTAAGAAACCGTGAGTCGGAAGAAGTGTCAGGTTGAGAGTGTAGGTATGTACTAGTGACCTTTTTGGTATCGGAACTGATCTGTCTGGAATCAGCCGTTTCATTACAGAGACGAAAAGTTATACGATAGATCCAACCAGTATTGAAAAGAAGGTTCCTCATTCGTAAAAAAATTAAAGTACCGACGTCAGTGGTAGACGTCACTAAAACCTCGAGGGTTTTTATTTCAGACTGTGACAAAGGTGACAAAGGGGTAAATAAAGGGTACTTCACTACCCTGACCTACGGTACTAGAAGCAAAAGACTTACAACTCGAAATTCGGTTGAAAAAGTGAGAGGAGAAAGTGAAAGTAGTTCTCCGAAAAATCAAGGAGAAGTGAAAGACGGTATTCCCACCACAGTAGACGTATAGACTCCAATGACTATAAAGAGGACCGTTAGAACTAAGGTCGAACACAAAGAAGGTCAGTATGACGGAAACTTAGAAGAGAGAGTCGAACATTTAAACAGGGTCATAAGTTCCAACTCCCGTTCTTCTCTTCCCCACTGTCTCCTACTCTACAACCTACCGTAGTGACTGAGTTACCTGAAATCAAACTCGTTTGAGTCCCTATATGACTTCCTGTTCCTTCAGGACCACACAACGTCAAGTACCCCAGTGTATATCAGTTTGTGTTAAATCGTTGACTTGTTGTTGTCGTTGTCATAAATTATCGTAGTTTAAACTATGCTTTATCACCCGAAAATTATTTTCATATTCTACTTCCGAAATAAGAGTTCGTAAAATTTTTGTTTATATTGTGTAAGTTCATAGAAGAAAACTATGACACTAGGGAACTTCTACAGTAAATAAAAAGGGTGAAGAAAATCTTTATCTGAAGAACTTTCTCTTTACTTGTGTGAAGTTGAGGAAATTTTGTACTTAAGAGTATTTTTGACCACTAAATATATATAATTTAACGAAAAAAGTCATGTTCCGTACGGATTCATCATTACACCTTTTCATTAGATATTACTATTAGACCGTAAATAACTCTCAACGATAGAAAATTCAGCCTCTTCCGTTACCGTTGGGTGAGGTCATGAAAACGGACCTTTTAGGGTACCTTTCTCCTCGGAGCATCCGACGTCAAGTACCCCAGCGATTCTCAGCCTGTACTGACTCGCTGAAGTGAAAGTGAAAAGTGAAAGTACTTAACCTCTTCCTTTATCGTTGGGTGAGGTCACAAGAACGAACCTCTTTGGGTCTCTACCCCCTCGGACCACCCGACGGTAGATACCCCAATGGGTCTCAGCCTGTACTGACTTCACTGAATCGTCGTCGTCGTAGAAAATTCATAACACAATTGACGAAATTCATAAAAATGAATTAAGTGTGTTATTAGGATACTCCACAAGAGTAGTAATGGAAATAAAGAACTGTGTCTTTACCTCCCTCTATTGAACGAGTTTCAGTGTGTTCATTCCCCACCTAAATGCTACACTTACAGCTGTCTGTATTAAAATCTCAGGTTCAAGAATGGGTCTAGGATGGAAGACTTACCGGGACACTATGCCATTCAAGTCTTGTAGTGAACATAGATCATAAAGGTCGTCATAAAGGGAATCTAGTTTCTTTCTTCTCGGGAGTAGACCTAAGGTGTGGGTCGAGATAACATTTAGAAGGGGTGTCACATGCCATAGACGAAACGTTTACCCCGTATAGTGGGTTTCCTATCCAGGAGGGGAGATTCCTATTGACCGTATGGACTTAGAACTTAACGGAAGGGTTATCGGAAACACGGTGAAGATTCGGTATGTGTCCGTAGAAAAGGTCTAGACAAGAGAGTTCGTTCTGGTACCACAGTCTTAGACATGAAGATCGATACGGACCCACGACGGTTCCCTACAGGTGTTCACTACAGAGGCGGGATGGTGTAACATCGTGTCTTTAGGTTCCTTAGATTTCTCAGATTTTAGACCGGAGGTCCATTGTTTGTCTTACCTGTTAAAAAGATTCATCCCGTCTCTTGTAAAATCAAATGTAGACGAATTCGAACTGACTTTTGGGAATTTATAAATCTGTATACCATATTCCCGGGGTTGAAAGACAAACAGGGTCAACAATCCTCACCCGGACCTAAATCTCAAGAAAAAAAAAAAAAACGGAAAATTTTGATGTTCTCTGACTTACGGTGTTTCCAACAATAAAAAAAATACAGATAGTGTTATAATACGTAGAATCTTGTCATAAAAGATCTAAAATCATACATGTTCTTAGTGAAACCTCGTTACTGATAGGTTTAAATTACACTTATCCTTAGTGGTCGAACAATTTAACGTCCATACTCAGTCATCCAACGTCTACCCCGGACTCTCAGACTTAAAAATTGTTCGAGAGTCCACTACGACTAGGAGCCAGAAACCTGGTGTAAACCTCTTAACTCCTGGATGTCATGAACAAATTTTACGTTTAAGAACCCGTATTGGAAGTCTTTAAGAGCAAACTAGATTTCCCCTGGGTCTACCTCTCGTTTTGTCTTAAAAATTCTTCGTTGTATCCACCACGACCAGACATCGAGTATAAAATTCTTGTTCACGAAGTCTTGTACGAAGAATTTGACATGATACGTATTTCGACTGACCTCTTGAACAGTTTCTGGTTCTAAGACTCAATAAATCTCCGACATATAGACTACCCGAAGGTTCACTGCAATCTCGATGTCTAGACGACTGGTGTGAGGCTTGTCACTTTATCTTCCCTCGTAGAGCCCGAGAAGTTGTCGGTAAAACTTATGTTCAATAAACTAACTCTTCGTTTTTCACTCTTCCACTAAACACCACAAGACAGACACCTGTTGTAAGAGTGAGGAAACGAGGTGTTTGAAGTATATTTATTGAAGTCTCGGAAACACACTGAAATCTAAACGATTACCGGGGAAAGAACTTAAAAAAGAGTTTAAACCAGGAAGAAGACAGGGACGACAGTCATTGTTGACCCGACTATGAAAAACAGTTACAAAGGTTCTTCACAGACACATAATAGGTTATTGGACTTATCTACTCTGAATAGTCTGTAAACCTTTTCTTTCCTATGAAATCACACCCTTACCTCAAAGGTAGAATACTCGGGTGAGTCACTTGTAACACTTTCCAATAATTAGAATATTTACCCTTACATACCTCCTGATTAAGTCTATGACCCCAAAGGACCTTCTTAGGTAAAATTTCGGACTTAGTGCTAAACAACTAATTGAATTTGTTAATTGTTAGTAACAATTAGTTTGTTAATTGTTATCCGTGTCAGACTCTCCTCAAAACAAAACAAAAAACGACGTCTTCGCTCAGACTCATCGACCCCGGATTCCTTCTGTAGGACCCATTGAAGAAAGTAGGGTGACTAGACCACCCCGACGGCCCCGAGAAGAGTACGGAGAAGACGTTCCGGGTCCCAGTAGGGAGACTCTTGAGTTTTCGACGTGTACAGTGGGACTACACTCTTTGTGCTCGAAATAGCTTCCCCTATTCCAGTTTGCACGGTCGTTTTTGTATGTGGTGCATACTTAGAGTTGTGAGGGATTCTCTCGTTAAGACTGAGAAGGAGTCACAAGATTTAGAAGTCACATTTTCTAGGATACAGTTTATTCAATTCCGACATCTAAATAAGTGTAAATATGTGTAAACATTTCCATTTACCAGATTGGGTACACTTAAAAGACTACGACTCATTCGGAACTTGAGTTTTCGAAACGGTGTAAGTAAACATTCCAAAGAGAGGTCACACTTAAGAGACCACCTATTACTCTACTCTGGCGGTGGATTTATAAAAGAATGTAAGGAATGTAAACACTTCAAAGAAATGTCATAATTGAGAGGTTGCTGAGCGTACCCACCTTCGGAGGACATAAGTACATGGTGACCGTGCTCATACCTAGGAGACCACCAGCTACTCCATACTCGAGGCCGACTTCCGGAAGGGTGTGAGTGACGTAGGCATCCCGAAGTGGGGCCGTACCTATTAGACCACGACCTGTTCCCACCTTAAGACCGACTTCCGGAAGGGTGTGAGTGACGTGAATATGTCGGAGAGTGGACACACATGGGAGACCACATAACACTCGAGACACGAGTACGACTTCCGAAAAGGTGTAAACTCCGTGAGCATCCCCAAGAGGGGGAATACCTGGGAGACTACCATTTACTCCGAGTTCGAGACCGGCTTCCCGAAGGACGTCAGTGACGTGAGCAAACCGAAGAGGGCCCACACTTAAGAGACTAAGATTGAGATTCTCCCCAATGACGATGACGATGACGATTCAGTGAAGTCAACACAGGCTGAGACACCCTAGGGTATCTGCCGTTGGGTGGTCCGAGGAGGTAGGGACCCTAAGAGGTCCGTTCTTGTGACCTCACCCAACGGTAAAGGAAGAGGTTACGTACTTTCACTTTTCACTTTCACTTCAGCGAGTCAGCACAGACTGAGAATCACTGGGGTACCTGACGTCGGGTGATCCGAGGAGACGGGTACCCTAAAAGGTTCGTTCTCATGACCTCACCCCATGGTAACGGAAGAGGGATTCTCCTCAATCTGACACGGATAAATGTCCCGGTCAAAAAGATCACAAACACTAGGTTAATCACTGTCCGTCACAGGTGTCTCATCGGGTATTTCCACTTAATTTAATTAAGTCCCTACCTATTGTTTCTTCTCGAACTGAAAGACGTCCCGGGTCTCTACGACGGAATGACTCCGGACTTCGTGGGCCCCTGTCAGACGTAAGGCGTATGTCTCCGTTCCAGGAATTGTGACTTGATCGAAGAAATTTCTTTTTAAACGATATGATCCAAATATTCAACCCTGTAGATAATTTTTAACATATTATAGAATGTACCACAACGTTCAAAATTATAGAGGAGTGTAGACGGACGAAAATTTATGACCTTGTGTGTGTTTTCTAAGTAATTTGTATTTTGTTGTTATTTTGAGTTCCCGTTCCCTTGACGTACTTTTCTTACGACGACGACGACGACGACGACGACGACGATTCGGTGGAGTCAACACAGGCTGAGACACGCTGGGGTATCTACCGTCGGGTGGTCCGAGGGGGTAGGGACCCAAAGAGGTCCGTTCTTGTGACCTCACCCAACGGTAAAGGAAGAGGTTACGTACTTTCACTTTTCAGCTTCACTTCAGTGACTCAACACAGGTTGAGAGTCGGTGGGGTACCTGACGTCGGATGGTCCGAGGAGACAGGTACCCTAAAAGGTCCGTTCTCATGACCTCATCGCACGGTAACGGAAGAGGCCTTTTCTTACGATGTTAGTTCGTTTAAGAAATTCGACCACCTTTTGTTAGAAAAAAGATATTAATATGTATTTCGTCAGTCTAGCTGGAAAGATGGTCACTATCAAATAACTTTACTATCTTACCATTTAGTTATCTTGTATGAACTAAGACTTCCTATGATGGAGTTTTAAAAACTTTATAGGAAGTTTAAATTACTGTTTTATACTCTAAAAGAAATTAAATATAGTCTCTATAAAGTGTATAAAACTACAGATCTTTGTTCTTTAAATCTCGGGAAGTTTGAGTAAATACGGTTCCAACAGTTACACACCAGGGGTCCGGTCATCATAGTCGTGTTGAACTCTAAAACAATCTTTACGTTTTAAAGACCGATGTTGGGACTGGTTTTCCCCAGTCGGGTCTTTAAACACAAAATTTTTCGGAAGGTTACTAAGACCGTAACCCAGTTTAAAGTCTCCGTGATTAGGTGTAACCAGGAAAGCTAAATTAATTAAGTTGTCCATAAGGAACATGTGGAATTCCCTTCTTCGTATTTGAGATCGGGTCTTCTCTAAAATAACCTTTTTAAACTAGTACTTATACCTTTAAGTTCTATTGTAATCTTAAGTAAATCTGAGGTGTGGTTTTGAAGTCCATCTAAAAATTCGTCCCAAACACACACACACACAAAATTGAAAGGGTGATTTATGCTTATTCTCCTTTATTGAAATCGTGGATTTTACCCTATTCGTCGTCTCAGGGAAAACGGGAGTATTACTCCGAAGAGACTGGGATCCCCTCCCAAGACCCTATTTTAGTTAATAGATCTTTCGACCATTCTTTTCACTTGTTAAACGTTCACGTTTCCATTTTAAATGTATTCTATAATAATTTTTTGTTTGTTTGTTTTAATCTCATTGGGTGGGTCTGTTCCCCTACCCCTCACCCTTACATCCGCGTCTTCCTTTCGGACGGAAAGACAGGAATTCCTCAAGAGGAGTAGTAGTTAAATGGGGTATGGTACCCGAAACTCTGTTCGTCATAAGAGAATTTACTGTCTTCATTATTACTTACTTCCACTCTCTCAATAAAGTGTCGTAATCACTAGAGTTAACTTGACAGACCGTAAATAATAAATGTCATAAAGAGTGTAATTAAAAACCGTGTAATCATACAATCATCTAAAGTATGGTACCCGTCTTTTCCAAAAACTTATATTAAATAAAGTACTTTCGATTTTTCAAGTGTGACTAAATATTCACATGTTACCTTATTCTAAGTTACTCGGAACTACTCTGTTTCGACTTTAATAAGTCTTAGTCCTCGGACTTTATAATATCCGTCAAACAAGTAGAGACTTTAGAGTATGACAATAAATTTAAGGAGATTCAAGTAATTAGGGTAAATTATCGTCGACTACGTTTAGGTGAACCTGAAACCCCTCCTTTTTTTATTACCCGGTATTACGGGAACTCGGTGTCTTTTATTATATTAATAAAAATGAAACGTTCTCCAGTGTTTACTTCTCAAACTCTAAAACTCGACGGTATTGATGTTTAAATCGTTTTTCATCCGTAAATTACTATCTCAAGTGAAACCACCAAATCCAAAATAAAACTTACAAACAAAACAGAATTTTTGTGATTACGACTTTACAACAGAGTTTAGAAATAAAAGTTTAATGAATAATATAATGGTATTTAATATCCCACGTCATTTCCGGTCTAAATTTTCTTTCGTGTGAAACGACAGAGTAAAAGGATATTTATTGTACTGTGAAATACTTTATTCTTAATAATATTTTCAAAGGGAGAAAAAAAAGAGGATATTGAGGTCAACGTTCGTGGCTCGATTACCGGAACGAGGTTCATCGAGTCACCTGATAAGGTTTATATCCTCGTATTACCCATCTCCAATGGACATCCTTCAGACTCTTTTTACCATTAGATATTAAAGTGGTGTTAATATTACAAAGGGAATTTATTCTCAATTCAGGTACCCCACTCACGATTGTTTATGGAAAATTTCTACGAGAATAATGAAGGTAACAAAACTACGAACACGTGAAAGGTGCATACGATAATCTTCGTCATTTTCTGGACTCGAAACCGGGTACCCCAAACCTCTACCACCAATTGTTAGTTCATCTCCAGAGTCGGGTAGTCGGGTAGTAGGGTAGGAGTTCCCATCTCATGTAGCAATAGATCTCCCGGTCCGGTCCGGTGTAAATGTCCTTTGTTTTGGTCACCTCAATTCTCTGAGAAACAGTCCTAATTGGTCCGGAAGTAGATTGTGGGAGTCTTCTCCTTTATTACAAAGCGAAGTAACCCTACTGAGTCTCTTTTAGAAAGAAAAGAAAGGGGTTATTTCTCTATTATCTATTTTTAAAGTCGAAATCACCCAAATACACATTTAAGATAAAACAGACAAAATATGGGGTGGAAACTCTTTCATTTCAAATGTTCATTTTGAGAGAGAACCCATTTCTTGGGTTGTCCAGTATGGTTGTCGGCACAACCTTAGAGGACCTACCTTTTACCATGTCCAGGGGTCTTAGTTTCTTCTTGTACACTCACCGTGTAAATTTTGTTTACTACCCATCACTCACTCTACTCGTGGAGACATTAATTTGGACATTAAAGTTTCCTACTCTCTGTGACAATACAATCGTCCGAAGTCTTAGAGACAGATAGTTTATAGAACCCCTGTTTTCGTCCCAAACAGACCCCCCTCTATAAGTACCCTAGTCACTTCTCTCCCTTGTCATTTTGCGTCTGTTGAGAGGGTCCACCCAAATAACCAAATAAAGTCCTCTCAGGAAGAAGACAGGGGTGACAGTGTGTGACATGATAATACCTAACACTAATCCCTACCCTAGTATGTAAAACGGTTCAAATTTTGGGTGTGTTTTAACATCCCAATCTCAGACCTTGTTTTGAGATTGAAGAACCACACCTCAAAAAGATGAATACCATTTTACACCGAAGGCCCTCCCACTCAATTCTACGGAGTTTCCCTTTTTTAAGAAGGTTTCCTTGTAAAACTATTAAGTTCACATTTATTTATATTTAGGTTTTGTGTAAAAATTAATTTCCCTTTAACGAATCTTTTTATGTAAATATAGGTGAGGGGAAGGTGTGTATGAGTGTTAGGGGAGGTTTATTTCAAGTTTTCCCCATCGCAACCTCTCCCTCCCGAATATTTGGGTGTGACCTAACGATCAAAGTCTATCACAGAGACCCTCAGTCCGAAAAACTTATGTGTATTCTGTAATAATTTCATGTATATATTATTCATATATTATTCCATGTATATATTATTCATATTTCTGTATATATTATTCATATTTCTGAATAATAATTTTAAGTTTTTACATAACAAGGTTTAGTGTTATACGATACAACACGAATCAGTCAACACAGACTTAGAAACACTGGGGTACCTGTTATCGAACGGTCCGAGGAGACAGGTACCCCTAAGAGATCCGTTCTTATGACCTCATCCAACAATACGGGAGGACAGCCCCTATAGGGGTTGCGTTCCTAGCTTGGGTCCAGAGGACGTAACGTCCGTCTCAGAAATAGTAGACTCGGTGATCTCTTCGGGTTCTTATGAATTCACCCATTGGATAGGGAAGAGGTCCCCTGGAAGGGTTGGGTCCGAGAGGATGTAACGTCCGTCTAAGGAATGGTCGACTTGATGGTCCCTTCGGGAGGTTTAGTCTTATTTAGTGTAATTTATTTTATTTTCGTTGACCAATACTTTGAATGTAACAATAAAGGGGTGTAATTTGTATGGATTTAAAAACATGGAAATAGAGTTCTTGGACTAGAAAAGTATTGGTCCAAAAGGTGAATGGTTCTTTAGGGATATGAAACTTTCGGTGTTAAGGAAACGTAAAGTGGACGAAGACAATGGTAAGATACTGTGTTTCCGTGAACTTAATGACCTATATTTTATACTTCTAAATCAAAATCGAAACAAGAAAGAAAATTCGAAAGATAGGAAGAGCACCGAAAACGCCATAGAACATTAATACGAAGTATTATACGAAAGTCCGGGTAGAAGAGGTATATATCTATATATTTTTATATATATTATTCGTTGGTAAGTTTTCCTTTCTTCTATCCTTGTTACTCCTTCCTTTTTAAACTTTTCTTCATAAGTCAATGGGAGTTTGTAAATATGATAGATATCAGATCATACAAAAAGAAATTTGGGCCGAAGTTTCCTTTGGATTTCTGTGACTATGTATTGGAGAACCTCTCGAGAGTGGTCGATGGATGTTCCTGTTCGTCTTAAATCATAAACAAAGTGGTAAACTTGTTCTTTCCGGTTTCCTTAAAAGCGAACACCTTTCTTTCATTAGTTTTCTCGTGCATCTTTAATCGGAACTTAAAAATAAGATGACACAAAAGAATATTACAGGAAGATGTGGGTATATCTTTAGACAGAGGACGTGATTTAGCTCGAACTCTTCCCCACACAGAATTAGGAAAACTAAAAGAGTATATTGGACTTTGAATGTTCTGTACGAGTTATTACATAAACTTTTTTATTAAAACTTATACAAAACACACACACGTACGTACAAGGAGAAGATCCGGGACTTCACTGTTCTCTTTGATAGGAAACTTTAAGAGGCTTCATAGATCCCGACAACACTCGTTTTTATAGTCTCAACTTAGATGTGACTTCAGTTAGTCCACAGACAAATGTGTCTTGTATTGGTTTTTAGCTGAGTTTATAAAACCATAGATTTAACTTTTCCGAATAATAGTGTAAATGGTAGACTAAATACTAGTAAAAGAATTATTATAATTCTTATCTCAAACAAATTCTGTTCTATCCGAACACCAGACTAAAACCAAAATTAATGATTACCATGAATGGTTATTATTATTACTCAAACATTTTACGTAAATCTTTGAGAAAATTTACCTTGTTTACGAAAAAACAAGGTCAAACCTTGGTATACATCAGGTTTCCGTTTTTAGTTATTTAACCAAACTAAGTGAGTAGATCTGAAACTTACATAATAAAAATAAATATAAATTTAGGATTCTTTGAGTCATTTTCATGTAAAAATCCCAGAGTTTTGTCAAAATGAAAAATAACTCTCTTTGTTAAATCTTTAGATTCCAATATATTCTTTAGTCTCGATTTAGAAATAAATTTTAAAATTTAAAGTTAGATAGGAAACACTACCCCAACCCTTCTAAAAATAATAGAATTTATTTATAAACCGTAAATTGTAGTTATATGTCTCTTTTGGGATTCGAAGACGAAAATTTCCTTTTTTTCATAAATTCAAAAAAGAAAAGAAAAAAGAAAAAACCGGTAAATCACGAATGGTAGTGTGATTAACCCTATATTAAATCCTTCTTGTTACTTCTGAATACTAAGGAAAAAAGAAATTGACTTAAAGAGGAAAAACTCAATTACTAATTTGTATAACGTGTCGTATTATCCCCCTTTTACTCTAAAGGGTCCGTTACTTACCGAAGGACTATCCAATGTTTAAATAATACTTGTCTATTCGATGACATAAAAGTTGACCTGTCAGTTTTATAGGAAAATGAAGTTTCCTTTTCCTCGTCATTAACTTACTGAATTGAGTGAAGTATAAATACTGATAAAGGTGTAATGTCTTATGTCAGTCTGTATCAGTATAAGATACTTGATTTGGGTAAAGAAAGACGTACCTTGAATGATGTACTTCTCTGTATAACATGTCGTCTTTTTTTATTCTTCGTATATTCTTAGTCCAGTTATCGCTATTTGGTAAAAACAATTCATAAGTCAATAGGAGACTTATCTTAATTCTGATAGAACTAATAGAAAAGAATCTTAGTAGAAGAAACGGGTATCGTAAATATATAGGTGTAGAAACATAAATTTCCGTAAACTCCTGAAGGGATCACCGAGTCCCCATTTCTTAGACGTACAGTGACTAGGGACTAAGCCCTTCTAGGGTGAACGGTGTCTTGTCGATTCGGTCACACTGTGTTTATAACTCGGACACGAGATCTCGGGCCCTTGACGTTGATGACTCAGACGTGGTGTTGATGACTTCGGAAGTGTGGGCTTTCGGACACGAAGTACCGTTCTCTCGGGTGACGTTACTCTTCGGTGACGTCACTCCTCGGACGCGTGGTCTTGATCTGTCATCGGGGACGAGAGACGTTGATCTCTTTCGGACGTGTCGTTCCTTCTGGGTCATGTCGGTTTTTATTATTTATTTTAATATAAAATTTATTCGTTTATTTCCGTAAACTAAAAAGAAATTTCTCTGACTCCTTATACTCTAATCTGTATGTACTTGTGGTTCGATTTCTACACTTATTGTTGGGTTCCCATTTGTTTTTTTCATTTTACAACAAACCTTTAATTCCTGAACTCTTTTGTTACTCTACCGTCTGTTTAAACACTTAGACACGAACGTTTACAAACCCTCCCGTGTACCATCACTAGTTTGGTACATTAAGACGACAACTTTCCCAGAAACAGAGTTAGTACACATCGTTGGGAGTTCGGTTCTCGGTACTTCTGTAAGTCTACGATCACCTCTGTTACTCCAATTTAAAAAGGTAACCCGTGTCTGTATAGATTTTGGTCCGAAACTAATCGGAGTAACAATAGTAATAAATTGTGACTATTTTACGGTTACTCCATGAAGTACTACTTATTTTGTAGTTGACCAGAACTACTCAGGATGAACAAAAAGACATTTCCCGTTTAGGTCTATGCTTGGTGACCCTATTCTTGGTTTAACTAAATAGGAAGTTTTAAACTTATATTACGTACTCCGGAAACAAACTTTAAGAACTTAGATACTAATTTACTAGGTTTAGTGTGAGGACGGTTTATCATACCACAGATAACGTCCACGGGATTAAAAGAATCCGAACAAGAGTTAAATATATACATTTTTGATACAGAGTTCCTCAGAATGTAAACCCTTCGTCTCACGATAATTAAGTCTCCCTATCTTTCAATCATGGATACTTATAAATGTAACTATATGTTTTCCGTCCAGATCTTCTCGAAGTATCACTGTCAGGTGAGGAAACTCACTATAAATAACTCTAATATGACAATCACTGTTTGTTCTGTAATAATGACTGGAGTTCTTGAGTGCTAGATCAACACCCCCGTTTGAAGGCAGAGGACGTAACCGTCCGTCTAAGAAATGTTGATCGCGGGGGACCCTTCGTGAAGGTCCCTATGTTTGTACATTTCCGTCGTGACGTCAAAGTTCCGCATCCTTTGACGTGTGGACTCATGGGAATTGTCGATTCACGCTGAATTCCTCTCCCTTAAGAGAGGACTCCCTCTGACTCGACTTAGAATTTTCAGATTGTCTTTAATCGGACAGGTTTCCGACTCCTATCCCACAAGTTTGTCTCCCTATACCATTATCTGTTTATTATCTTCGTTTCCTCTTGAACCTCGTACTCCCGTTGAACGGTTATGTTCAACCATCCGACCCCGTACGTCCCCTCATCAGACTCTACTCCGGTCTCGTTACCTCCGTTAAGGTCTCCTGAAACATTCTCCGAAACCCTATATGTGACTGCGGTGACCATTGGAAAACTTTCGAACGTTCATCCACAGTCCTTAGTCAAAATGAAATTTTTTTTTTTTTTGGGTTTTTTTGAAAAAAAAAAATTTAATGGTATATCAGTTAAAAACTTCTGTTATTCTGACCTTACTAACCTTTCCTTACTGATCATAAAATCGAATAAAACTCTAGAGTAGTGGAAAAGAGAGAAGTCAAAATTTTATGGACTTTCATGATTATAGTAGTACGGAATAACCTTACGTAGGAGTAAGTCCGAATATCCTTTCCGTATTCTTAGTACTATTAAGGTCTATTACTTTTGTTTCTTCCATCCTTAAGGAACTACCAGGTCACAAATCCTACGACACGAGAGTGAAGACTCCTGGCCACAAGTCAGTGACTAACCCCTTGATTCTAGGGTGTTCGACTTCTTATCGGTTTTTTATTTTCCGTTTTTTCATCCATTACACAAGGAGGTGTCCGATAAACCGTTCAACGAAACAAGAGTAAAGTAGTATTTCTAGTAACAGTGTCAAAGAAATAACCCCAAATAAACAATCCAGAAAAAAAAAACTACATTGGTATTTAGTAGTAAAAGTACCAGGGAAAAGTTGTCGAAATAATACTGGTCGTCGATAATTATCATTATAAGGAAAAAATAGTGTACTTTTTACTATTCGTATATACATATAATAACGTAATTTAGGAGGTTATTGGGATTACTCCAACTACGGTGGTAGTGTAGTATAGGAGTAAAATATATACTTCTTTGACTCTGAATTTCTTTAATACACTAGACGAGGGACCGCTGTGGTCCTGGACTGTATCGGTCCCATCCTGGGCTTCGACAAAGTGTACTTTCGGAGACAGGAACTGTTAAAGATATAGGACGGACGGACTTGATCAAAGGTGATCATACAAAATTGAAATTGAGAACAAAGATTTTATAAAGAGAAGTTATCTACTATATGAGAGGAAGTTTATTTTTATAAAGTCGTTGAAATTGTCGTACACATTTTACTTGGCAGATATCAACAACAACAACAAAAAAAAAACGATAAACACAGTTAACCGGAACATTTTCAGAGGTAAAACAACGTTGTAACCAAAATAAACACAAAATTTAGTTCTAGAAAGAAGGACACCTCAGGTGTGTTCGGTGAGAACCCTGTAGGAATGCAAAGTCGTCTTCGATTTTTACCTTTTAAGTCCCAGGAATTGAGCTGAGCCCGAAATATTAACAGAGACACCATGAGAGTGGTGTAAGGGTCTACACGTTCTCTCTGTCTCCCCCATCGTTCCCTTCACTTTACAATTTTATTCAGATTCGTTTGTCAAACGGGTTGTCTACAATTGGGTTAAGTATTAAATTTTCAAGGATAAAAATACGTGTTGAAACTGTTACCTGTAAAATGAAGAGGAGATTTGTGACGGACGCTTAATCCAAGTCTTTCGATTTCAGTAGTAGTAAAGGTAGTTCTGAAAAGGGATCAGTATTGAGGTTCTTTGTTTACCTTATACAAAAGAAAAATAAACTTCGTATATTTATAATACTTAGGAACAATTATGAATCTGTTAAATAAATTTATCCGGTAGAATCAATTATACCAATGGTCCTGATCTAAATTAGTTACAACTTAATGAATAATATTATACTTAGGGTGACCTTTTCGTCATGGGTTCTTAATGTAAGTGTATTAAAATTTGTCTTACTAACTTTAGTTGATACTGATCGTGAATGAAAAGGGGTCAGTGAGAAGTATCATTGGAGACGGGAAAATCTACCTAAAATCCTTCGTGACCTCTTTTGTACCACTTAAATAACGTCATTGGAACATAATAGGGGGATAACTCCATATAATTGGCTAGTAAGTAGCGACAATGTTTATCCTCTCCTTTTCCTATGAACGTATTTGAAATATAACTTGTTTAATAAAAAGACCGTCTTAGTTCAAATTTTTGTACTCTAAAAGATTGGAACTCAGATAATGAGTTTGTTCTTCTTTCCACATGGGGATACAGAGGGATACTGAACTTAGGGCTCTAGTGGGAACGTGGTGTCAGTTCGTTTGTCCTGGTCAAGGACCCACGTCCTTCTATTTCGGTTGTGTTCCCGACCATTCTTACAACCACCATTTTCAGTTTATATATAACCTCCTCGTTTCAATTAGTGTTCGGATCGGGTACACGATATTTGCTCGGCATTTATCTCTTGTTTCTATATGTCCTTTCTTATGTTGTCTTTGGACTCTTTTAGATTTTTCTGGTTGACTTAAAATCCACCTTTGAGTCATATTGTCCTCTCTTGTCAGAAAGCTTCTCTCTTTAAAGAAAAGACTAGGAGATAATCGTGTACAACTGAAGACATAAACAAAGGAAAAAACACCGTAGAATCAGTAAAAAGTTTCTAGTTTTAATATATGAATCTGTGAGTACCCGAAAGATGAATTGTCACCCGACTACGGTCTCTACGATATCTCCCTTCACTCATAGGGTCAATATTAATATTCACCTATATAGTATTCTTTCTTCGTGTGCTGCTTCTACTAATACATTCTGTAAAGTACCTTAATATCCTATTCTCTGGATTTGCATTGGAATCTCTATTTTAGGAGTCTCAATGTAAAGTTGTCTACTTTCCGTTGTTGTTATAGATTCCTAATCTATAAAATTACTTGATGGTATCTAATGTATAAAGTCAAGACCTAAGAGACAACAGGAAAGCTAATACACTATATGGATCCATGAAGTCTCTATGACTCTCACAAACTCCTGAATTTTTTAACCCTGTTGTACGTACAAACCGTCTTAGTGTGAATTTTTAAGTTGTTGAAATTTTACAAAGAAAGTTAGTATAGTTTAAATATAAAAAATAATGAAAAGGGACCCTTTAACAGAGAAGAGAGGGTTACTTTTATTGACACGAAACCTTATTAAACATATAGTAAGTAAAATTTTAGAACTAAGGTTGTTCAGACACTCATACTTACATTAAAAAAGGGGAGGGTAAGACTTGAAAACCACTCTTTGACATTGACGTTTCTATATATGTTCCATCGACTCCTTAGAGGTTTTTCGATATTCATTCGATAATAATCTCACTATGTTTATCCCTAAAATGATTTTTAATAAAATATTGGTGTTTTTAAAATGTCTCCATTTATAAAATTGTAACTGACGTTATAATATCCGAATTTATAGACACTTTTGTTTTTGTTTGTTTATTGGTTAAAACAACAGATATGATACGTAGTCAATAACAATTTAAAAGTAATGTATTATATTTAATGATTAATCTTATTCTTTATAACATCTGAAAAAATAAGAAAAAGACTGTCTAAAAATCAAAATTCTGATACAGAGTAGTACTACTGAAAATTAGAATATAATTTTCTCTGACACTTTTGGACCACTAAAAAAAAATTTCAGAGTTGTCTAACAAAAAATTGAAACACCGTAAAATGATCGCTATGGTTATCTCTCTTTCTATTATGTATTAGAGTCTACTTTTCTAAAAAGTATGGTTCGGATCTACGGAGGAACGACCCCAGGACGTTAGTCCTTTTTTTTAATTCAGGATTGAACTCAAAGGAAACATGATCCCTTAGGTCCCGTTTGAAAATAGGAGGGTTTCTCACTGTATACGGTCTTAAGTTTTTGTTTGTTTGGTTTTCTAAGTCACCTTCCTCATTTGTAAGACAAAAGGATAACTGAGGAACCCGACCAGAGAGTGACTCGTCTTCTCCCTTTCCCCCTCGAATCACGTTCTTTGTCCGTGTGTGTAAGTTGTTTATTCGGTATACTAATCTCTGAAACAATGATTAATGTCAATTTGACTTTTTATTTGTTAAAGGAAAACTGACCTCCTAGTACACAGACGTCCTGTTTCCGACCTGTCTTCCTACTAGGAAAAGTATAACAATAATTGTCTCACTGTGTCTGTAAAAATCCGTTACTCTAGATACAAGTGTTACTTTCATTTATTAACATTTTTAATGAAACTTTCAAAATGGAAGACGTAGATCTAAATGCTCTCTTTACACTCAATTCTTGTCTCCGCACTCCCCCTCTCTCTCGTTTCCGTTAATATTCAAATTCTAGTTGTCTGTATAGCGCTGACGTTCTGGACTGTTCTTTGTTACATTGTCTCTTAATCCAATTGTAGATTGTAGAGAAACATCATTTATTTAAGTTAAGAAATGTTTAATCTAAAAAATGGACTTATAGACTTAAAGATAAAACTGACTTATAGACTTAAAGATTTCCTACGTGAAAGATGTATAGATCGCAGATTCTTGTTAAGTGTCCATTCACCAGTTTCTCTTTGATTTTCCTGATAGTGACACATACATATACATCCTTATGTGTATATGTGTAAAAGTATATATACGTGTATCTCTACAGAAATCGAAGATGTGTTATAACTAAAGATTCTTAATAGTCCATCATGTACTTTTCCATAACAACTAAGTCGTCTACCGTCAGAAGGGTGACTCGGTAATTTTTGGTAACAACTTTATCGTAAAAGTCTCTTCGCTTATGATAAAAACTTCAATTTTATGTCGAAAGACTGTACTTAATTAGCTCTAATGTAAATTAAATTTTTAAGTCACAGAGAAACAACTACAATTTGTTAAATTTACTTAATAAGGATTATAGTTTAGTCACTTTGTTCGACCTCGATAAGGAGATTAATAACCTTGTCCTTACTGTTCTTTCTCTTAGAAAGGGAGGAGGGGAGAACATGCAGACTCATAAGTCTCCGATCCCTTCTTTCCTTTGACTAATTAAATCCGGAGACCTGTGACTTGGGTTTCATAGTAGGGAAGAAACTGAAATATAGGAGGAATTTGTTTCCTTGTATGTTTTTTTTTCGTTTTGGAAAGGAATGTCAACACTACGGGAGGGTCGCAAAACCTCTATCTATTCTACCTTTTGAAGCCATCTGACCTCTCACTGAGGAGCAAAACGGTGAATGGAACGTTAGGACCCTTTCAATGAATTTGAGAGGTTCTTCCGGCATGAGGGAGACATTTTCGTCCCTATTATTTCAGTCGTAATGTCCTACCGGTCCTCTTATTTTTCATTGGAATACGATCTGTAAGCTATCTTCAGACAAAGGAAAGGAAATACAAGAGGGAGAAGGATTTTTACTAGAACTCCTCTATGTATACATATATAAGTTTATGCACCTAAAAATTAATTTTAATTAAAATAAGACTATTAAGATTTGAAGGAGAGCACTTTTAACCGTGATGACAAATTCCTTACACCCGAGTTCTTAGGTTTTAGTCCCTAGATTAGTGATAAAATTTAATCTAAAAAAAATGTATTAAATAACGTATAAGTGTCATATGACTAGTAATTAATAGAAAACATGATACATCCTCAAACACGGATTCTCAAACAGAAGAGGTTTTTACTGTAAAATGAAGATGATATTTGTACAGTAAATTATAAATGACAAACTTTTCTTTTTCATTTTAATCTAGATAAGTCATACCTGTCATTCGTTATGAATCTTTCGATAGTATTTTTCTCTTAAGGTTTATATCTATAAGTAAATGACAGAAGAGGTAGGTTCATATCACGTTCCTGTATAAAAAACATGAGATCGTTTATGATTAATAATGTTTCGTTCTAGTAAGAATCTAGATAATTATAAAGTGACCAACCATAACGAAGACTTATAATGTATCTTATTTTTAGGAACTGTAAATCATCAGGTAAAAAGGATTGTTTGAAGTTTTTAATTTTTTTTTTTTAATCAACGGGTCACTTTATAGTGTCTGATAAGGTAAAGTAGACGAAGAAGTCAACGGACGGGAATGACAGAATTAAATCCCTTCGTGTGCTCGAAATGACCGTATTGAAGGACTCTTTCAACTACAAGAGGACTCAAGATTAAACAATGGGTACCTTATCTTCTGTGACTAAATATGTAGGTTTTTTGTTAGAAAGAAGACAGATTTGTTAAACGTATCAATTACTTTTCCGTCTAGTTCGGGACGAAGAGACTCTCATTTTGTAAATACTACCGGTCAGAATAAAACTTCCCTACCCTTTTTCTTCACAAAAAAGTACGACTACGATGACATTGTCTATCGAGACCAGTCCCCCGAGAGTTTGTACCTGGACAATGAGTCTTCGTATTCGTCTCAAAGGGGGTGATAATCCTGGAGGTGGTTGAGATATAACAAACAGTCTTTCGATTGACGAAATTCCTTACAAGGGTACTAAAAAACAAACCCCCAAAACAAAATAAAACAGTTCCATTTCATCTATTTCCAGTAACGGTTGTTATGTAAAAACGTTAAAGTAAGGAATTTACGACAAGTACGGTGAAGAGAATGAGGAAGTCATGGTGACGAAAGTCTCATTTTATCTTGAAAAAAAAATTAGGTATTTTTCCACCCTGATCCCCTTGGGGTTTACGTCTAGACTCTCTTGTTATAAAAAGGTACACAAAAGGTTTTCATCGTCCCCTCCCATCGTCTTGGCACAGTTGTTTCCTTATCAATAATGTACTGTATTTATTTCGGACGACCTCTTCCACGAAGGGACAACGACCATAGGGAAATTAAGTGCCATCTGACAAAGAATAGTTTTATCTATGTTAAGTTTACGTGCGACAATCAATTGTTATAAGTTCAGTGACACTTCTTAAAACTCAAAGAACTTAAATTCCTATAGTAGAGTAAAAAGAGACTTAAGAGGTGGAATTCGTCTTACTGGGGGTGTGACGTCTGAAAGGATTTTCATCGACGACAAACGTACATACTTATTTACTTACTAAAGAGACTATTTAAATAGTCCTAATTTTCCTTGAGTC
Source organism: Capra ibex (assembly GCA_006410555.1). NCBI lineage: Eukaryota > Metazoa > Chordata > Mammalia > Artiodactyla > Bovidae > Capra > Capra ibex. Next base: position 45,109,359 of record SJYO01016970.1, on the reverse strand, counting down.
TCGTCTCTAACGACTACATTTCTTAGTTTAGGACCATACATCGACATAACACTTAACGAGTTGTTAGAATGTTTGTGGAACGATATGGGTCAATACTGTCCCTTATTAAAAATAGGTTAATAAAGCTTCTTAGTACATTAAACCTAATTGATTAGACATATTTGGGATAGAGACACATTTCCGACCCTTCGTGGGTAATCTCACTGAGATAGTGTCGAGAATTTGGTAAGTTTGTGACCGTAACGGAAAGGTCGTAAAACCAGATAACCGTTTATGTCGGTTTTAAGGTCACGAAAACGGTTTTCAACCCTTTCATATACTAATATCCGATCAGAATCAGAGGTATATTATTCATCTCAAACTGACTACTATACGACTATATATGGTAAAGATTCGATTTTCCATCGAAGTGAGTGGACCAACGATTAATCCCAGTTCCGAAAGACAAAGTATTCGACTTAAAGAGTGACACCGAGAACACTAACTATTGTCCCACACTGTTTGAATATACAAATTTGTTTGTGTCCTTGTTTCTTTGTGTGGGTTCATTCGTGTCCCTCTAGTGAGGTGTTTCCGTGAACCCTTCGAGGACGACCACATTTTACCCAAACACTAATCACTATACTAATAAAGTGAAGGGACAGATCGTATCACAACACCCGAAAATTAGAGGGGAGTAGACCAAGGCTTAATACGATGCTGTTTTATGGATTTAAAAATTAGGTAAGTCAGTTCTATCATAAAAAGTCAAACTAAATGTTTTATATATGTGTGTAAAAAGAGTCCGTGTTTGATCAGAATTATTTTAAAGATGGAAATAAAGATACCGATGTCTAGTGTCCATTAAGTATTATCTTTGGGCTGAGATACGACCAATAAAAACGTTTATCATGTAACTCTCCTGAAGTGAGTCGATCAAACTTTCGTCCAAGAGGGATGGTTGGAATAGTAATCCTTATATGATATTTGTTTTAATTCACGAATAACCGACAAGTTTATAATTACTATTTATTGAGTATAAGACTATTTTTATAATTACTTTATTTTGAAAGGAATTGTAGAACGGAGTTAGGAAAGTAGTAGACTACTTATTGATAAGTGAGATTTCGATAATTCATTTTGATCAGTTCATTGTGATTCTTGAATCCTAGGAACTAATAATCCTTTGTGCCTTTAGAATTGTTTGTATTTTTCTTCATCGTTTCTTCTCGTAGTCTTCTTAGAAGATAACAGGTACTAAGTGCTAACTAGAATCGTTATTTATCTGACATATGACTTTTCCTCTCCGTTCATTAGTCGTTAGATTCAGTTCAGACAGACCAAATAAAAGTCAAAATTTTATAGAAGTTTTATTGACTGAACTTGAAGTCTAAGTAACGAGAGGACTGAGATAATTTTTATGGAAAAGTATAGTGAAGGAATAAACGAAGTAGTGGAAAAATTTCTTTTTTCAACTTCTAATTTTAAAATATATGAAAATAATGGTTCAAAGGTTATATAACCGTAGAATAGTTTGGATAGTGACCACGGGGTGGGTATCGAAAAAAGATCAAGGTCTAGTCGAGCCGATGACAATGTCTCCGTTCTGGTCGATCCCAGCTGACACGATGGTAGTGTCTAAGAAAGAGTACGACTTAAACCTATCACAAATACCGTATATGGTTCAATCACAACACTAGAACTCCCAAAATATCCGGTGTCTGGAGAACGGGGTAAGAGTACTTATGGAGTACTTTAATAGAGTATGAGAAAAGGTAACCTTCCGTTTTAAATAATATTGTGAAATATCCACAACTGAAAAGGGTTAACGATGTGGGAAGCTATGAAAAGGGGAGTCCTAAGAATGGATAAAATATTTTATTTTCAAACAATGAAGTTATTTCCACATTTATCAAACACCTAACCTGAAAAAATACTCCAATAAATTTCAGACTCGATTTAGTTCATTAGACCGAGGGTCGTGAAAGTCCTCTTACCTCGGTTCGTTATATGGTGAACGACCGTCGTGAGTAAATAGAAATACTTTAAAAGAAAGGTAAAGAAAGAATGGGATAAGTGAAATTAAGTAGTCCCATATAGTATAAAAGGAATAAAACTTCTTATAAACAATCCTTCTATTGACAGAACACAGGTCAACCTTTGTTCGTTTTAATATATAATAATACTAGGATAGGTTTATCTATGTATATAAAGTTTGTATGTTATCATTCGTTTATTTTCAGTGACTATCATCACCACTCTCACCCGTGGGAACAGAACAAGGACTGCAATCCCCTTTAAGAAAGTTAAAAAGTGGTAACTCCCATTACAAACGACACCCGAACAGTATATATCAAAAATAATACAACTCCATACAAGGAAGATAAGAACGAAAGACCTCTCAAAAATAGTATTTACCTACAACTTAAAACAGTTTCCGAAAGAGACGTAGATACGTCTATTAGTATACCGAAAATGAAAAGTTAAACAATTACACCACATAATGTAACTAACTAAACACCTATAACTTCTTAGGATCGTAGGGACCCTATTTCGGGTGAACCAGTACCACATACTAGACAAATTACACAACAACCTAAGACTAACGATCTTTAAACAATTCCTAAAACGTAGTTACAAGTAATCACTATAACCGGACATCAAAAGAAAAAAACACCGTGGAAACAGTCCAAAACCATAATCCCCCCACCACCGGAGTATCTTACTCAAACCTTCAAATGGAAGGAGACGTTAAAAGAACTTCTTAAACTCATCCTATCCACAATCGAGAAGAGATTTAAAAACCATCTTAAGTCGACACTTCGGCAGACCTGGATCCGAAAACAAACGACCTTCTAAAGACTAATGTCAAAGTTAAAGGCACGAACACTACCCAGACAATTCTAAAAAATAAAGAAGGACCAAGTCAAAACCTTTCAACATGAAAAGATTCTTAAACAGGTAAAGAAGGTGCAACAGGAAAAATAACCGTATATTATCGACTATCATCAGAGAATACTAAGAAACATAAGACACAACAGACAACTAAAAGTAAAGACGACGACGACGACGATTCAACGAAGTCAGCACAGGCTGAGACACGCTGGGGTATCTGCCGTCGGGTGGTCCGAGGGGACAGGGACCCTAAGAGGTCCGTTCTTGTGACCTCACCCAACGGTAAAGGAAGAGGTTACGTACTTTCACTTTTCACTTTCCCTTCAGTGAGTCAGAACGGGCTGAGAAGCTCTGGGGTACCTGACGTGGGATGGTCCGAGGAGACAGGTACCCTAAAAGGTCCGTTCTCATGACCTCACCCAACGGTAACGAAAGAAGCAAAGTAAAGATTAAAATAACTAAACTAAAAAGAGGCAAACAAAGAACTACTTAGACCGATTACCAAACAGTTAAAATAGGAAAGTTTCTTGGTCGAAAACCGAAACAACTAAAAACGATACCAGAGAAAACAAAGAAAACGTAAATAAAGACGGGATTAAAAATTCTAAAGAAAGGAGATGATTGAGACCCCAAGAAGTAAAGAAGGAGAAGATCAACAAAATCCACATCTCAACAATAAATAAACTGAAAAAAGAACAAAGAACTCCATACGGACATAACGATACTTGAAAGGGGAATCGTGACGAAAATGTCACAGGGTGTCCAAAACCCAACACAAAAGTAAAAGTAAGTAAAGATACGTATAAAACTAAAGAGAAAACTAAAGAAGACACTAAACAACCAATAAGTCGTCGTACAACAAGTCGAAGGTTTACAACCTTAACAATTATCAAAAAGAGGACATTAACTCTAGATTAGAATGACGTAACACCAGTCTTATCTACGAACCTTACTAAAGTTCAAAAAACTTAAATGGTTCCGATCTAAATACCGGGTCCTACACTAGATAGGACCTCTTCCAAGGCACACACGAACTCTTTTTCCACTTTAAGTAACAAAACCCCACTTTACAGGATTTTCGGAACCATTTTCCGACATAGGACATAACGAAGTACGGAAACGTTTTACAAAAAGTTGACAGGAGGGTAACCGACCGTCACGAGTCTAGAAACCACTCGAACACTGGGTAGGAAAATGAGGACTGGTAGAGGAACAGTGACTCTGTGAAGGGTAGTCGAGGAGTAGGAAGGTTAGGTCCGGGGCGTATGTCTAGAATCCAACGGGACAGAGAGGAGACCGAGAGGACTGAATACCAGGAGAGGTGAACAGTGGCGGATCGAACAGATTGGACGACGGGGAGGGAGAAGGATTGATCTGGGAGGGATACAACCGTACCGGGAGCGGGAAGGTCTCAAGGTACTAAGAAAGGAGAGGTCCAAGATTTGTGTGATGGTCATGGTATTCCGGTATCACCTCTCTTTCGTTTAGTCTTGTTTATAAGATAACAAAAGAGAGAAGAAAATGTTTAAGTAAATCACCAAAGAATAAACGAGATATAGTGGGGAGTTATCTTATCATTATCTAAAACATAAGACACGATCTCTTATCTTTAAAAGTAAACTCAACGTTTTTCTACTCCATTTTTTGAATTTTTTAAGTGGGATGTTGTTGCACCAAAGTTTCGAAAACAGAACGATACACTATGGAATTTACAGTTTTCAATCCGTCGAAAAGAAAGAAAACCTAACAGAGTATGTTTAGTTAAAAGGAGAGAAGGAGGTTTGAAGGATCCCTCTACCTCCAGAACCCGGTCATTTCCTCTTTATTACATGAACCAACCCCTTATTCCTTTTCTTTTTTATATAATCATAAAAATATTTAAAAATATTTAGGGTTTCACAGTAAGAACAACGTTTTCATCGACAGGACTTTTTCGTAAGTCAAGTCAAGTCAGCAAGTCAACACAGACTGAAAAACTCTGGCACACCTAACGTCGTACGGTCCGAAGGGACAGGTCGTGGTAGAGGGTTTCGAACGAATTTGAGTACAGGTAACTCAACCTGACACCGTACGACCCAGAGGACAGACAGTGGTTGAGAACCTCGAACCAGTTTGAGTACAGGTAACTCAGCTACTACGGTAGATTGGTAGAGTAGGAGACATCAAGGGAAGAGGAGGTGGAAGTTAGAAGTGGTTGTAGTCCCAAAAAAGTTTGCTCAGGTAAGAAACGTAGTCCACCCGTTTCATAAGTTCGAAGTTGAAGTCGTATCAGGAAGGTTAATTATAAGTCCTGACTAAAGGAAATCCTAACTTTCCAAACTAGAGGAACGGTAGGTTCCCTGACAGTTCTCAGAAGAGGTTATGGTGTTCAAGTTTTCTTAGTCAAGAAACAATGAATCGGAAGAAATACCAGGTTGGGAGTGTAGGTATGTACTGATGACCTTTTCGGTATTAAAAATGATATACCTATAAACAGTCGTTTCATTACAGAGACGAAAAATTATACGACAGATCCAACCAGTATCGAAAAGAAGGTTCCTCGTTCACAGAAAATTAAAGTACCGACGTCAGTGGTAGACGTCACTAAAACCTCGGGTTCGTTTATTTCAGAGAGTGACAAAGGTACAAAGGGGTAGACTACAGATGTGTCGATATTAAGTGCCAATAGTCAAACCAGGACGTTTAGGACTCTCTGGAAGTCTTAGATTCTTATTGACTTAAGACAAACTAGAGTAAAATCACTATTTGTAGAAACTGAGTTAGAATAAAGAGACTTTTCACCAATAAAAGTGTTACTAATCTGGTTGGTCTCTTGAAGAACGGGTACAATTGATTAAATCTTAAAAGAGATGTCTTGTGATATAAAATAAGTAAAGTTTACCGAGGGTTCTCCGTACGAGGGAGATAAACTCTTTTATTTCTTTCAACACTGAGTCCTCGACTGATTTCCTTGACCACCCTATATCTTATACACAGGGGACTCAGTGGTCAAGTTTACACTGGGGTTTAACGATTGTAGACTCACAGTGAACGATCAGAGTCGTACTAGTGACTCCTTTTCTTCGGTGTAGTATACGTATGGTGTTGACGGAGACAAGGGTTATTTCTTCGTTCCAATTTTGCTTAGGGCTCTTCCATGGAAAGGAGGAGGACACGACAATAGAGGGTGTCGTGACAGGATTATATCTGGTTACAAACTCTAAATAAAAGGTTTCCTGAACACACGAAGAGTTTCATATAATAGGATTTAATCAAAATTACTTTATGACTTCTGTGTCCATAAAAATAAAGTAGTTTTACAGAAACCGGTCTTCTCTACCACGTTACTCATTTTATTAACGGGGTTATAGTATTTACGAAAATAACAAATCAGTGATTCAGTACGGGTTGAGAAAAGTTGGGGTACCTGATATTCGGAGGTCCGAGGAGACAGGTAACCGAAAGGGTCCGTTCTTATGATCTCACCCAACGACAAAGGAAAAGGTCACCTAAATGGACTGGGTCCCTAGTTTGGACGAAAAGGACGTAACCGTCCACCCAAGAAATGGTGACTCGGTGGTTCCTTCGTCATTATTAATTTTTAACTCGTAGGTACTAAACAATCCCTGACACAATCGTAAGTTTAAACTTCTTCAATTTGAAGTTTTACTGTGGCTTTTCACTTATAATACTGGAAGTAAAATGTCTACTCTGTTGACCCTACTTCCATTGAATCCATTGAATGAGTTCTTATATCGATCAATCCACGTCTGAGTTCTAAAAATAGGGACGAAAAGACCGAGGTTTCGGTACGGTGAAGAGAATCTACGTACATAAAGGGTGTAGAACGAAGGTCACCGATAAAGAACCAGTCAAAGAAAGACAGGTAAAGTCAACACAGTAAAACGGTTTCCTTCGAGTAATCCGACTGGTAACCTCATATGATAGTTAATCACTGTGATTCTAACAGTTTAGATCAACTGCTTACATTTTTACACTTCCGAATTTAAAGGAATTTCCATCAGAAGTAGATTCAAAAGGTTTTCCGAAAAGGTGACAATGATCAGTAAAATTTGATTTATTAAGTGTCTTCATATTAAAAAAATTTCATTCTTTAATCCGTTTACTTTTGAACTTGGTATGTGAGTCTTACTGGGTATTCTTTTAAGTCTAATTTTCGTTTAAAGTACTAATTATAAATTAAAATTTCATCTACTGTTGAAAGAGAAGTAGGTTTACAAGAACATGATAAGAAACGTACTGACACCTTTATTTAGTAAAAGATTTTATAATTGGTATGTAAAAGAGTCATTCTCTTATCGATAAAGTAAATTTTGGTTCAAGTGACCTTGATTGGAAGTACATTGTTAAAATCCTCAAGAACCCCTCGATTATAAGATATTTCAGTCAAAGATTGACCGATTTATTTCTTTTATAAACGGAATTACTGTTAGTCTAGGAATTCTGTCTTTATTATCTACCTAAATTCTCAACTCAAAAGAAACATAAGGATTCATGAAAAGAGTACCAGTCTCGGCACCTTACGAACGAACACGGGTACCGTGTCAAATTTTGTCTTACCCGGTCCTGGGGTCGTCCACAATTTTAGTAACAACGGTTTTAAAAGTAAGATCTTGGTCTTTAGACTCTTTACTGGTAACACTTCTTTTTAAAAGTCAGTTACCTTGAGTGACCCGTTTGCTTATAAAATTCAGAGGACACAAAACTGACTAGTGTGTGATATCCGGTTTCTGTTTGGACAAGTCTAATTTACACTCCAGATCACTTTTCGACGGGGTACATTAAGTTTACACTGGATTGTTTTAAACCACCATATACCATTGATGTTGTCGTACAGACTTGATCTCTTTAGTCGTGTTTGTTGTACCGTTTATACATAAAACTGGTTATCGTTTTTGGTGGTGGTTTTCTTATGGTGGTCGAAATACTCCGTACCCTGTAATTTAAATTATTCATTATTTGGTACTAATTCGATGTTTGTATAAAAATAATGTGTCATTACTACTTCTCGGGACGAACAATCCAAATCAACGCTCTCGGTTGTACGTGGATATTTGGACGTCACCTTTGTCGTCTTAGAGGTACACTTTCTTGTTGGTACCCAAGTCCTCGGACTACGTCGGAACGAACGTCACGTTCCCTCTTCGATATGTAGTTGGAATAAGGTGGGAGAGTCTTGAGAGACTGGTGTCAACGATTTTCGTTAGACTAAAAGGGAGACCATACTGACGAATACCTTTTAGTGAAACAAAATGTTTAGGAGTTATCCTTTTATAGACTACCTTATATTCTGTGACTAAGTAGAAGGATTCTACAAATCCCCTTTTTTTTACTCGTCGTAAAAATCGGACCTTATCAAATTTCCTTGTAAGAACGTGTGAATATCGTGAACCTCTCGTTATCTAAAGTAAACAACCTTTAGTATCAAACTTTCGACCACAGGATATCAGACCTAGACTGATTATCTGTATCATAAAAAAAAAAATTAACATAAACAATGTCGTTTACGACGTTCATATGTCAGAATTAGACTGTCATCAGAAGATCTCAGTCCGTGACGGTGACAACTGGTCCACCCTAGGTGGTCAAGTGACCCCTGAAAGGACCAAGAGAAGAAAGTATACACGAGGGACGGACCTATGTAGACTTAAAAATTCTTTTAAAGTAAGATAATAAAGTACAGAAAAGGATGGGGTACTCGAGTCTCAAAATGAACGTTGAAGACGGTTATGTGTCGGGTAAGGGAAAGGGTTTGGAGTGGAGAAACTTTTTTATTTTAGGGGAAATTTGTTCCTTCATCATCGGATTTAATAAGAACATTTTTAAATTCTATATTTCTTTTATCTACTTGATACTTATATACATAGTGAACTTAGAGTCCCACATTTCTATGAAAAATTAAGTGGACGAGAACGGTTGTTTGGTCTTTTTCTTAATAATGTTGGTGTAGAGACTATCTACCAATAAACCGAAGAAAAGTCACGGTTCTTCAAAAATGAGTGTCCCCTTTTTTTACCAAAGACGATAACCTTTATATGATTTTATTACGAAGAATTTCACATAAATATTTGACATTAATATTTATATCATTTGTTTAAGTCGTACCCTTTGTTTAAACCATAATCACGGAAAGACTGTGACCTGACTCATAGCTTGACTAATATCCTGGAAAGACTATTTTCACTCAATAGCCACACTTTACTTGAAACTAACGTATAATGTACAAACAGATTCACGAAAAGAAATGTACAGGAAAGTAGAATAGATAACTATGTTAATTGACAAATAGGGTAAAAATTACTTTCTTCATCTTAAGTGTAGGTTTCTTCAAGTCCTTGAACGGGGTCGGCGTGTTCATCGTGTCCCGTACCGTATAAGAGTCTTGACTCTCTATTAAGACTTACCAAATTCACCGTCTTGGACCTGGACAGTGACTCGTAAAAGTGTGGTATGGTATTGGAAAACTAAAACCGTCTTCCTTCTTCACGACTTCACAACTTGTAATCTTTAAGTTGTATACTAGGTAAACAGTATCATTATACTAGGTAGAATTACGACCGGACAACGTTGTTGTTATTGACCACTCTGTTTAGATCGTGAGTCTGGTGAACACAAACAAACAGATAGTCGTGACAGAGACAGGGGGTCTCGGTGTGAAGGGTCTCAGGAGAAGGGTACATCAAGATTCAGTCTCAAACAATTTCTTTATGATCATCTACCTTTTACCTTCATTCCTTTCCAGCAGCAAAAATCTTCAAACACCGACAGTGTACCACTTTTACTCTAGTGTCTCTTAAAGGTCCGAGGGCTCCCATGAGTACTCCGACAAGTCTGACTCTAAAATGACCCTTGGAGAGGTCTTAGTAGACTCTTAAAGGCGTGAAAGGGGTACTTTGTATACTATTGATGAGTCTCAGAAATTTGCTCCAGACGTCACAGGTAAGGAGGTTAGAAGTCGGAAGGACTATAAATGAGTACGTCGTAAGGATTAAGGATAGAGTGGGGGAAGTAAGGGTATTCTGAAACCTTACCAAAACAAAAGGACACACTTAGAACGTACCGTGTAGTAGTGACAAGAATTAGAACCTGGTGGGGACCTGAGTCCTAGTTGAGACATTCTCGGTGGTCCTTTACTAAGACGATTCCGTCTGTGATAACCGACAAGGAGGTCTTAGTCAAGATAAGAAGAAGGAACCACTTTCCTCAAGGAACGTCGATTCTTCAGGGTACACTCACTAAAGTTCAGTTACCTTACATCATTCGTCATGTCGTCATTCGTCATTCGTCATTCACTACACACAGTAAAGTCTTTTACAAGTATTTCCTTTCCCGGTCAGGTCCGAAGTATGAAGGAGGAAAGACGACTTAGCCTTTACTAGCAACCTCACGGTCGTCGGTACAGTTTGATAGTACTTTAAACTCAATAACTTCTCCACGTGTTATCTTACCTTTCGATTTACCTCTGACCCGGAGATTATGATACTCGTTCGGAGGATCTTTCCTCATCGGTTGTGATCTGTAAAGGAACACTCCCTTACTTTGAAGATAAAATTCAGTGACTATAAAACTACCACGACAGTGGATACCAGTATTGATCATGAACGATTATGTAGTAGGAATGGTCTATAAAAGTCTGACAATCCACCCTCCTTCCCTCTATTTAAAATCACCTTTCCTCGGATGTTGACGGTCCCGTTCTCACTCTCTCCCACACTTGTTCTGAGTAGTCGACACAGAATGGGTAGGTTTCTGTTTTACCGTAGGATTGTTGACCGATATTGGGTGAAGTCACAAGAACGGACCTCTTAGGGTCCCTACCCCCTCGGACCACCCGACGATAGATACCCCAGTGTGTCTCAGTCTGTGCTGACTTCGCTGAATCGTTGTCGTCTTCGTCGTCGTAAGACCAATTCTTCCTTTGACTTCACTAAAAGTTTGAGTGTCTCGTCTTTCCTTAGTGATACTGGACTAGAAGATTTTAATGACAAAATGATATTTCATACAAATAAATATTAAACAGATACAGGGGAAAAAGATCTTATTATTAAAGTCGTAAAATCAATGTGTATATACTCTAAAATTTTTTATTATTTACTTCTGCAATCTTTTTACAAGTAATTCTTTATTATACGTTTTACGGCTTGTACTTAACGCTAGACAAAACAAGTTGTGACATAAAGGTCTCGGACTTTCAACAATTTGTTTATAAACGAATTTTTGTACGTGTAAGACTTATCTGTAAACAACCAAAACGGATAGGTTGAAGGAAAATAGAGAAGGAAAGGATGTTGTTCGTGAAACAGAAAACATCGGATCTGTTACCACCGACATGGTGACCGAGGACCTTCCGAGGAGCGTACTAGAGACTGTTACCCTCCGGATGGACCTTGTAAGAAGTTCCCTCTATACGTCTTTCACTATGGGAAGAGTAGAGGTGTGAGAACTTCCACAACTTGACCACCTTGCATTCAGACGAGACCCAGTGAAAACAAACCTATACTCACACTAGGACAAACTTCAATAAAATTATGGATCTGAAAAAATCAATAGACTTTTCACAGGGGTCAGTAAAAGTTGACCTCTGTGAAAAAGGGGAGTTCCCTGTAAATCGTGAACCTTGGTTCTCAGGACTGATCTGTCCTACCTACTTCTTAAACTAAGATCGTCAATTTCTCGTTTCATTGTAGTCGATCAAGGAGTCCTCCACGTGTCGACAGGATTCGTCGTCATGAATTCTACTTACCGTGGTTACACCGGAATCCTCCCTTTATCTTCGAAAGAAAAGTACTTATATAAGATTGGAAGAATCTTAGTTGATTGTGATTACTATCAGACATTTATTTATAATATGTAGTGGTCAATAGTTCTGACATAAATTTATACAAACGTACCGGTGATACATAATAACATAATTTATCAAACACGTTATGTGTTTTCACGTAACGGTCCTTCAGGACAAAAGGTCAAACAGGTGAATCTTCCTCACAGAAAAGATTAAACGTATTTCTGTAAAATGCTCGAGTACGTCGAGATTACGAGTGTATACATTAAAGTTTCCTTCATCTTTTACGAAGACTAGACATCAGTATTATTCCGATAGCACGTACACACGCACGAGTCGGTACAGGTCGCGAAGTGCTGAGGCATTGACATCGGACCGTCCGAGGAGACAGATACCCCAAAGGGTCCACTCCTATGACCTCACCCACGAGAATGGATGAGGTCCCCTAGATAGACTGCGTTCCTAGCTTGGTCACAGAGGACGTAGAGGACGGAACCGTTCGTATAAGAAGTGGTGACACGGTGGACCCTTCACGATTATTCCGATAATTGGAATTGAATAAAGTCTACTTGGAGAACCTTATTCCAAACGAGGTAGGTCTTACCATTCTCGACGGTGAAATCTCTAATTGTTTACTCACACATAGAGTTAACAGTACACCATTGTACATGTTATACAATGAGTCTCGTTGACTACTGAAACCCTAGAAAAAGGTGTCGTGAGTTTTACGTTTAAAAAGAAGACAAGAGATAATTACATTATTTATTCTCGAGAATACATAAAAATACATTTTTCTGACAGTCAACGGTTCGTCCTTTGAGAACTTCAAGAAAAGGAACTATACAGTTTTTTGACTGTATTGAAATCTTCTACCTTTATAGTGATCCAGTTTGTTTCGTACGACCCAGTCTAATCCAGACTCAGTCCGTTAGATAAACTGTCACTGTCTATTTTATTTACAGTTTCTGAAAACGATCAAAGAGTTTTTTAAGATGCCTACAAATCACTCTCTTACCTCCGACTTTATTTCACCCTCATGTCGAGTTTTTCCTTTCGAATAAACATGTAATGAACTATGAAAATTTCCGATTTGTAAATTTTTAAGAATGGTCCCTTTTCTTCCGTTAGACTTTTCCGACGTATGAAATACTAAGGTTGATATACAGTAAGACCTTTTTCGTTTTACTACCTCTTTCATTTTTCTAGTAACGAAAAGTTCCCAGTCTCCTTCCCCCCTTACTTATCTACTTCGTGTCTTCTGAAAATTCCGTCACTTTGATCAGACAAATTATGTTATTACCACCTATCTGTATCATATATAAACAGTTTTCGGTATCTTACATGTTGTCACTTGGGATTGCATTTGATATCTGAAGTCCACTATTACTATTTGGTTACACCTAAGTAGTTCACATTGTTTACACAGTGAGACCCGCACAATTGTTACCGTCTCCGACACGTATCCACCTCTGGTTCCCACATATCCTTTAGAGACCTGGGTGGTGGGTTAAAACGACACTGGATTTTGACGAGATTTTTAATGTTAAAAAGAATTTATTAATCCTAATTAAATCTAATAATTTTGTGACGTCTGTAGTACACTTTATAATTTTGTGACGTCTATAGAAAGAAATAATCAGAATTTTAGAATTTAATCTTTTGTAATAAACAAATGTAAATATAAAATATAATATACATATAAATATACACACACATATATATATATACATAGATGTGTATGTTTGTGTATGTGTAATTACACTGTCAGATTTTAAGATCATTTTAGTATATGTGTTCGAGGTAGGGAGAAAGTGTACGTGTGTGTGTGTGTGTCTGTATAATCACGACTTGTTGTTCTTTTCACGGAAGGAACTTCGTCTTTAATACTTGGCAAGACCTTACTCGCCTTCATTGACCACAGTCTAACTTGTATTTACGTGTCTGGGGTTAGACACATCCGAAAATGTTATCCATTGTCGTACACGTTTCCACGACATCTCAATCTCTACTGTATACTATTCGTTTTCACTGAGAACCCCGCTATGGTCCTACTAAATAACCCCCTAGTATCATTCTCATCGGTTTACTTAGTCGGAAAAAACGTCTCCTTGTACATCGTTAAACCTTATCTTCAACACCAAATCCAATTTCCTCAAAACACGAGACCCATTGACCTTAATGAGGTTTATTAAACCTAGAGAGTTTAGGATCTCTGTTCATTGACCGTTTGGATAGTAAGCATGTTGGTGAGAAAGGGATTTTTAGTAATTCTCGTGAGAAACTATTGTAAATGTCGTCAGTTTGGGTCTCAGTCATCCCCTAGAGTCAATGTTTATAACCATATGTTGGTCTTTAGTAGTTTATAACCATATGTTGGTCTTTAGTAGTTTATAAACTCTTTTTTCTTGTGTAGGTTTTAATCATAGATTCAGTTTTTAGTTTCTCGATTAGAAACTTCGTCGTTTCATTTCCCCTTCAAATTTATTAATATTCTTTACATTAATATTTTTATATTCTCATAAATCGTTGTTTCTTTTTGAGTCGATCTTTAAAACCTCTTACTTTTGTACTTATTTACCACTTTAATTTTGTTTGTTTTAGAATGATGTACCGTCGTGACCATATGAATTTTTCATTAGACACCTTGACTTTTTAATTAGACTACCTAAGAGGTTCTGATATCTTTGTTTTATCTCTTTATTTAACGATCATACTTTCTTTTACAATTTTCTCATATTTGGGTCTTCTAGAGTACAGAAAACTTACCTTCAAGGTCTTTTTTTTTCCCCCCCCCCTTTACCTTCACTTCTTTCATGGTTTTTTTAAGTCTTTTGATTTACAGACTGGATTAATTTATATCTTCACAAGTCTAATATCTTCAGATGTTTTACGATCCCTGCAGGGTCCACCATGTCACCATTTCTTAGATGGACGGTCGCGTCCTCTGTGTCCTCTGTACCCAGGTACACTTCGATAACAACAACAAGTCAACGATTCAGGACAGACTGATGAACACTGGGGCACCTGACGTCGTGTGGTCCGAGGAGACAGGAGGCGATAGAGACCTTGAAATGAGTGCAAGTACAGGTAACTCAGTCATTACGACAGATGTAGAGGAGGAAACAACAAGGGAAGAAAATCGAAGTTAGAAAGAATCGTAGTCCTAGAAAAGGTCTCAGTCGAGAAGTGTAGTCCACCGGTTTCATAACCTCAAAGTCGAAGTCCTAGTCAGAAAGGTTACTTATAAGATACAACTAAGGGAAATCCTAACTGACCAAACTAGAGAGAAGGTACGTTCCCTCGAGCTCTCAGAAAAGGTCGTGGTGTGAAGTTTTCGGAAGAATTACCAGGTTAAGAGTGTAGACATGTACTGATGACTTTTTTTTTTTTAACCGAAACTGATATGCCTGGAAACAGCCGTTACACTACAGAGACGAAAAATTATAAAACAGATCCAAACAGTATCAAAAGGAATGTTCCTCGTTCGCAGAAAATTAAATTACCGACGTCAGAAGTAGGAATCATTAAAACCTCGGGTCCTTTTATTTTAGACAGTGACGAAGATGAAAGAGAGGAAGATCTTCACCTAGATGAGGATCTATATATATTACTTACTTTAAAGTTTTGTCGTTCCCATTTCTGTTTCGTAACTTTCATAGTACTTTCTTTCTTTATGATAGAAGTCTTTTCACTCTTATTCTACCTTTGTTAAGAGTTGTATATTTGGGCTTGTATTATTTCGTGATACTAATATCTTTTAGTTAGAGACTCTTTTTTATTAAAACTTTGAAGTTAAGTCATGTATCAGTTCCTTGGAAAGTTTATACTACCCTTTTATTTTACAAAAGTATGACGTTCATAAGTCTTGTATATAGTGGGTTTGTGGTAAAACTTACCAAATGAACTCTTTTACGATGTTGTATTTTAAAAAATTTTTAAGTTTCTACCCGAACTATTTCCTGTCTTTACCAGACCTGGATTGTCTTCGTCTTCTATAATTCTTCTCCACCGTTCTTATGTGCCTTCTTGCCATGTTTTTTCTAGAAGTGTTGGGTCTATTAGTACTACTCCACTAGTGATTAGATCTCGGTCTGTAGAACCTTGCACTTCAGTGCACCCGGAATCTTTCGTAGTAATGCTTGTTTCGATCACCTCCACTACCTTAAGGTCAACTCGACGAAGTTTGGAACTTTCTACTACGACACTTTCACGACGTGAGTTATACGGTCGTTCAAACCTTTTGAGTCGTCACCGGTGTCCTGACCTTTCCAGTCAAAAGTAAGGTTAAGGTTTCTTTCCGTCGTGTTTTCTTACGAGTTTGATGGCGTGTTAACGTGAGTAGAGTGTACGATCATTTCATTACGAGTTTTAAGAGGTTCGGTCTGAAGTCGTTATACACTTGGTACTTGAAGGACTACAAGTTCGACCAAAATCTTTTCCGTCTCCTTGGCCTCCAGTTTAACGATTGTAGGCGACCTAGTACCTTTTTCGTTCTCTCAAGGTCTTTCTGTAGATAAAGACGAAGTAACTGATATGGTTTCTGAAACTGACACACCTAGTGTTATTTGACACCTTTTAAGACTCTCTCTACCCTTATGGTCTGGTGGACTGGACGGAGAACTCTTTAGACACACGTCCAGTCCTTCGTTGTCAATCTTGACCTGTACCTTGTTGTCTGACCAAAGTTTATCCTTTTCCTCATGTAGTTCCGACATATAACAGTGAGACGTATAAATTGAATATACGTCTCATGTAGTACTCTTTGCGACCTGACCTTCTTTGTGTCGACCTTAGTTCTAACGGCCCTCTTTATAGTTATTGGAGTCTATACGTCTACTGTGGTGGGAATACCGTCTTTCACTTCTCCTTGATTTCTTGCAGAACTACTTTCACTTTCTCCTCTCACTTTTTCAACCGAATTTCGAGTTGTAAGTCTTTTGCTTCTAGTACCGTAGGCAAGGGTAGTGAAGCACCCTTTAGCTACCCCTTTGTCATCTTTGTCACAGTCTAAAATAAAACCCCCCGAGGTTTTAGTGACGTCTACCACTGACGTCGGTACTTTAGTTTTCTGCGAATGAGGAACCTTCCTTTCAATACTGGTTGGATCTATCATATAAGTTTTCGCCTCTGTAATGAAACGGCTGCTTCCAGGCAGATCAGTTCTGATACCAAAAAGGTCACCAGTACATACCTACACTCTCAACCTGACACTTCTTCCGACTCTCGACTTCTGAACTACGTAAACTTGACACCACAACCTCTTCTGAGAACTCTCAGGGAACCTGACGTTCCTCTAGGTTGGTCAGGTAAGACTTCCTCTAGTCGGGACCCTAAAGAAACCTCCCTTACTACGATTTCGACTTCGAGGTGATGAAACCGGTGGAGTACGCTTCACAACTGAGTAACCTTTTCTGAGACTACGACCCTCTCTAACCCCCGTTCTCCTCTTCCCCTGCTGGGTCCTACTCTACCGACCTACCGTAGTGCCTGAGCTACCTGCACTCAGACTCACTTGAGACCCTCTACCACTACCTGTCCCTCCGGACGACACGACGCTAAGTACCCCAGCGTTTCTCAGACTGTGTTGACTCGCTGACTTGACTTGACTTGACTTGACTTGACTTGGGTTCTTTTTTGAAACCTAATATTTGTGGTTCCTTTATCATCATGTTGAATTTAAGTAAGGTCATTTAAGTAAAGTTGACTCACTGACTTGACTTGACTTTAAGTAAAGTTCATGTTTTGACTTTATCATCATATATCCCCGAAGGGTGCACCACGATTACCATTTCTTAGACGGACGGTTACGACCTCTACGTTCTCTGTACCCAAGTTAGGGATCTAGTCCTTCTAGGAGACCTCATCCTTTACTGTTGGGTGAGGTCATAAGAACGGACCTTTTAAGGTATCTGTCTCCTCGGACCGTCCTAATGTCAGATATCCCAGAGTTTCTCAGTCTGTCCTGACTCGTGTATGTGTGTTAATTTTGAGATCTGATACAGTGAGTCCTCCATCTGTCGAACTCATCCCATCCCATCTAAAGTTTTTCCTTGTTCCTTTGTCTTGTGTACCATATACAGAACAATACAAATCCTCTTCTAAATTTCAGTGTAATTAGGATCTATAAAACTCTTATTTTAAATTAATTTACAAAATTTAAAGTTCGTATATCTTAACTCTCTTGAGTTAATTGTTTTCTTTTACGATGTTTACCCCCCAATCCATAGTCTATAAAGATCTCGAAGCTGAACAGTAGTACCCAAGGAAGAAAGACATTCAAGTGGAGAATATGAGAAAACTTTGAACTGAATTGGAGAATTCTTTAAAGTGTAGACGTGGAGTCCATAGAGTTCTACGGTAGGTCTGGTCTTATGAGTATAGATCAATAAAAGAAAAGCAGTAGGATCCAAACAAAAGGACGAAGAAGAAATCTAGATCCTTCCTAACAGGTCGGATGAAGTGGTTGAGAACCGGAACTAGAGACTCACTTTGAGATCAAAGGAAAGACACGAGGGAGGTTTGAAAACAGTCTTCAGTCCGTCGGGTCCGACGAGACTTCTGAAAGCGAAGAGTTCAAAACGATTTACGGACTCTAGTATCCAGTGAAAAGAATTTGAAGACTACCAAGACGAAAACTTTTGTCACTTCCTATAGGAATGACTCTTTACTAAAGATTTATAACTCCAATGTATGAACTGTTTTATTATGAAATTTTTTATTTAGTTCGTACTGAGTTTTAATAATCTTTTTATTAATCTTACCCTTTGTAATGTTCTAAAAGTCCGAGTTATAAAAAGTTGGACTATCCTTATACTTTTCCGAGAAAGTCCCTTTCTTTACAAGTCTTTAGCCAGAATTTAGTCAAAAATCTTTCCTCTAGTGAAACTAGTCGGCTAATAATGAATAGTTACGTTCTTATGAATACAGAAATAAAGAGTAAATTTTACCAGAGTAACCGTAACGATAAAACTAAGAAACAAGAGATGTACTTCGAACTAAAGGTTTAAATTAAATATGTACTCGTTGTGTATCCCAAAGTGGTCATAATTTAAAGGTCTTGGTACACCAAAAAGGACTTACCGAACACCTCTTTTAGAAACGACTTCGATACCCACACACTTATCCTCTTTTCGTTATAGGACTTAAACACCCTCAACAAGTATACCGGAGACAATGATTGTATACGGGTTCAAGTCGAACTTTCATTTCTCGACGTACGTCGACAGTAATAATTGTTTACTATTCTGTTTCTTTTGTATTATCATTGATACATTTATCATAGTTAAGATTTATTTTTATTCATCTAAAACTTTTAAAATATTACACAATTCTTTTACTACGACCTATAGACGTCAGACATCAATATAGTTTATCTAATACGTTTCTAATATAAGTTTAAATCAACTACTCTTTCTGTATATTATTTTTATTTATTTATTTGGATCCAATGGTCGATACATTGGAAAGAACGAATGTATATGCATGTACGATTTCGCGGTTCCGTTCGTTAAAAGCATCCACTTAGAAGAGTTGTAAAATTCTTTCTCTTTTGAAGTTACGATTTCAACAAGATCTCGGATCTTTTCAGTTTTTTTTTACGACGTTTAAAAAATTGTCTCGAGTCAACGAGTCGACATAGACTGAGAAACGTTGGGGTACCTGACATCGGACGGTCCGAGGAGACAGGTACCCAAAGAGGTCCGTTCTTATGACCTCACCCAACGGTAAAAGAAGAGATCTCTAGAAGAGTTGATGCCTATCTTGGGTACAGAGAATGTAGGGAACGTGACCGTCCTCCTAAGGAATGGTGATCGTGGTGGAACCGTCGGTTATGTCATTTCATACTTATAACTTTTATATTGTTTGATTAAAGTCAATACTTAAAACTGTGTTTTTAGGATTTATTTTATAATTGTGTACCTGAGGTTGTCGTATAATTTTACTGTGTAGTGATAGTTTACTTACAAAGAATCAATCTTTTTAATAATTATATTAAATGGTATACTTCTCAAGTTTCTCCTTCAGATATTAGTAGAAGTATTTATGATTTTTTCACTAATTTTTTACTTACGGGTTTACGAGTTACTTTGT
This sequence comes from Capra ibex, assembly GCA_006410555.1. NCBI lineage: Eukaryota > Metazoa > Chordata > Mammalia > Artiodactyla > Bovidae > Capra > Capra ibex. Next base: position 45,089,612 of record SJYO01016970.1, on the reverse strand, counting down.
GATCGTTTGACTCAGGTCGTTGTGTACTTTTCCTAATATGTGAAACTGATTTATGTTAAATGAGTCACTTTCGTTCACCAAATTGTAGACTTTTCGTTAATTATATTGAGTGAGAATAGCCACAAAGGGACCACCGAGTCTGACATTTCTTAAGCGGACGTTACGTCCTCTGGATCCAAGATAGGGACCCAGTCCTACTAGGGGACGTCTTCCCTTACCGACGGGTGAGGTCATAAGAACAGACCTCTTAAGGTACCTGTCTCCTCGGACCACCCGATGTCAGGTACCCCGGTGTTCCTCAGCCTGTGTTGACTCGTACGAACTGGTTTACGTTTAAATTTAGTCAATATTTTATCTCACTTTTATTGTGGTGTAAAATTTAACGTTACTTTTGTCTCTACATGGTTCTTACACGTTCCAAATATACCTTTTTCATGTCTAAATTTGCTTACCTTTTGTGTATTTTAACAATGCATCTTACTACATTGTAGTATAGTTAATAGACATCTAATTACCTAGGATTATTTTCTCTTTGTCTCAACAAAACTTTAATTCCTTCGACTTAGACTTCAAGTACATTTTTAAGTTTCACTCATACTTTTAAAGTGTAAATTCTTAAATAGGATGTCTATATAAAAGTATACACACTTTACCGTATATACGTTTCGATAAATACAGTGTAATATTAACGTTTTCTCAAATATATCAGATTTATTGGTAGTCTTTTTAACCAATTGATAAAAAAAATGTAAATACATTAATTTATAATACGTTGGTAATTTTTCGTTCGTGTTATTACAACTTTTTAGAGGGTTTATAATAGAGATTATACTTTACAAGTTCGTCTCACTCATTTCATACAATGAAGACACTGTTTTTTATTTCTGCATACATACTAAGAAAACTTCCGTATCTTATCGAAACCTTTCTATACGTTTTTGGACCATTATCTCCAACGAAGACCTCGATCCCTTGTTCCCAAACACTCTCCACATTAATATATATATATATTTATATGTGTAAATGAGATATAAATGAACATGGAAACCCTAAAAGTAGTGTACATACAAAAGTGTTTTATTTTCTTTTATCAGATTTCTTCTCTAATCTATATTTTTTCTCATTCGTTAGTAAAGTAGTAGGAGGAAGGGTTCCAGTTCTTCTCTGTGTATAATATAAACCCCATTTTTCTCCTTTTATTCCATTGATTTGAATTTATTTACCATAAATTTTACAGGTTTAAAGAAGCCCTTTTACTGTTTCCTACCTTGATTATGAAGAAACTTAAACCTGTTTTGAGGAAACAGGTTTCCTCGAACTCTTCCATTCTCCTCCTCAGATCCACTGACCTACTTACTTCACCTCTACTGTTTCCTAAGAACACAAATTTTCATCACTCACCAAATCGATTTAACATCGTATACCTTTTGTTCCATTTCACCCATCTTCCCTTTTTCGTTACCACTAAAAAGTTGGTACAGAACACCTCGAGACACAGTAAGAGTCTCCTTAGACTTGAATAAAAGGACCGAAGTCCACTCAGAAGCTTTCATACACTCGTTTCTTAAAAGACCTACTTTTGGTTCGAAACCTTCCTAATAGTCCCAATGAAATCCTGTGTCTTAGTTGATTGACAGTAAGTAAGTAAGTAACATGTTTATAAACAAATCACAGATGATACTCAGTCCATCCGAAACATATTTTAGATGATACAAAATCTTGAAAATACATAATCAATCAAAAAGGACTACGATTTTCATTATATACAAATAATAATTGTTAAAACCTTTATGCGTCTTAATGTTTCTTCTTACTTAGTTTTAAGATGACGGATTTTATTTGTAACGTTAAGACTACACGTGTACATTCCAGTAAAATATGTGTGTGTGTCTCTGTGTGGTCACATAAGATGGGATGTAAAAGTTTCTATTATTGGTAAAAATTTTAAATATCTTCCAAATGAGACACAGTCTGTGACTCTGTTCATAAAAATACGTAGTACAATAAATTAATAATTTTGTTTGGGTACCGTAGAAAACCAAAATTAGACATAAAGTGTCCACTCCTGTCACATAGTTCCTATGAACCAAGTCACTAACTACCTCTCTCCTAAGTTGGGGTCCTTATTGACGTCTCTGACCTGAGGTTTATTGTTTTACGTGATAGAGTAGTCGTTGTACCGTTGCTATCAGTACGTTACGAGGTAACACATCTACGAGATATTTTTCACCTTAGCGAGTCAGCACAGACTGAGAAACCCTGGTGTACCTGACGTCGGATGGTCCGAGAGGTAGGTACCCTAAAAGGTCCGTTCTCATGACCTCACCCAACGGTAAAAGAAGAGGTCCCTTAGAAGGGTTGGGTCCCTAGTTTGGGTCTAGACGTAACATCTGTCCGTGAAATGGTAGACTTGGTGGTCCCTTCGGGTCTACGAGATATCCAGGGAACTAACCAAATTTTGAAAATTGGTTAATGTGACAAAATTTTATATTATGATTATATAAGACATAGAGTAGTTCCCCTGTCTCTCGTATCTTCCTTATTTCATACTTAGATTAGATAAAGGTAAAAAACTCGATATCCCCCGACGAGGTATTATTTCTCAAGAACATTCAAGGATCGAAGAGGGTTCAGGTCACAGTAACCGAAGTCCAACTACTTTAAAGGAAGTTTCAACAAAAGGGTCGAATAGATATTAGGAAGTAAAAACCACGACTGTAATGACATCAAAAAGGACACAAGGTTCGAGGTAGGGAGGTACCCTAAAGAGTCCGTTCTTACGACCTCGTCCAACGGTAAACAAAGAACTCCCCTAGAAGTACTGGATTCCTAACTTGGGGTCAGAGGACGTAACGTCCGTCAGAAGACGTAACATTCGTCTAAGAAATAAGTGACTCGGTGGTCCTTTCGGGAGAACACAGAAGTCTTCATAAATTTAGCCTAAACTTCTATTTAATTAATTCCCTGACGATCGATAGTCTTTTAACCTGTATCTATAATTCAATATTAATCCTATTAGTAAGGTTAAAAAAAGGAAATTAACTTTACACGAGGATAAATAAAACGGTTAGAATTACAGTATAAAAAGATAATTAAATGTTGTGAGGTGGTCAAAGATGTTGAGTTTTATAAAGTTAATTAACCTCCCTATAATTAAAAAGTCCCTCTAATACTACGAGTTTGTAAAGTAAATTAATAATTTTTTACTCTTCTATTTTTTTAAAATAATGAGAGAGAATACCCAACAGTCTTTCTTTCACTTTCCCAATCAACGAGTCAACACAAACTAAGAAACACGGGGTACCTGACATCGGGTGATCCAAGAAGACAACTACCTAAAGATTCCGTTCTAAAGACCTCGACCAACGGTAAGGGAAGAGGTCTTCTAGGAGGTCTGGCTCCCCATTTTGGGTCCAGAGGACGTGACGTCCGTCTAAGAAATAGTAGACTTGTAGGTCCCTTCGGGTGACCCCAGGTGATTCTACAGATGACGATAAATTAAGAGTGGTAATTAGAGTGAAATGTTATATATTTGATTTCTTATTTGTTAAAAAAATTTCATTCATTACCAGTTGTTATCTCAGGTTTTACGTCATGAACCTACGTTAGAGTTTTTACTGTCTTACTAGGGACAAACAAAGGTTCCGTTTGGTAAGTTATAGTGTCATTAGGTTCGGATACGGGGTTAGTCATTGTGACTTCTTCGACTTCAACTTACCAAGATACTTTTGATGTTCTGGAAAATCTTGATTGTGGGTTTTGTCTACAGGAAAAGTAATATCCCCTGATCTTACGTTTTCATCCTTCAGTTCTTTGTGGTCCTCATTGTCCGTTTAAACCGGAACCTTACGTCTTACTGCGTCCCGTTTCCGATTATCTCAAAACGGTTCTATTGGGTGAACAGTCTCGTTTGTGGGAGAAGTTTGTTGTGTTCTCTTCTGAGATGTGTACCTGTAGTGGTCTACCAGTTGTAGCTTTAGTCTAACTAATATAAGAAACGTTGGTTTCTACCTCTTCGAGATATGTCACTCGTTTTTGTTCTGGCCCTCGACTGACACCGAGTCTAGTACTCGAGGAATAACGGTTTAAGTCTGAATTTAACTTCTTTCATCCCTTTTGGTGATCTGGTAAGTCTATACTGGATTTAGTTTAGGGAATACTAATATGTCACCTTCACTCTTTATCTAAATTCTCTGATCTAGACTATCTGTCTCACGGACTACTTGATACCTTACTTCAAACACTGTAACATGTCCTCTGTCCCTAGTTCTTGTAGGGGTACCTTTTCTTTACGTTTTTTCGTTTTACCGACAGACTCCTCTGGAATGTTTATCGACACTTTTCTTCTCTTCGCTTTTCGTTTCCTCTTTTCCTTTCTATATTCGTAGACTTACGTCTCAAGGTTTCTTATTGTTCCTCTCTATTCTTTCGGAAGGAGTCGTTAGTTACGTTTATTTACCTCGTTTTGTTGTCTTACCCTTTCTGATCTCTAGAGAAGTTCTTTTAATCTCTATGGTTCCTTTGTAAAGTACGTTTCTACCCAAACTATTTCCTGTCTTTACTATACTTGGATTGTCTTCGTCTTCTGTAACTCTTCCCCACCGTTCTTATGTGTCTTCTTGACATGTTTTTTCTCGAGGTGATGGGTATATTAGTGCTACCACACTAGTGAGTGGATCTCGGTCTGTAGGACCTTACACTTCAGTTCACCCGGAATCTTTCGTAGTGACGTTTGTTTCGATCACCTCCACTATCTTAAGGTCAACTCGATAAAGTTTAGGACTTTCTGCTACGACACTTTCACGACGTGAGTTATACGGTCGTTTAAACCTTTCCTTTTCCACTCAAAAGTAAGGTTAAGGTTTCTTTCCGTTTCGGTTTCTTACGAGTTTCATGGTGTGTTAACGTGAGTAGAGTGTGCGATCATTTCATTACGAATTTTAAGAGGTTCGGTCCGAAGTCGTTATACACTCGACACTTGAAGGTGTACAAGTTCTATAAAAATCTTTTCCACCTTCTTGGTCTCTAGTTTAACGGTTGTAGGTGACCTAGTAACTCTTTCGTTCTCTCAAGGTCTTTTTGTAGATAAAGACGAAATAACTGATACGGTTTCGGCAACTGACACACCTAGTGTTATTTGACACCTTTTAAGACTTTCTTTACCCTTATGGTCTGGTGGCCTAAACGAAGAACTCTTTGGATATACGTCCAGTCCTTCGTTGTCAATCTTGACTCGTACCTTGTTGTCTGACCAAGGTTTATCCTTTTCCTCATACAGTTCCAACATATGACAGTGGGACGAATAAATTGAATATACGTCTCATGTAGTACTCTTTACGCCCCGACCTTCTTCGTGTTCGACCTTAGTTCTAGTGACCCTCTTTATAGTTATTGAAGTCTATACGTTTACTGTGGTGGGAATACCGTCTTTCACTTCTCCTTGATTTCTTGGAGAGCTACTTTTACTTTCTCCTCTCACTTTTTCAACCGAATTTCGAGTTGTAAGTCTTTTACTTCTAGTACCGTAGACAAGGGTAGTGAAGTATCCTTTATCTACCCCTTTGTCACCTTTGTCAGTCTGAAATAAAAAACCCCGAGGTTTTAGTGACACCTACCACTGACGTCGGTACTTTAATTTTCTACGAATGAGAAACCTTCCTTTTAATACGGGTTGGATCTATCGTATAACTTTTCGTCTTTGTAATGAAACGGTTGTTTCCAGGTAGATCAGTTCCGATACCAAAAAGGTCACTAGTATATGCCTACACTCTCTACCTGACATTTCTTTCCACTCGTGACTTCTTAACTACGAAAACTTGACACCACAACCTCTTCTGAGGACTCTCAGGGAACCTGACGTCCCTCCAGGTTGGTCAGGTAGGATTTCCTCTAGTAAGGACCCACAAGTAACCTTCCTGACTGTGACTCCGACTTTGAGGTTATGAAACCGGTGGAGTGTGATTCTCAACAGAGTAACCTTTTCTGGAAATATGACCCTCCCGGACCCCCGTCCTCCTCTTCCCCTACTGCCTCCTACTCTACTGACCTACCGTAGTGACTGAGCTACCTGCACTTAGACTCACTTGAGGCCTACAACCACAATCTGTCCCTCCGGACCACACGACACTAAGTACCCCAGCGTTTCTCAGCCTGTACTGACTCGCTGACTTGACTTGACTTGACTTATCATTTACCCCGAAGGGTTTACCACGATCACCATTTCTTGGGTGGGTGGTTCCGTCCTCTGTATTCTCTACGTCCCAACTAGGGACCCAACCCTTCTAGGGGACCTCCTCACGTGTCGTTAGGTGAGGTCATGGGAACGGAACAGGTACCTCTTCGGGTACCTGTCTCCTCAGGGAGTCCCTTACCATTAGGTGAGGTCATAAGAACGGACCTCTTAAGGTACCTGTTTCCTCGGACTACCCGATGTCAGGTACGCCATCGTTTCTCAACCTGTGTTGACTCGCTGATTTTGAAAGTAAAAGTGACCATTTATTACATCGGTCCTGAAAATCAGTCCTGAACTTAGGTCCAGAGAGACTAAGGTTTTAGATGTGAAAAAAGTTGTAGTACGTTAGAAGAGGTCTTACATTCTCTTTCTCTCATCAAAACGTATTAATGTATTATTTCTTTTCGATATCGTCCGTTAAAAATGTCTTACGTTCTAAATATAATCTAGAAATCTGAATGTCTTTTCCCGGGTTTTCAACTTAGTTGTACCCAAAAAACAACAAAAAAAAAAATTTAACGAATGACCCTGGAGAAGTCAACCAGTAAAGAAGAGTCACTATTAGGGTTTAGAAACCCTCTCGGTACGAAAGTTCTAATATAGATAAATAAGGTGTGTATTTTCGTATCTCTACTTGATTTGAAGGAACTTTGAGACACGAAACATAAAGGAAAGTCTATTGACAGTAAAATGAAACACCCGTAAATATGAATACTCCCAATTGTCCTATTATTTTCAATTTCCTCATGATTGAGACCACGATGTAATACGAATTACTTCGTGTCACACACACACACACACACACACACACACATACCAAAACAGAAATCCAATATTCCATTCAAGACGGAAGATCTTCCAAGACCCAAAACAGTAAACTATTATAGTGACGTCCGTCAACTGTGTCGAACGTCTTAAATGACTTTCACCATAAAACAAACAAAACAAATTCTTTTTTTTTTTTTTGTGACGTTCAAGAGGAATGGTTTAGTTACCGTTTCAGTTCCTATTTTATTGACACTTAAATTACGTATTTTCTTTCTGAACTTTCAGTATAGAAGTTTTTGTCCTAGTAATAAATTTACGGTTACTCTAATGTATACTCCTGACTTTATTTATTTGGTAGTAGTCACTGAACTCATGATTTCAAACAAAAGAGTCCCCTCTTTCAAACGAACGATGGTGTCAGGAGCTTTGTATTCTCTTAAACTTCTTTTTTCCATTGTACAATTTAAAGCGTAGCATTTTCGTATTTCTGCTATATTCTATTTTGTTTTAACCCAAATTGAATCTTTAGTTCAGATACATAACAGATTTCGGCCATATACATTTTTACACGACAGACAATCTAATAAAAACTCGTAGGTGATCTTAACATATCTGTCTTGAATCCCGTAACTGATGTTTAACCACGTCCCTTCATTTGAATCGGAAGTCGTAAACTACTGTGTTAAGTTGAACGTTTTAAAATCTATTAAACGTTCAGTTTTGTTAGTCTCTACCCTTTGTTCAGCTTAGAGAGAGTCGTTTGAAAGAATGTTGTTCCGAACAAACGTATGAGAAAAAGATGTAATATCAAAAAGTAGATTTAAGACCATACCAGATTCACTTTTATCACATATACAACACTTTTTGATTTAAAGGGAAACCCCTTATGGATATAGTACCTCCTTAAACGTTGACATCCTTAATTTCTAAGGACAAAACTTAAAAATCGGACTTCCTTAATACCTTATTATATAACTTTATAGTTAAATGATTAAAACTAAAATCAATTCAAGAAATCTTATCCGAATGTCCTCCTTTTCCATCCCAAAACAAACAAATTAAAGAGATAGTCTATTCTTAAAAGTGGATTGCACCATAATCCTCTACGTGTCTGATTTTGGAGGTAAAACTCTCGTGTCAATTTTTATACTAAAGGATGGAGAAGGTCGGAGAAGAGTTTTGAAAAACCAAAGGTCCTCAATTTTCTAGTATTACGATAACACACGTTGGAGAAACATCAATGACTACAGTTGAGACGTTAAAAAGTACGTCCACTAAAACAATAAGTACGTAGTCTTCCGTTACCGTAGACGAAGTGGTAACGGGTACCGGCTATTATTAACAGTCTACGGTTAATATTCAACATAGGATAAAAGTCTATGTAAGTTTATCCTTTTACCCATGAAGAACCTTAGTTACTTTGTGTTATGTACAAACAACAAGTAAACAAATAAAAGAGAGGGGATTCATCACTTACTCTTGTAAATAGACGACATTGATGTATATATACAGTATATATATATATGTGTGTAAATATATACTGTGTATCGTCATAGATATATACTGTATTATCGTAAGGTGATTTATTAGAATTTAGTTACTTAATAGTTTCTGACAGAGTTACGTTCGTTTAGAATTTTCACCTTTTACTGTGGTCTTTACACCCGTAATTTCTTTTATTTTTAAAAAGTTGAGTGTCATGTCATTTAATTTTAACTTCAGTCAGTTTAATTAATGACTACCCTAGGAGAATGATAACCAAATATCGATGACTTATTTTTTAGTCTCAGGATTTTTTGTCTTTTCGTCTCGTGGAGTGTTATGTTTATAAAACAATTACTGGTGTGTGAAAAGACCCTCAACCACTACCTGTCCCTTGGGACCACACGACCGAAAGTACCCTAGCGTTTCTCAACCTGTACTGACTCGCTGACTTGACTTGACTTGACTTGATTGGGTGTAAAGTCTTAAATCTGTATAAGAGGTATAACAGATCTTATATATCTAGAATAAGAAATTTACGAGACAAGTGAGAAACAAGAAAACTGTAATAGGTTACTTACTTTTTTTCGGAAATTTGAGAATTGTTTGTAGTAGTCCCTCTTGAACTTGTATAGGATTTCTGATTAAATTTATACCCTCACCCCCGATGATTAACTCTCTAGACTCACCAATATGAACTAAATATTTATCCGACAGGATCTATTTTTCCTCGGTCCTTAGTTACACGGTCTAATTTTCTCTGGTCTACGATTCTTTTTATCGGGATAAAAGATCTTTCCAGGAAGTTACCCTCTGTGACCCTTTTCGTGTCAACACGGAACACTCAGTATAAAAGTTATTAAAGGGACTCTCCTTTGACCTTTTTTAGTTTTCGAGGTGTGTGAATAAAACCATAACCACTTCCAATTCTATATTTAATAAATATAGATTGGTACTTTTACTCTTTCGGGAATATAAAAGTTATTGTGAGTTTATAGGACTCTTATAGACTTTGAAAAAAAATTCTCCTTTTATTATCAAGGTATCTCCACATCCAGTGTATGATCGACCTTCATTTGTAAACATTTTTGTTTAGAGACGTTTATCTGAATGTCTTTTTAAGGAAAATTTAAGATTAAGTTCAATGTACGATGTTTAGTGTAATGTCATGAAAAACAAAAGGAATACCATCGGTCAGAGAACTAATAATCCCTGATACTCGGGACCGAATCTTCATCTTTGAATTTAGTCACTGAAATAAAAATAACGGTTTGTCTTTAGACTTAAGTATATAATTCTCTCGTCACCTCTACTCTATACTGTCTTAAGTAATTACACGGTTCCTACACCGGTTGAACAGATGTTGATCAATTTTCCGTTTATGTGTCTAACTAGTAAAAAGAAAGGTCCTGCCATGCAGTGTTATGTGTACCGGACAAAGGATTTTGGAAGACAGATTACAAATTATCTAACTACTTTGAAGTTTTTGTTGTGAGAGATGTTAGGATGATCTGTTCTCCCCTGTACTTCTATGAGATCCAATCTTCTCTCTAATAAACGTTGGACTTGACTGTTCCTTCCTAATCAGAGAAGTGAAGTGTAAAAGATGGAAATTTGATTTTTAAAGGAAATCGAAGTCTTTCCCAACACGAGACTTAGACTCTATTTTTACTAACCGTTTTGTAAAACTAAACCAAAAATGAATATTTGTTATAAAATAGAAGTCGAAAGTTATGTGTTTCATCTATGAACGATATAGACTACTAACAGATACAGTTTCCCCGTTTAGATACAATTAGTAAGTCAGCACAGACTAAAAACGTTGGGGTACCTGACATCGGGTGGTCCGAGGAGACAGGAACCCTAAAAGGTCCGTTCTATTGACCTCACCCAACGGTAAAGGAGGAGGTCCCCTAGAAGGACTCGGTCCCTAGTTTGGACCCAGAGAACGTAAACGTCCACCAAAGAAATGGCAGACTTGGTGGTCCCTTCGGGGTTTCCCCGTTTCTAGTCGAAATTTACGAGTAAAAGAATTTCTTTATTCGTACGTATCAACAATTCTCAGTTTTAAAAGTTCGAGACTGTGGACGACGGAGACATTATGATCCGTCTTGTGTATTCGACTCAGGACACGGGGTCAGAATGTGACCACTCTGGACGAACGGACGAACGGTCCTAATGGAATTTCTCTTTTTAATCTAATTACGTACCATTTCGAAAGTTTATTCTCAATGAGATTCCATCCTATAATAGAAGTTTCGAGATCAATTTAAAAGACCTTTGAAGTATTTTGTAGTAGAAGGACCTGACATACAAGAAGATTTCTTTAACTTACGTAACACATGACTTCGTTTTCGATTATTTAATACGAAATCAGATTAACAGGTTTGAAAAGATCTACAATCAAACATTAACAGAGTGAAAGGTAAAAACTAGTTTAGTTATTGAAATGGACGGTATATAAACATATGAGGAAGTGAAGAACGAAAGTCTTAAAATTTCTACGATAGACCGTTTTTGTTTATTTAATAGATTTAATTGACGAGAAACTTCTAGATGTAATTCTTATTAATCTAGTGACGACTCTTCTTAAAGAACAAGAAGCAAAAAGTGTTTACGTACCTTTGACCATATCCGAACCTCTTGGGTATAATGGGAGGAGTTTGAACTTACAATCAAAGTACTATAATGTGTTTTAACTCCGACCCATTGAATTGAAGATCCTCTCTTCGATCGATGGGTCTCTCAGATGGACTTGATGGGTTTCTCAGAGAAGTAGTGGAAGACTCCAGAACATTGGTTTAAACTGAACTTAACACGTCGTAGATCGGTAGAAAAAAAAAAAAAAAAAAACCGGTCATTTCTGATACAGAGTATGGTAAAGGGACTTGACGAATGTCATATTTCAAATGACGTATAATACACACGAAACTTGATATATGGGAATGTACGAGTGGTGATACCTAGAATTTACTAAATGTAATATTTCACAAGGTATTAAACGTTTCATTAAAAATTTATATAATGGAGTAAACTAAAAACATTGTCGAGAGATTCCGTCTTCGAGTGATACTTAGGGTAATTTCTTTATCCCTCAGTTTCGGTGTTTCTCCAATATGTTATACATGTTCCAGTGTGTCAATAATTTTCTGTCTTATCCGGGTTTCGGGTTAAGTACAGAGGACCAAATCAAGAGATAGTTGACATACTGGGGATAGTAGTAGGGGACGGGTAGGTAAGTAAGACAACGAGTCAGGGAGGTCCGACGAAATTCAATAGGTCACCGTCGGTTCACCTTTTACGGGTGTCTTAGGGTCCAGGACCTATTGAGTGTTGTTGTCGAATACGGAGTCAAAGAAGTCCATATTTGTGCTTTTGAAGCTTGATCTACTAAAGGTTTTTATTTTAGTGTCTATCGTACTATATCACCTTTCTCGTCTCGTGCCCAGTATATGATTTTGTTAAGGTCTAAACTTAAAACCAGGAAGAAGGGCTATTTGTTAAACTCCTTAATAGTTATATATTGGAGAAACCAATAATCAAAGGAGTGTACATTTCAGTCTCTACGATTGTAATTGAAACTTTGTTAGAACACTTGATATTTATTATATACGTCTCCTTAAACGGTTTACTGTTTGTCAATTATTTATATTTAATAAGGAAAATCATAATTGTGTACAATATAAGATTTCCGTATATGTAATAAAAATTATCGTTAAAATAGGAATATATATCTCCGAAACGATCGAAATGATTAAAATTTTCCTATTCGAAACTTATATGATTGTAAGTATACTAGTTTTTGTCGAGATTCTTTATAAAAAATAATTCGTCAATTAGACATCCTTAAATCGTAACTAATAAAAAAAAAGTCTTAAGTTGAGTCTTCTGGACTCTAGTTATTATTCTTTACACTTATATAAACTTATATGGAGAGTAAAAGAAATTATCCTCATATTTTTAATTCATCTACTTCAGATGTGTTGTCTCGTCTACCTTAGAATAATGTATCCGAATAGAAAATTTCATCATTTATTTTTCGTCCTGATATACTTTTCTTTCTTTTATTAATAGATTTTTTACACCTCGGATCTATCACCTTTATTTATTAAGACAAACGGGTTTACAAAGTAATTTTGACCCTTTATTTTTATATATTGAATAAAAAGTTTAATAAATCCGAATGATAAATTGTCGTTGTAGAAACCTTTTAATTTAGTGTTAATAATAGTCTTTGTCCCCATTCTTTGGTGTGTCGATGCAGAGGGATTTCTCATTGAATGGTCAATGTTACTTACACTTCCAAAATTACCTCAAGACCGTCACACTCAGTCTAATGTCTCTTTTTGGTATGTCTGTATACTCCTAGAAAGAGAAAAACAGAGAGAACAGTGTTTCATTCTTCGTAAACCTCTTGAAAAAATTTAAATTTTAAAAATAAAAATTGTATATAATTAAACTTCGTAGTAAAGTGCAGGTCCACGGTACACCTTTCACTAACTACAAAGTCCCTACCCTCTTCCCACTTATGACCCTCTGTAGGTTTAATATTTGTAAACTTTTTAGGACCTTCTTATGTGTAAAAGAGATTCTTATCTGGATGTGTTTCTTAGATTAAAATTAAACAAACAAACAAACAACGACGTATGTAAGTTTCATTATAATATTCGTCAAAAACTTATTTGTATTAATTAGAAACTGGGATAGTTTAATTGATAGGTGAATCGAATAGATATAAAAACAAATGATTTTTATAGTTGTTGTATAAAATTACATACATCAAGTTATGGTAAATGTAAGATTCGTACAGAATGAAGTTATATTTTTCTTAAAAATTTTTTAATATTTTACAATTTACTTTATAAAATGAAATCTTTTATAATCTTTCACTTGAAATCTTCCCTTATTTTATTTCCAAAAAATATTTTAAGTGGAAATTAAAGTTTTCAATCACATACATATATATAGAACTATGTGTCTGAACTTTTATCATAGATTCGAAACATCATACGTTGGATTACTTCACTCTGTTGTATTGACTATTTATACTGACTACTATAGTTCATTTAGTAACCCATCGTATAAGTCTTGTTTTTAAATTTCGGTAGTAAAATTGTAGTTAAAAACCCACGAGTTTATACCAATATCCGAGTGACTCTTTTCAATAAAAAAGATAAGAGGTGAAACACACACACACACACACACATATATATATATATTGTATTCCAAACATGATTTTTTTTCACCAATTATAATGGTTTAAGCTAAAATTTAGAGGTTGACGCTCTACAACATAAAGGGTTTCTATGATATACGAATGGAAAAAAAGACAAAACAAAAAAAAAATTAAATAAAAAAATCAACTTCCTATTAACGAAAGGTCTTAACACAACCAGTCTGAAGTAAAATCTAGCTTGACCTCTGTCACGGGTGAAAGCAGGTCGAAATATTATTATTATTATTTTGGAGTATCTCAAAGTTGTTTCTTTTTTTTTTGTTGTTCATTTCATGGTCTTTACGGGTTGAGGATCCTCGTTAGTACAAATCAAATTAAAAGGAGGAATGACATTAAAGTGTTCTCTATTTAAGTCTTTGAGTAGTCCAAACATTAGTCGTAGGACTATCGTCATTTTTAATTATTTTGTGTTGATAAACTTTGTGTTTGAACTTCTTAGATGTTTTCGGATTACTTGAAATGAATATTATTCATTTCAGTCTTTATTTCCACACTTATTTCTCACTAATAAAAAATTTAATTAAAAATTGAAATAAAGGGTAACCTTATATCAACTAATTATTGCAACACAATCAAAGACCACATTTCACTAAGTCAATATGTATAGATAAGAAAAGGTTTAAAAAGGTAAATCCAACAATATATTGCTTACCCGAAGGGTCGACCGAGTTCTATTTCTTAGGTGGACGGTTTGTCCTCTGCACCCGAGTTAGGAGTCCAACCCTTCTAAGGGACCTCTTCCTTTACCGTCGGGTGAGGTTATAGAAACGGACCCTTTAGGGTACCTCTCTCCTCGGACCGTCCGCTAACAGGTACCCAGTGTTTCTCAACCTGTACTGAATCACTGATTTGTTTTTGTCGTGTTACAACTTGTCTTAAGGGAGACTATATGTCATCCAAGAACGACCAATAAAATTTATATCTTCAAATTGAGAAATTTTGCAGGTTATTGGTAGAATCGGAAACTAATGCAGATAGTTCTATTCGTTATAATGGTAGTACGGTTATAAATTTCGTCCTGTTTTAATGAGTTCAGTAATTGAACATCTAGAGTCCTAAGAAGTAACAGGTAAACAATAACCACATTCAAATATGTTGAAATCTTCTAATTGAGTTAACTAATCCCGTACTACGGTTACTCCAGTCTCCTAGTAAAACTAGATACCTCAATTTCAATCGACCTAAGACCCGAAATCATCTCCTACCTCATTTAAGATAGTCCCGTAGATGTTCCTATTCGGTGACAGAGGTTTCCTTTCTATCAGTTTTGTCGTATCTGACTACTATTAATTAAATACATGGTGAAAACCTTTTTTAGGGATACCATCACCCAGTTAACATAGTAGAAACCGTGATAAGTTACGTATAAATCCAGTAAATATCCTCAAATCATTAACGATCGGACTTAAATTTTACATCGGAATACAATATAAATAAAAGAAATCGAGATAATATAATTAAACGATATTAGGATGAACAAAAAAATATTTAGATTGAGGAAATATAGTTAACACAAAGTTATTTAAGATAGGTCTTTTATATAGTGATACATGTTTAAAGAGAAACAAAATGTACCATCGTACATATCTGTAAAAGGTAAGGGACATGAGTTAAGTCGTAAGAATACTAAGTCTCTATTGGTTTCAAATATGATAATTTACTAAGTTCTCTAGAAATATGTAAAAAATATTACTTTAAAACAATTTATTTTACTAAAAGTAAAAAACAAGTAAGTAAGTAAATAAGTAATTGATAAATGACTCACGGATGATACTCAGTCCTAGACAAGATCACCATCTTTCTGTCTGATTCAAGATTGTGTCCTCTAAGTATTTATGTAGATGAAGGATGGGTGGAATTTGTTTGTGCTACAATAATATAATGTTTAGTGTTTACCTTCTTTTGAAAAGAACTTGGATTAACAGGGAAATCACTCGATATAGTCTAATAAAACTCCTTTTCTAACTTGACATTCGTAGTGTGGGGTCTTAACTGTTGTCGACAATTTTTCTTTTTCCAGAGTCAATGTGTTGAGACCGAAGACAAGTAAAGTCCTAATAGTAATATTCAGTTTTCAGATATCGTTATTTTTACTGTAGTTGTCCTTGTTGTTATTGGTATTATACACGGTTTATAACAGATGTCGATATAATTGTCACATATAAGTAACGTCCCCTCACCCACCCTTCAGAACTCCTGATCGACTGAGTTATTTTCCGGTTATTTCTTGTTTAGTATCATCGGAAAGTTGGAGGTTGTGTAGTGTTCCGGGAGTCTCATCTTTAATTTTTGACCAAGTATTGAACTTTTTACTTAAAGTCCAATACCATTCTAGTAGCCACTTAATGTACAATTTTTTTTTCTAAAATTTCTTAACAAATCCGGTATTTCTCCTGTACTGTGAAATAACGACGTTTGTTGATGTTTTTTAGGTTGAAAACAATTAATCCATCGTATGATCCGGTTATTTCTTTCCCGTTTTCTGTTCCGACACACGAACTGGTCGTTTATAAAATAACAAAGAATACCTTCCTTTATTGTAAATTTTTTATGTTTATGTGTTCATACGTTTTCTCTTTTTACATCCCCTAATTTGTTTTAATATGTGTTCATCGTTAAGCTTATATAAAAAATTTTTTCTATCATAAAGAGTGTGGGACCTAAGACCTGTGAGGTAAAACCATTAGTGAAACATCTCTATTTTCAACCGACCTGTGTTTCGGTTTTCTTTATCGTTGAATCATACATAATAAGTACTCGTGTAAGGTATCCTACCACTCAAAATTCGATTATTCGTTGTAAAATTTAGATACTTATCTTCCTAAGATCACATAATAATTTTGGTATAATTGAGGTATCAATTTAAGGAATCTTAGTGACTTCTAACGTATCCGGATCTCTTCTCTCTTCACTTCAGTGAGTCAGCATAGGCTGAGAAACCTTGAGGTACTTTACATTTGACGGTTCAAGGAGACAGGTACCCTAAAAGGTCCTTTATTATGACCTTATACAACGGTAAAGAAAGAGGTCCGCTAGAAGGGTTGGACCCCTAGCTTGGGTCCAGAGGACGCAACGTCCTTCTGAGGAATAGTCGACTCGGTGCTCCGGATCGTAACTTGGTGTGTCGGTGTATCCGGATCGGAACTTATTTTAGTTCTCGTACTATGTATACCAAAACTCGTTATTGTTACGATTAATTATTACTTCTTTTAAATTTCAGTCCTAAGAGTTGCAAGAGCCGTGGAGTCCCCAGTGAACTAATAGTCTTATCATTTTGGAACAATTACATTTGAGAATTTTGAGTAGTTTAAGACCTGATCCCTGGTAAATCGTAGTACTGATTGTAAATAGAAGGAATGAGAAAGAAGAATCCATTACATTTTCTCTAATAAATCTCCTAACGAAATTTCTTGATTTACTTGTATGATGGAGAGTCGTGAACTCTTCGGGAGTAAATGTACCATTTGTATAAATTTGTCTTAACAGATAACTACTTTCGTTGTTGGTACGTTTGAAAATATTCAGGTCAAACTCGATAAAACACGTAGACTTTATTTTAAAGTAAATGAATTTTATAATAAATTAAAACGGGTGGTCAAGACGGGTCAAGAAAAAAGGTAAAACCAATTAATCACTCCAAACAAAATGAGTTTTACAGTAATTGTGTACGTGACACTACAGTAAAAAGTATAAAATAGACAATTATTATAAATGAATGTTTGATCGACATCCTCCTTATCATTTCCGCAATTTCCTGTATAAAATATATGATTGAGTCAATAATTGTTAGTTCGTCGTAGATCTTTGTGACATATTCATTTACAGAAATAGTCTCAAGATGTCCACATATTTTATCTTCACTATAACAGTGTAAAGAATAACTCTAACTTCTAGGACCTCCAAAAATACTTTGGAACTCTTCTTTCATGTAAAATGTTAATATTCATGAACTAGATTTTTTTTCAACATACCGGATTCTAATTACGTTTTTATAATACCTGACTCTAAATTTAGTTTAACCAACACATACGTAAATGAATAGTGGGTCATCCGTACCGTCTTGAGGTAGAATAATACAAATTTTCATATTTAGAGTTTAAACATGCAGTATACCTACCTTACATAGGTCGTTATTTATACGTCAAATCTCCTTGGAAACGTTACGACATCTTATTAAACCTGTCGACCACAATAACCAACTAGATGTTCCAAAAACCACAAGAATAGTTAGACGAGAAAATGTGAATTAAATTTAAATCATATTTATAAGTGACAGTTTTTTAATTTAACCCCCTCTTATTAGAGTGTAAAATTGAGTCCTATATTTTGGTTTTATAATCGTCTACTTCATGTG
Organism: Capra ibex; assembly: GCA_006410555.1. Taxonomy (NCBI): domain Eukaryota; kingdom Metazoa; phylum Chordata; class Mammalia; order Artiodactyla; family Bovidae; genus Capra; species Capra ibex. The sequence goes on along the minus strand of SJYO01016970.1, from coordinate 45,071,540 downwards.
TCTATCCACTCAAAAACACCAAGTTTACCATGCGTCTGTTTCTTTCACCATTAAACGAAAACAAATACGTCTGAATCCATCTGAAGATTTTACTTTTTCTTAAGAAGATCAACGGTCTAGACATCATATGTACGAGAAAAATAATCTTTTTGAACGATTTAAAAATTATTGTGTTGTAAACAACTCATGAAAGAGTTTCGTCAAGGTGTATAATAATGGAGTGTTGTTAAAATGTCCTAATTTTCATTGATTTGGACCGTTTTCCGTCAAACCTTACAATATTTGGTTTGAACCTAAATATGTCCATCTCTTTCTGTCAGAACGTAGGAAATAAAAAGTACAAACCCTTATATCTGATCGTATAATCATAGAGATCAAACTTAATGAACATGTTACTGATGTTCCACCAAAACAGAAAAAACGTAAGGAACATGTATACAATAATAATGAACCTCATGTCAATTGGACCATATCAAAAACTTGGAATTACCTGACAAAAGTACTTTGGGTTAACATAACAAAGACAGAAAAGGTAGATTTATGTTAACACGTGGATGTACCGTTACCAGTATAATCTGAATCGGGATACACTCTGGAATTTAATTAACATAAATGAAAGAAGAAGTTTATTGTGTCGTAAAGATCTCGTGGAGATTTCACTGAGAATGTATCCTCCTGTTACTTTCTTGTTTTGGTCTTATACAAAACGTACCTATTACGGTTCGACTTTCTTTTCTAGTATAACCCGGTGAACCTTGTGTCTCTTTGTATTGTATACTGACATACTTACACATTTTTCCTATTAGGTATTTTTAAGATCTATAATAGGTAGTTTATTGTTTACTTTTTTCGTTCGATAAACGTTAGTACTCCCGTCCTAATTTATATCCTCTGGGGTGGTCCTTGAATCCTTTTTTCTCCATCGTGTGTTTCAGTCTTTCATACTTTTCGAAGTTAAAGAATTTTCCATTTTCGTTAAAGTTTTAATAGTTTCGTGGTCAATAGTTTGAGTTCTTTCCCTTTTTAAGAAATTCGTCCCTCTCTTCTCCGGTACCCTTGTCTTTTAGCTAAGATGAGTGTAAGATTGTGTTTTCCTAGATATCAAAAGATGTGAATTATGTAGACTATATTGTGAGCCGAAAATTGACTTAACTACACAATGTTATCACATTTATGACTTATAAATACATTAACCTTAGTATTATATTGATAGTCCTCTTATCAAGTCCTTTACTGTCCCCGCGTACACACCACCCGAATCCTCTCATTTCTACAATTCAGGAATTGTCGTATAAAAAGGGTTTCATGCTGTAGTTATCTATTACAGATGTTGTCATTTAAGTTCTTAAACTTACTAAATGTCTTTTAATAGTCATGTTATTGAATCATACTGAGTATAACAAGTCGGTCAGTCAGTCAAGTCAACGAGTCAGTACAGTGAGAAACGTTGGGGTATCTGATGTCGTGTTGTCAGAAGGGACAGGTAATGGTTGAGGGTCTCGAACGAATTTGAGTACAGGTAGTTCAGCCACTACGGTAGGTTGGTAGAGTAGGAGACAGCAGGGGAAGAGGAGTATAACAATTTCACATGTTTTAAATAGAAAAATAAATTTCATAAAGTCCTAAGTTTTGGAAGTCTCATCAAAATTCATTTTTCTTCAATAGGGACCAAAATTAAGACTTTTTTATTCGACTAAAACTAGGTCTGAGTTTTATTTTTAAACTTTTCACTGACTTTTTTCCAGTTACGGATATTCTATCGTTGAACGGGTTTAATTGGTATTTTAGGTGTACTAGTAATGTCCTCCTATCTCCCAAGACCCTTTCTTTTTACTAAATTTCTCGTTAATCTTCGACTACGGAGTCGGGAAGAACCTTTTATGATATATGGTTTAATGTTTGTTTATTTCCCGAAAAACCATATGGGGGAGTTTTCAATCATAGTATAGAATGAAACATATTATAAAAATAAGGTAGTAGATTAAAAAGGGTAAAAAACGAAACATATTACATAGAGAACGGACTGGTCTACCGTCACTTAGTCGGTTATTAGTGCCTTCCGTGTAGCATTATATAATTGTAGGATTACTTAATAACGTCTAGACAAAGGTTTTCAGTGTTGGTCATTAATTTTATGTCTCAACTGGACCTTTGTTCTAACATTCTAAACTTTTGTAGGACCTTACCGTAAGAATAACAGGTAGACATTACAGATATAACCTATGAGGGGAACGAATGGGTCAAAGGTAATGGTTCCAGGGAGATGACCTTAAAGTCTAAACAAGTCCCTTAGTGGAGAAGGGTTTATCGTGTTCACGAAGAACACATCTTCGGGGTAGGAGATAACGTGAAACGATCACTAATCAAATCTTCACCCTTCTACTGATCTTTTAAGAAGTAACAAGAAGTCCGTCTCACTACTCTAGAGAGAGATAAGAGAGGGCAGTTTCCACTTGTTGTCCATTTCACCAAGACTAACGGGAAGATTCGGTAAATTAGAGGTCTTTAAATTGGACGAAATCGTACTTTGGTTTTGTCTTGTCTATCTACCCTTGTTATATCACCACCCGGTACCCTACTTAGTTAAATATCAGAAGGTATTGGACTTGAAGAACAATATGTACGATCACCAAAGAATGTTCGATGAGGATCGATCCAAAAGATAATGGACATAGATTGTTTTAGGATTGATTTAAGTTTGACTACAAAGAATCTTAGTAATTTTCGTCAGTTAAGTTCGATTGTCTTAACATTAGTAAAAGATGAGTAAAAAATATATTAATGTCTTAAAGTCCAAGTTTATTTGATGTTTTTTTACGGTGAGAAAACACACACCCACGTATATATCTATGTGTCACAACGTTTACACAAACACACTCACAATATATACGTCAACACATAACATTCCNTCTTGTGTATCTACCCTTGTTATATCACCACCCGGTACCCTACTTAGTTAAATATCAGAAGGTATTGGACTTGAAGAACAATATGTACGATCACCAAAGAATGTTCGATGAGGATCGATCCAAAAGATAATGGACATAGATTGTTTTAGGATTGATTTAAGTTTGACTACAAAGAATCTTAGTAATTTTCGTCAGTTAAGTTCGATTGTCTTAACATTAGTAAAAGATGAGTAAAAAATATATTAATGTCTTAAAGTCCAAGTTTATTTGATGTTTTTTTACGGTGAGAAAACACACACCCACGTATATATCTATGTGTCACAACGTTTACACAAACACACTCACAATATATACGTCAACACATAACATTCCGTCATCTCATAGCTCTGAACTGATCCTTAGTCAAGACAAGTCAGTGAGTCAACACAGGTTGAGAAACACTGGGGTACTTGATGTCGTGCGGTTCGGAGGTACAGGAAGTGGTTGACGACCTCAGGTGGGTTTGGGTACAGGTAACTCTTCCACTACGGTACGTTGGTAGAGTAGGAGACAGCAGGGGAAGAAGAGAGTGGAAGTTAGAAAGGGTCGTAAGCCCAGAAAAGTTTACTCAGTCGAGAAACGTAGTCCCCCGGTTTCACAACCTCAAAGTCGAAGTTGTAGTCAGGAAGATTACTCGTTGGTCCTGACTAGAGGAAATCCTACCTGACCAACCTAGAGGAACGTCAGGTTCCCTGAGAGTTCTCAGAAGACGTTGTGGTGTCAAATTTTCGTATTTATTAAGCTACGAGTCGAAAGAAATATCAGGTTGAGAGTGTAGGTATGTACTGATGACCTTGTTGGTATCGGAACTGATCTACCTGGAAGTACCTGTTTCATTACAGAGACGAAAAATTATACGACAGATCCAACCAGTATTAAAAGGAAGATTCCTCATTCGTAGAAAATTAAAGTATCGATGTTAGTGGTAGACATCACTAAAACCTCGGGATTTTTATTTCGGTCGGTGTCAAAGGTGACAAAGGGGTAGATAAACGGTACTTCACTTCCCTAGTCTACGGTACTAGAATCAAAAGACTTACAACTCGAAATTCGGTTGGAGAAGTACAAGGAGAAAGTGAAAGTAGTTCTCCGAGAAATCAAGAAGAAATGAAAGACGGTATTCCCACCACAGTAGACGTATAGACTCCAATAACTATAAAGAGGGTCGTTAGAACTAAGGTCGAACACGAAGAAGGTCGGGACGAAAAGAGTACTACGTGAGACGTATATTCAGTTTATTCGTCCCACTGTTATATGTTGGAACTGTATGAGGAAAAGGATAAACCTTGGTCAGACAACAAGACACAGGTCAAGATTGACAATGAAGGACTGGACGTATGTCCAAAGAGTTCTCCGTCCAGTCCACCAGACCATAAGGGTAGAGAAAGTCTTAAAAGGTGTCAAATAACACTAGGTGTGTCAGTTTCAGAAACCGTATCAGTTACTTCGTCTTTATCTACAAAAAGACCTTGAGAGAAGGAAAGAGTTACTAGTTCGACCGTTGAGAGAAGGAAAGAGTTACGACCGTTGAACTAGAGACCAAGAAGACGGAAAAGATTTTGGTAGAACTTGTAGACCTTCAAGTATCAAGTGTATAACGACTTCAGACCGAACCTCTTAAAACTCGTAATGTGATGATCGCACACTTTACTCTCGTTAACACACCATCAAACTCATAAGAAACCGTAACGGAAAGAAACCCTAACCTTACTTTTGACTGTAAAAGGTCAGGACACCGGTGACGACTCAAAAGGTTTAAACGACCGTATAACTCACGTCGTGAAAGTATCGTAGTAGAAAGTCCTAAACTTCATCGAGTTGACCTTAAGGTAGTGGAGGTGATTGAAACAAGCATCACTACGAAGAATTCCGGGTGAACTGAAGTGTTAGTCCTACAGACCGAGATCCACTCACACTCACTAGTTTAATAACACTAATAGACCCACCATTTCTAGAAAAAACATATCAAGAAGACACATAAGAACAGTGGAGAAGAATCATAGAAGACGAAGACAATCCAGGTATGGTAAAGACAGGAAATAGCTCGGGTAGAAACGTACTTTACAAGGGAACCATAGAGAATAAAAGAACTTCTCTAGAGATCAGAAAGGATAAGACAACAAAAGAAGATAAAGAAAAGTGATTAGTGACTCCTTCCGAAAGAATCGAGAGGAACGATAAGAAACCTTGAGAAGAAACTTTACTCATATTAAAAGGAAAAGAGGAAACGAAAAGCGAAGAGAAGAAAAGTGTCGATCAACATTCCGGAGGAGTCTGTCGGTAAAACTAAAAAACGTGAAAAAAAAAGAACTCCTACCAGAACTAAAGACAGAGGACATGTTACAGTCCTTGGAGACAGAAATCAAGTAGTCCGTGAGATAGTCTAGATCAGGAAATTTAGATAAAGAGTGAACTCATCTGTACAAGATCTTAAATATGTCGTTTGTCTCTTCCGTGTCACTCACTGTCTGTCTAACAGTCCTCCCGTCATCCCTATCACCTTTCTTCACCCGAACGTATTTCCGAACATTTATCTTGGAGTCTGTGTGAGATTCCGTGTGATACCGATAGAACTCTACAATCATAAAACCGAGTCACAATCAAACGTTTACTAAACATTTATTTTTCATACTTATAAGTGTTAGTTAAATGTAAAATAAAAGTCAGAAATTCAAATAAAAGATTCTATCTTTGGGTTTACCAAATTTCTTATTAGGAGATTCTACACAATACTTTTTAATTTCAAGAGGTAGGAGGAAGGAAAGGTAAAGAAGAAGAGACCTCCGTCGGTGAAAACAAAGAAAATGGACCAAGAAAAGAGAATTAAGTTTACGAAAAAAGTAAAATCTGTAATGGATGTAAAAACTGTTAAACAGATGTAAAATCTGTTAAGGGTGGTGTACTCTTCAATTTTCTAAATTGAAGACGGTGGAGTATACATGGGAGTACAGTGGGAGATAAGGGTAGAAGGGTTACGATAGTAAAACTAATCTAATTGTAAGTCATAAAGGTGAGATCACTGATATATTTAAGTTGAGTCCGAACTCAGTACCTGATCTCCATTTGACCGAGGTACTTTTCTTTTTTTTTTAAGACTGAATATACTAAAAACTAAAGGTATCCACCGCGATCACCATTTCTTGGACGGACAGTCAAGTCCTCTGTGTTCTCTGGAACCAAGTTAGCGACCCAGTCCTGCTAAGGGACCTCCTTCTTTAACGTTGGGTGAGGTGATAAGAACGGACCTCTTAGGGTACCTGTCTCCTCGGACCACCCGATGTCACGTACCCCAGTGTTTTCCAGTCTGTGCTGTTCGTTGAGTCGTACGTTTTTCGTACGTGCATATTTATGAGGGTGAAACTGGTCAAAGTTTAATGACTGGACTCCAGTGAATTACTTTTAAACTTCTCTACCCGTATAAATTAATATTCCTCGAGAAAAGGAAACCCAATCGTTAACGGAACAGACATAAACAAACGTACAATACAAAAGACACATAAATATACAATGCTTAATCTCCTGAGGGAATGCGTACATTGAAGGAAGAATAATCCATGTCTATATTGTCTATAAGATGACTAAGATACGAAAACTTTTTCGGAAGAGACCGTGGAAGATAAGGTCAGTGTAAGATATTACGTTTTGCAATAGGACCGTGGAGAAAGGTGATAGTGGGGTTCTAAGAGAAAGGGTAGATCACACACACACTCGAATCAGTACAGGGTGAGAAACGTTAGGGTACCTGACATCGGACGGTCTGAGGAGACAGGTACCCTAAAAGGTCAAACTACGTACTTCGTCCCACGAGACCCTGTTGAGTCTCCCTAACCCACCCCTCCCCTCTTCCCTCCCTCAACCCTCTCCCCAAGTCTTACCACCCTGTATACATGTGGGTAACGACTAAGTTCAGCTACATACCCTTTTTGGTGACGTTGTAACATTTCGTTAAATTCTCATGACCTCACCCAACGGTAACTGAAGAGGTCCCCTAGAAGGGTTTGGTCCCTTTCCTGGGGACAGAAGACGTAACGTCAGAAATCGTGATTCGGCGGACCCTTCGGGGAAAGGGTAGAACCTAAGGGATAAAGAAACTGGAGTACACAATGTTTGATTTACAAACACAGAGGGGTTTTAAGTACACAATTGTAACATTTAGGGTTTTAATACCATAATCCTCTGTACCGGAGTCCACGCACTAATCCAGTGTTCTCATCTTGGAAGTACTTGTCCTAATCAGAGGAATATTTACTCTGGTGTCTCTCGGGGAATGGGGAACGTGGTGTTCTTATATTTTACTTTCCTGTCGGTAGACGTTTGTTTCACTTGAAAGTCGTCTTGATTGAGGGTCGTGAAACCAGAATCTGAAAGGTCGGTGGTCTTGACCTCTTTACAAATAACAATTTAGTGAGTCAAATACCACGAAACAATGTTGTCGGACTCGATTCTGTGGTTCGGAAAGAGAAATGACCAATTGATAAAGTAAAACCACTTCGTGTAGGAGGACTTAGGAGACTTCTTTAAAAAATCTGAGACATATGGGTTTTCACAGAAATAAGAGGGTAGTGTGAAATTACTATCATTCTTACTGACACGTAGAAGTTAAACATTCATTAAGGGATGTCTTACGACTACCAAAAGGAAGTAAAACAAAATCTAAAGTTACACTCACAACTCTTCGGGGATCCTAAGACTAAGGTCTAGGAAACGTCCGTTGCACGAAAAGGAAACGACTTTTGAGATTCTTGAGACAGGTTTTATGAATACAAGAATTTTAATCTTACGTAATTTCGTAGTGAGATCATCATAATCGAAGTAAACATAAGGTCTTACCGGAATACTTATTCTTTCTACTACCTGATGTGGTATAAGATATCCGTTCCACTGTCAGATATATACTTACACTGGTATTCTTATATTGTATATATTTGCACACAATTTCACCTTTTTTATTTCTACAGAGGATTTTCCCTGACTAGTTTTCGAAAGTAATTAAAATATAACGTACATACACACAAATACACAAACATAACCACCTTCTCTAATTTCTTCCCTTATTCGTGTTATTAAACCTTACCTTTTTCCTTTTTACTGAAAAGACGCACCAGAACTCCTTGTCCGTCGAATTTTTACGACAAAGACTTAAAGATAATGATTCTCCTTCTCTTTCTATTCATTTTAATTGACATTTCAATGTAAAAAATTACTAATTCCTTTTTTTCTTCTCATGACAAAAACGGTGTACTCCTTCAAGATACTTTGAGTTTAAAGTCCCAGGTGTTTACGTCAAAGTAATCATGTGTCGACTTGAGTGAGTAAATGTATAACAGACCCCGACGAAAACGTAATGTTGTCTCAATTCACAACACCGTCTCCGTCACATCGGAAGTTTCGGGATAGACCGAAAAGTGTCCTTTTCGTACGACTGGAGAACGTGTCTGGTAGATTAAATGAATTAAGTTGTAAATTTTAAGTATCCTAAAAATTGACATGCGCACTTCCCCCATTTTCACCCTCTTACTCGACTCTATTTCTTCTACGTTTATACTACTTATTAATTAATTAACAGGTTACACCTAAATCCGTCCTTTCACTACTCTCTGTCGTTCTTTCTATCCAGCACCGGTACGGTACAGTAGTCTCTTGCGGTCAAACTCCTCAGACGGCAAGTAGACCTTCCTTTGACCCTTTGATACCTCCTAAAACTCGTCTCCGCCCCTCATCGTACTCGTCCTAGATAAAATCCTCTAATTAAACCGATCCGTTACACCTTAATTATGTGTCTCATGACGATGGTCCATTCCTTTAATAAATATCTTAATAAAATTATTCGATATTTCTCCGTACTTACGTACACTTCCGTGTCAGATTACACATTTATATAGTAACTTTATTAAAGATGTCAAGACTTTTTAGTCTTTCAGTAGAGATACAAATACTTACACTTAATAAATACAGACATTTTTTTTTAAGTTCATATAGAATGGTGGCTTCAAAACCAGATGAGACAAAGTCATATGAGTCGATGTTAAAATATTTTACACGAAAGGTACATTGTTTGTTGGGTTCTTTGATTAACTCAGTATGTGATCAACGACTTAATTCGACCTTGTACCATTGACTAATAGACTAATAAAGAATTACATAATGAATATTCGAATTCCGAGTTTTGTGCCGTTACCTTCTGTATGTCCTAACAGACAATAAAGTTTCTGTATTATACTTCACGAGTAGTATTAGACCAATTTTTAGGATTTATCGTTCTTACAACCAGAGGATCTGCCTCATTAAGATTAATTGGAATATTTTTATTCTAAACATGTCATACACCTTTTAATTCCTATATTTGTTGGTAATTTTCTTCTCGGATTAGCATAATATTATTAATACAAGTTGACTGTGTTATCCGTTATCAGTGTATCGTCATGGTATAAAATTTACGGTAGTATTTATTATATTTTAATGTTAAAATATAACAATAATAAGTTGTATTGTAAAATTTAGTAATAAAATTTGTAGGTTTATTCAACGAGATAATTGTATCACTAAATTTGTGTATGAGACGTCAGTGAATAAAAACATTTCTCATCCGATCTGTAATTCAATTTAATATAACCTTTTACTCGGTGTTTCATATTTATTCAATTGTAAATATCATCCTCAAATATATATGGTCATACAGAATTCTAACCCCATGATTGTATTTTTCTTTTTTTCTCTAAACCAAGTCACAACAAATCTTCTCAAAGGAAAAAAGGGGTGTAACAAACACCAATTATCGACCGGTAAGATCACTGTTTTCATTCGTAGCACCAAATTGTGAACCTGAGGTCACTGTATTTTTGACTTAAAGGTTAACATACTAAAACCGTTTAAAGAACTGGTGAAGTTCGGAGTCTAAGGAGTAGACAGTATTACAATTATAGACGGGACTCGAGTTTCTAAACAACAATGTATACGAATACTTGAATCGTGAACGGCAACATTCTTATGATTTGTAATTTATTTACTATCGATAACAAAAACAATATTAATAATGAAGGATAGAATTCAAAAAAGAAACTAACGTACAACCGTACAATCTTTCTAACTTCTCTCTCTTAACTTTTATTTCTCATTGTTATATTAATAATGAAGGTTAGGGGAAGGGTAAGTAGATAAGGTCGAAACTTCACTTCACTTCAACGAGTCAGTACAGGTTGAGAAACGCTGGGGTACCTGACATCGGATGATCTGAGGAGTCAGGTACCTTAAAAGGTCCGTTCTCATGACCTCACCCAACGGTAAAGGAAGAGGTCCCCTAGAAGGGTTGGGTCCCTAGCTTGGACCCAAAGGGTGTGACGTCCGTCTGCGAAATGGTAGACTCGGTGGTAAGGTCGAAATCAAATCTTCTTTACAATTGTTCATCAGTTAATAATAATACCAGACACCGGAAATTACCTATGAATTTCTGTACAATACCTGACAATAACCCTGTGGTTTGGTTTTCAAGGAGTCTTCCAGACAGATCCCTTATGGAGACTTAAGGGCAACCTTAGGGACCTGAAACTTAGAGGGCGGAAGGACTAATGATCTTTGGGAACACTCACACTGTAACAGTCTTTATAGACTGAACGTATAAAGAGACTCGGTAGGAACTTTAAACTACGATATAAATCACTAGATAAATGTTCGAATTCTTCGATACAAACGACTCTGTGTACAGGTATTTATACATTATCTACCTCTTTATTAACACCTGTGGACTTTCTTTTAAAACTGTTGTGATCGGGATAAGAAGAACAAGACCTTTTAACGAAATGTGTTTACCACAAAGGATCTTTTAAAGTAATTAGCTATGTGTGATAAGGGAATGCCGTTTCTACCACAAAAATAAAACATAATAACATAACACTATTATTAAGAGTACATATATAAATTTTAAAGTTTATTTGACCACCAACCATCCTTTAAAGAACCAGTATATTTTCTACACGTCTTCTTTACTCGTATACTGGTCAATTTTACTTACGGGATCAACAATTTCATAAACAAATCACTAGTATTTTGGTGGGGTTGAGAAGACACTATTAAACTAAACGAAATTTATTATACAAAGGGACTGATTATTCGTCCTTACGTAGTAATTTGATCACACACTTGGTCACTCGGTGAACAGAAGGTATAGGGTGACACCGGAACAAAGAGACGAGACTAAAGTTCATACCATCTTTAACGGTATTCGACTATTTTTTATGCAAAGAAAATTTTTTTTTTTAAGATGGACCAAGGGGTTCAGTTCAATATTATGATCTCTGTCTTCATTTCTCTTTTGTTTCACCTCAAAAACAAACCAAACAAAAAATTTTTTATTTGTGACTTTAGTATTTGATTAGTTTCTGGCCTTACGACTTGAGGTACTGTTGAACCTCTCATATAGGTTTTACGTATATGTTTTACTTTCCGACTTAGTCCTTTAGTGAAATTAGTTATGTCCACGGAATAGTTTATTCCTTATTGTCAAATCAGTTCCAGTTTGAAGTCAACTAACACCGAAGTCATATACGTGTCGTACCAATCTTAAGAAACACCTATACACTAAGTCCCCTTTTTTTACAGGTCACGGATGTTTAACTTTGTTATTCTCTACTTCAGTTATCAGATGTTTTAATTAGAAATGGTGTTCATTTTTGACCAAATATTTGGAATTCCTCGAAAAAAAAAGGGGGTGTTTGTACTTTAATTATCCTCTTCGTCACAGTTGACTGATGTCATCGATGTCTTCCTAAAAAGAACTCTCACCTTTTCGGTGTCTCCTCTTTCAAATCTCACTCCTTTTACAGAACTTTCATTTACTTTGACCGGACAGTATGTTCTTTTACGGAAGTCCTTCTAAGGATAGGTTCTTACTCTTCATACTCAGATCATCGGGACCCGTCTGGTTGTACATAAACTATCGTTGGGTCGTCCGAAATTCTAATTCAACATAAATAAGATGGTATTTTGGAGGTCCTGTAGCTCCACTAGCTCCACGTTCTTTTGTGAATAAATTGATACATATGAGTTAGTTTATTTTTAGATCTTCGTCCCGTTCTGACCGACATGATAAAGATTATTACAACCACGAAATCACCATAAGTATTTAAACGTTACAAATTTTCAGAGTCGGGTATCAGAAACTTTTACATTTTCCAGACGACATAAATGGAAGTTTATATGAAGAGTACAACATTTTTTTTTTAATCCGAGAAAAAGTTTACCACGTATCGAATATGAATTAAAGTAAGAATTGGACATTTACATAAATTCAGACAAACAATGAGGATAAACTTGATCTATATAATTTGTATTAAGTAACTTCAACTATACGTAATTCAAGTCCAGTCTAACTTTAAATTAATCCTTTACATGTTGTGAAAGTGACCAAGGTACTGGATTCGCTCACCGTTGTACATTTTTGCATAAAAGTTCTTGTTTAAAACTTTCGATGAATATAAATAAAAGAATTTCCGTAAGTGTCTCTATAAGCTCCACTGATATTAAAGGTGGGACTAGAGGTGCGTTTAACAATAATTAATGATCTTACATTACCGTATTCTTATTCGTACACTATAGTTCTAACTATCAGAATCCTTCACTCTAGATATCTGAGTCAACTTATTACTCGTAAATAAGATATTTCGCACGACGATTACAAAGTATAATTATTTTTCCTTGGTATACCTCACACAATATACAGGACCCTTGAGACTTAATTATAAAAAAATATGTCTAAAGTTTTTCAACGTAAAAGAGTATTTCAAGTAATTAATTGTTCCTAGGTTGAATAAGGTAACGGAGTCTCACTGTCTGGTGTTTCACACATATATCACCATTTATGTAACTGAATGAAAAAAAGATTTTATACAATTTTACTGTATATAGTAGATTTCAACTAGAGACCTCCTTACTGAGAAACTTTGTAAGAGACATTGAGGTAATGAACTATGCTGTAAAGAAGTCTTGAATGACCCGTAATAACTTTATAATATGATGGAACCGTTAGTATTGACTTAAAATAGAAAAAACGAAAGAAAAGACACCAAGACAAACAAACATATCTGTCTTCCTGAGATTAAAGGTCGATTGTCTAAACAAAAACACTCAGATCGTAGTAATCCTTTCATAACTAAAGTGGACGACTGATTTATCCTGTAAGTTCTATTTTACTACAAGTGGAAAGTTTTGTCAAGAAACGGAGACCTTTCGATAGGTTTACTAACAAAGTCACACACACCTATAAGAAACTATCGAAAATTATACAAAGTAAGAATATAGGATGCTAAGATCGTTATTACAAAGGGAAAACTATAAAATTCTACGACAGTAAGTCCACATAGACGTAGAAAGTCAGGTACAGATCCTACTCTCAAGGTGCTCGTCCCCCTGAAACAAGGTGAATAACAACGTTGAGATCCCGGATAGACGGACTGTGTATCTTCCGTAAGTTCATTTACTATTAACAAACTCTGATATACTAGAAATGTCTACATCTCATAACCGGTTTGACGTTGTAGGAAATAATTGTAGAGTCTCTTAAGACCTAATCGCGAAAGTACACGAGAATTTTATTATAGTTCTCCATTTGAGACCCAAGATGAAAGTAGTAACAAGACTTCATCAAAAATGGAACCTCGTACAATCAATGAGTCAACACAGACTGAGAAACACTGAGGTACCTGGCATCGGGTACTCCGAGGAAACAGATACCCTAAGAGGTCAGTCCTCATGACCTTATCCAACGGTAAGGGATGAGGTCCCCTAGAAAGGGTGGGTCCCTGACTTGGGTCCAGAGGGTGTAACGTCCGTCAAAGAAATGGTAGACTTGGTATCACTGTTTAATTATCGGTTTAAGAGACCTTATTTAAACCAGGAGTGAAATTAACGTAAGTAAAGTGGATACCTTCAGATCCAGTAGAGAAGGTAGAATTTTGAGAGAGGTAGGAAAAGGGGGGCTATCCACATTAAAGATATACGAGTAAGAAAAGAAAAAAAGGAGAGAATAATATTTAATAAATTTCGTGGAATAAATTTCGTAGGAAAAGGGGGGTATATCCTCATTAAAGATATACGAGGGGGTATATCCATATTAAAGATATACGAGGGGGTATATCCACATTAAAGATATACGAGGGGGGTATATCCACATTAAAGATATACGAGGGGGTATATCCACATTAAAGATATACGAGGGGGTATATCCACATTAAAGATATACGAGGGCGTATATCCATATTAAAGATATACGAGGGGGTATATCCACATTAAAGATATACGAGGGGGTATATCCACATTAAAGATATACGAGGGCGTATATCCACATTAAAGATATACGAGGGCGTATATCCACATTAAAGATATACGAGGGGGTATATCCACATTAAAGATATACGAGGACGTATATCCACATTAAAGATATACGAGGGCGTATATCCACATTAAAGATATACGAGGGGGTATATCCACATTAAAGATATACGAGTAAGAAAAGAAAAAGAGGAGAGAATAATATTTGAAATAAATTTCGTGGAATAATTCAGGGTATAAAAGTTGACAGTAGAGATACTAGTGTTAAGAAATTAAATATAAAGTTCAGTAGAAGAGAAAGAATTCTATGTTTGGGTATGAAAATACGGGTATAAGATGTCCATGGAGTTTGACTTATTAAAACTTTATTTGATTAAGTTTGATTAAGAGAAAGAGAGGTTTGTATAAGCGTGAGAAAATAAGGACAAAATCAACAAACGTTTACTCAACTCACAACTTATTTTGACAAAACCATACAATCCGACTACTGTCTGTCTCTTACGTGGACTATAAGTAATACCACGGGTCTTTCGTTTATACTACTTTTCTCCAAATAGAAAGGGTCACTTATATTCAATTCAAAAATAAGGCAATAATTTGACTTTTAAAACATGAGAAAAGATACGAAATCCCATAACCCTATAGACCTCATTCTCTGTCTCACCGTAACGAGTATCTTAGAGTGGAGACTTGTGTTCGAATCATTTTCCTTCATTTATGTCACCGTTTGTCAAGTGATCGTTGTGAGTTTGTTGTCTTTACCGTATATACTCTTTAGATAGAAATTCTTGACCGTGGGTTTATAATTTCTCCCCCTTGCTTACTCAGTTCTATTTGATCAAATACAGACTCATTAGGGTTTAAAAAAATTTATAAGTAATGAGTGTCAGACAACGTTTAGCCCACTAAGAGATTCCCTCGAGAAGAGATACGTAACCAAATCGTAAGTTAATTGACGAAGTCAGGACACTTGGATGGATAGTTGTGTACGAGAGAGTAAAAGTCCCGTCCTTATCTCTGACTTCTGAATCTCTTGCCTGAACCCCTGTGTCGTCGTCTTCCTCTCTCACCCCGTTTGACTCTCTCATCGCAACTGCATATACGTGATGGCACACAGTTTATCTCGATTACCCTCCGACAACATATTGTGTCCCTTGAGTCAAGTCACGAGACACTGTTGTATCTCCCCACCCTACCACCCCATCCTCCCTCGGAGTTCTCCCTATATAAATATGAAAGTCGACTAAGTGTGAACATGTCATTTTTGGTTGTGTTGTAACATTTCGTTAATAAGAGGTTAATTTTAAAATCTTCTCTTATAAAGTAAGGAAGAAGAAAGAAATTTTAGAACAAGGTTAACTGTTATATTACGACTCTTATGTCTATTTAGTTTTTGTCAGTTCGATATAATTTTTTTATATAAAAGAGTTGACAAAATCGTCCCCTTTTCCTTACCCTATTAACTCACGATTAGTAATTTATCAAGGTGGATCTTTACCGTGTGTAATGAGACGATTTTAAAATAACCAGTTTAATTCCGTATACCGGGATAGATTGATGTTTCATTACCCTTTGTGTGGAATCGGTACCCGAGTCTCTATCTCTTCTCGACCTATATCGTTTGTCATCATCATTTTACACAGTGTTATTTAAAGGTAATTTCTTTCGTGTTAAGTTAGGATGAATATGAAGAGGTCTTCGTAATTTTCTCTTACGTCGTAAACCACCCCTCTTTCCTCTTTCCTTTTATGGTTCAAGTCATTTTCGAGGTAGATCTTACCTACGGAGTAAAAGATGGTACGACTTAATTATTTACTCCTTTTTAATATTCGAGAGTGGTAACACAAAAGGGATCGACTTTCCGTCTACTTATTTATTCCTTACTAATACTAGTTCTCAATAGTCTTACTGTTTACTTTTTTATTTATAATATTCTTAACGTCTTCTTGTACTATCAGATCTCTCTTTTTCGTCTGTTTCGTGCCGTCTACTACATAATGGATGTCTCGTCCTTCAAAGGACCAGTTTTAGGTATATGGATGACAAAGACGAGAGATAGGACTTCCCCTAACCCTCTCATAAGGCCACTTTTAATCATAATATCTTTCTTCCTTTTGTCGAATAGTCTTAAGCAAGGTCGTTCTATGATTTATCGTTATTATGTCCATTTACTTTGACAGGAGTTACCCCCAACCTCCACCCCCAACACCACCCCCAACCTCCTCTCAGTAAAATGGATACAAGTCATAATCGAAACAGTTTGACAACCTTAGACTTATAGTCTTTCATTGTCTAGGTGGATCTTAATTCCCTTTAAAAATACCGTTATTTAAAATATGTCAATATTTTAACTTTTCTTCTTATTAACTTTTACTTTTTCTTTTTAAGGACATTTTTGTGACGAATGGGTTTATCTTTATCCTTTAATCGGAATACAAAAGACTTTTTTAATATATGTAATTTTATGAATAAAATTACGTTTATTAAAGAAGTTTTGTATATCCTTCAACCTAGATATATGTTTTGTCTTTGTCTGAGTGTCTGTATCTTTTGTTTGAATACGAATAGTTTTCCCTCTCTCTCCCTCCCCCCTGTTTGATCTTCATACTCTCATTGTTTATGTTTGATGATATGGATTTTACCTATTCGTTGTTCCTAAATGATATATCGTGTCCATTAATATAATTTATAGAATGTTTCTGGATGTTACCTTATATTAGATATTCTTTTCGACTTAGTGATACGATATGTGGTTTTAATTACGTTTAAATATTTAAACATTTATTTGATATAATTTTATCAATGGTATCGTTTTTTCCCCCCCCTTCCTTTTCTTTCTTTTATTAATTTACTATTTTTTTTATCTTCTCTTTCAAGAGTCGTACCATTGTCATTATATGTTCTTTTACACCGATCGTAGTATTATTAATGTTTTATAAAATATATAGGGTATTTTAACTTTTATCAAGTTTTCATCCTTTCCTTATGCATCTTATCAAAGATAAAAGTCTAATATAATAGTAACCACATTTTTTTAGTTTAATATAAAGACATCTACTCGTCTTTTGTTAACTTTTTAGATTATTTGTTTAGTCAAACATTATTACAGTTTTATATTTTCTCCTTATGTAGGATTTTTTATAAGTCTTGGAAGGTGTAATTTTTACCGTTTTATAATGACTACCTTAAACTTCTGGTAACTTACTACTACACGTGAGACACATGATACCAAAACCTATCCGTCTAGTTACGACAATTATATAAATAAGTTATCATAACATGGTCGCCGACGTGAAACGACCTCGTCGTCACTTCTCTATGGGGTATAGGTTCCATTCTCTTTGGGTTTCTTCTACCATCCGCGACTCTCTCCCGTGGTCTCCCGTCTGTCTGACTTTGGTGTTAGTGTCTGTTGATCGGTTGGACTAGTGTACCTGGCGTTGGAACGGATTGAGTTTCTTTGATTCGGTACGGGACACCTCCGTGGGTTCTGCCTACCCAGTACCACCTCTCCAGATTGTCTTACACCAAGTGACCTCTTCCCTTACCGTTTGGTAATGTTATAAGAACGGAACTCTTAAGGTACTTGTAATTCTTTTCCGTTTTTCTATCCTGTGACTTTCTACTTGAGGGGTCCAACCATCCAGGGGTTATACGATGACCTCTAGTCACCTCTTTATTGAACTCTTTTTTACTTCCGTACCTCGGTTTCGTTTTTGTTGTGGGTCAACACCTACCCTGACCACTATCTTCGTTCCAAGTTACGACATTTCTCGTTATAACGTATCCT
Organism: Capra ibex; assembly: GCA_006410555.1. Lineage (NCBI taxonomy): Eukaryota > Metazoa > Chordata > Mammalia > Artiodactyla > Bovidae > Capra > Capra ibex. Next base: position 45,053,480 of record SJYO01016970.1, on the reverse strand, counting down.
TGGACCTTACAGTCCAGGTACTTAGTTCCGTTTAACCTTCACCAGTTTATCCTCTACCGTTCTCACTTGCAGCTGTAAGATCCTTAGTCACTTGATTCTACTGACCTTGACCACTTAAATTGAGTCTACTGGTAATATAGATGATGACACCCGTTCTTAAGGAATCTTCTTTACCTCATCGGCAGTACGAGTTGTTTTCTCTGGTTTTACGTCAAGAACCTACGTTAGAGTTTTTACTGTCTTACTAGAGACAAGTAAAGGTTCCGTTTGGTAAGTTATAATGACATTAGGTTCTGATACGGGGCTGGTCATTGCGACTTCTTCGACTTCAACTTGTCAAGATACTTCTGGATGTTCTGGAAAATCTTGATTGTGGGTTTTTTTCTACAGGAAAAGTAATAGCCCCTGACTTTACGTTTTCATCTTTCAGTTCTTTGTGGACCTCGTTTAAACCGGAACCTCATGTCTTACTTCGTCCCGTTTCCGATTATCTCAAGACGGTTCTCTTGCCTGACCAGTATCGTTTGTGGGAGAAGGTTGTTGTGTTCTCTTCTGAGATGTGTACCTGTAGTGGTCTACCAGTTGTGGCTTTAGTCTAACTAATATAAGAAACGTCGCTTTCTACCTCTTTGAGATATGTCGGTCGTTTTTGTTCTGACCCTCCACTGACACCGAGTCTAGTACTTGAACAATAACGGTTTAAGTCTGATTTTAACTTCTTTCACCTCTTTTGGGGATCTGGTAAGTCCATACTGGATTTAGTTTGGGGAGTACCGATGTGTCACCTTCACTCTTTATCTAAATTCCCTGATCTAGACTATCTATCTCACGAACTACTTGATACCTGTCTCCAAGTACTGTAACGTGTCATCTGTCCCTAGTTCTGGTAGGGGTTCTTTTTCTTTACACTTTCTCGTTTTACCGACAGACTCCTCCAGAATGTTTATCGACACTTTTCTTCCCTTCGTTTTTCGTTTCCTCTTTTCCTTTCTATATTGGTAGACTTACGTCTCAAGGTTTCTGATCGTTACTCTCTATTCTTTCGGAAGGAGTCGTTAGTTACGTTTCTTTATCTCCTTTTGTTGTCTTACTCTATCTAAGCTCTAGAGAAGTTCTTTTACTCTCTATGGTTCCCTTGTAAAGTATGTTTCTACCCGAGTTATTTCCTGTCTTTACTGTACCTGGATTGTCTTCGTCTTCTATAATTCTTCTCTACCGTTCTTATGTGTCTTCTTAATATGTTTTTTCTAGAAGTGGTGGGTGTATTAGTTCTACCACCCTAGTGAGTAGATCTCGGTCTGTAGTACCTTACACTTCAGTTCACCCAAATTCTTGTTTCAATCACCTTCACTACCTTAAGGTCAACTCGATAAAGTTTAGGACTTTCCACTACGACACTTTCACGACGTAAGTTATACGGTCGTTTAAACCTTTTGAGTCATCACCGGTGTCCTGACCTTTTCCAGTTAAAAGTAAGGTTAAGGTTTCTTTCCGTTTCGGCTGCTTACGAGTTTGATGATGTGTTAACGTGAGTAGAGTGTGCGAACATTTCATTACGAGGTTTGAGAGGTTCGGTCCGAAGTCGTCATGTACTTGGTACTTGAAGGTCTACAAGTATAACCAAAATCTTTTCCGTCTTCTTGGTCTCTAGTTTAACGGTTGTAGGCGACCTAGTAACTCTTTCGTTCTCTCAAGGTCTTTTTGTAGATAAAGACGAAATAACTGATACGGTTTCGGAAACTGACACACCTAGTGTTCTTTGACACCTTTTAAGACTTTCTTTACCCGTATGGTCTGGTAGATTGGACGGAGAACTCTTTGGACATATGTCCAGTCCTTCGTGGTCAATCTTGACCGGTACCTTGTTAACAGTTGGACGAACAAATCGAATATACGTCTCATGTAGTACTCTTTGCGACGTAACCTCCTTCGTGTCGACTTTAGTTCTAACGACCCTATTTATCGTTATTGGAGTCTATACGTCTACTGTGTGGGAATACCGTCTTTCACTTCTCCTTGATCTCTCGGAGAAGTACTTTCACTTCCTCTTCTCACTTCTACAACCGAATTTCGAGTTGTAAGTCTTTTGCTTCTAGTACCGTAGACAAGGATAGTGAAGTACCGTTTATGTACCCCTTTATCACCTTTGTCACCGACTGACAAATAAAACCCCCGAGATTTTAGTGACGTCTACAACTATCGTCGGTCCTTTAATTTTCTGCGAATGAGGAACCTTCCTTTCAATACCCGTTGGATCTGTCGTATAATTTTTCGTCTCTGTAATGAAACAGTTGTTTCCAGGTAGATCAGTTCCGATACCAAAAAGGACACCAGTACATACCTGCACTCACAACCTGATATTTCTGTCGACTCGTGCCTTCTCAACTACGAAAACTTGACACTACAACCTCTTCTTAGAACTCTCAGGGAACCTGACGTTCCTCTAGGTTAGTCAGGTAGGATTTCCTCTAGTCAGGACCCACAAGTAACCATCCTGACTACAACTTCGACTTTGAGGTTATGAAACCGGTGGACTACACTTCTCAACTGAGTAAACTTTACTGGGACTACGACCCTTTCTAACTTCCGTTCTCCTCTTCCTCTGTTGTCTCCTACTCTTCCAACCTACCGTAGTGGTTGAGTTACCTGTACCCAAACCCACCTGAGGTCCTAAACCACTACCTGTCCCTCCGGACCGCACGACACCAAATACTCGAACGTTTCTTAGTCTGTACTGACTCGTTAACTTGACTGACTGAATAACATGGTCACAATTAAAGACCAAAACTAGTAAGGTCTTACCACTATTTTCTGTAATCATAATCCTCTTTGATATTTTTTACACACTCTTAGAAAGTACGAAAACACTGGATATCGAAATCTTCATCAAATTTTATTTTCCCAAAATTTACAGTTACTAGAGTTTAACTAGACATCTAAGTCACCTCTGATTAATATTAGGGTCATTTTAACAAACATCCTTAATTATTCGACTAAGATTTAAAATGTACTTCATGTTTCCTGAATATTATCGGTTTTGTTAGGACTTTTTTTTCTCTCGACTCCGAAATGTGGAAAACTAAAAGTTCCGAATGACATTTCGTTGTTATTGGTTCTATCGTATGGCGAGTATTACAATCTGTTTATCTGTTTACCTCGTCGTCTCTCTCGAGTCTTTATCCATGTGTCAAAATCAATAAACGAAAAAACTATTTCCGTTATTTAGATTTTGTCTTCTTTATCTCGACTGGGAATTTGTTACGTTTCCAATTAGGTGTGTACTGAATGTCTACTGGGAGGTATAGGTTACAACTATGTGTACACACCTAAGTTGGTTGATGTCTAGGGCGTCGTTACATCATAAATGATGACTTTTTATAGATACATATTCACCTCACTCAGTCACGTCAAGGTTGAGTACGATATGTTGGAAATTGACCATATAAAAATCGTTTACCACGACTTTATTAACTGATGACTAGGATTTTGTTGTTGTTAGGTTTGGGGATGGAATGTTATGTGTTTTAATTAAACTCTACCTGTTTCTAGATTCGTATTTTCGATTTTGGTATTTCGAAAATTTCGTTTTACAGTCTCCTCTAGAAGTACTGAATCTCCATCCATATCTAAAAAATCCATTGTTTTTCAGTCTTAGAATTTTATTAACTACTCCGACCCGTGTAAGTTCTACCGATATTTTCTTTATTAACTATTAAATTTGAAATGGTTTGAATTTTTTTAGGAATAATTTTCTGTCATAATTATTTTAGTTGTTAGGTGTCTGCTACTCCTTTATTAGTGTTTTATATATAGACTGTTTGTTATAATGTATCCTTTTCTTGAAGATGTTCTGTTCTCTCTGTTTGTTCGGTTACTATTCACCTGTTTTGTAAACTCGTAAATATGTTTAAGTCGTTAGTCGTGAAGTTTTTTACGACATGAAGTAATGACTGGTTCCTTGACGTTTGATATGGAACCCTTTTATGGTTATGTGTGGGTGGTTGGGTTTATATCACTCCTATATCTCTTTAACTTTGAGAGTATACTTATTGTTCCGGTTGTTAATAAAACTCCTTTTTGGACCGTCAAAGAGTTTTAAATTTGACTGTGTAAGGATTACTGGTTATGAAGTTGAGGGTCTGTAAATGAGATCTCTTTACTTTTGTCATTGTCTTTAGAAAATATTCTTATGAGTATAGGGAACGTAAGGATATGTGATTATTACTCTTTCATCTTTTTCTTTAACTCCTTTGTTAAGGTAAATGGTAACGTTGCTTTTCTTATTTTATGAATCCTTATATAGATGGATTTCTTTGATTTCTGGATATATATCTTTTGATATTTTGTGACTACTTTCTTTAGTTTCTCCTGTGATTATCTACCTCTTTATAAGGTACAAGTACCTAACCTTCTTAGTTATATCGTTTTTACTCCTATGATGGGTTTCGTTAAATGTTTAAGTTACGTTAGGGATAGTTCGATGATAAAAAAAGTGTCTTGATCTTGTTTATTAAAGTTCTAAACATACCTTTATGTTTTTTGGAGTTTATCGGTTTCGTTAGAACTCTTTCTTCTTACCTTGACTCCTTAGTTGAACGGACTGAAGTCCGAGATGATGTTTCGGTGTCAGTAGTTCTGTCATACCATGACCGTGTTTCTGTCTGTATATCTAGTTACCTTGTTTTATCTTTCGGGTCTCTATTTAGGTGTGTGTATACCTGTGGAATAGAAACTGTTTCCTCCGTTCTTATATGTTACCTCATTTCTGTTAGAGAAATTGTTCACCACGACCCTTTTGACCAGTTGGTGAACATTTTCTTACTTTGATCTAGTGAAAGATTGTGGCGTGTGTTTTTATTTGAGTTTTACCTAATTTCTAGATTTACATTCTGGTCTTTGATATTTTGAGGATCTCCTCTTGTATCCGTTTTGTGAGAGTCTGTATTTAGTGTCGTCCTAGGAGATACTAGGTGGAGGGTCTTAAGACCTTTATTTTCGTTTTTATTTGTTTACCCTAGATTAATTTTAATTTTCGAAGACGTGTTGTTTCCTTTTATATTCGTTCCACTTTTCTGTCGGAAGACTTACCCTCTTTTATTATCGTTTACTTCGTTGACTGTTTGTTGATTAGAGTTTTTATATGTTCGTTGAATACGTCGAGTTAAGGTCTTTTTATTTGCTGGGTTAGTTTTTTACCCGGTTTCTGGATTTATCTGTAAAGAGGTTTCTTCTGTATACCTACCGATTGTTTGTGTACTTTTCTATGAGTCGTAGTGAGTAATAATCTCTTTACGTTCAGTTTTGGTGTTACTCCTTAGAGGTGTGACAAGAGGTATCACCGACATGATCAAACGTAAGGGTGGTTGTCACATCCTCCCAAGGGAAAAGAGGTGTGGGAGAGGATGTGACAACCACCCTTACGTTTGATCATGTCGGTGATACCTCTTGTCACACCTCTAAGGAATTTTTTAACGTTTATCTTGATGGAATACTGGGTCGTTAGGGT